>ML782383.1:1668936-1721189 GCA_009831015.1 Picea engelmannii | reverse complement strand
ACTACAGACTATCCACGATCCAATGAAACTAGTCCCACACAATTTGGATACTCTAGGAAGAAGTTATGATTGTTTTACCTGGAACACCTTCTTGAGACTAGTCAATAGGACTAGTCAGATACCCTATCTTACACAGGGTGTATATACAAATTTAAGATGAAACAGAAGCTAAAAATTTTACCACAGATACCTTAATTATTTCTATAAATAGCCTCTGATGTTCAGGGTCTGAAAAATTACAGAAAAGTTTTTATAGCGAAAATTACACAATGACTCAGTTCAGTATGATTCCAGAACCCTATATTGTACAAGTTGTATCTTCGAAAGTATAAGGCCTCAAGAGATGAATTTTGAACCCAAGGTACCTTGATCCGTCTACTAAATACCCTCCAATCCATTCCTTCTGAAACATTGTATAAAAAAAATTATATCAAAAATTCCAATGTGTCTCAGATGTAGCAGCGAAACCCTAAGACCTTGAGCTCTGATACCATATGTTAAGAACCAAATATCAATATAGCATAGAAAAACCTCAGAAAAAGTACTCAACACCTTGAAAAAGAGATAATTTCAGATAATAATCCTCTTCGAGGGGGCAACCTCCTTTTACCCCACTTAAATGTTCAAGTACAAGATGATTCAAAATGAAAATGTCTCCTTGGTATATATAGGAGACTAGGAAGTATAATTACAACTAATGGCCTAAAGCTGAAATAAATAAAATAACATTACTAATATAATATGCCCCAATTAAGGGGTAATGAGCCAATATTAGGGCTTAACAGAATGACTCCTTGAGAGGTATTTATACTTTTTCTTGGTAACTTCTTCCCTTAATTTAGGGCTTCTAGAGATCACTTGTTACAACCACATTACCCCTTTGACTAATTGACTTGTAAACAACTAGAGCTTATTAACCCTTCCCTAGGGCTTCCAATGTCACAAGGCCATATCTCCCTAACCGTGAGGAACCACGTGGCGTTCCACATATCACTGAAAAATATCATGTGTACTATTTATCTATGATAGTCTTACCTACAATTTCATTTTCCTTCATATCGTTATTCCTCAATCAACTTCGGGTTTCATGACCACACCTTCGGGGATGCATGTAGAGTACATAAAATGTACCCAACTAACTCATCATCAATATCGATCATACAACTGATAACCAACTCTCCAACGATCTCGTCCACATCTCTGGGCATTCTGGACTTCTCCAATGGTTGACATCGATCTCTAAGGGTTGACACAAATCTCCAAGATCGCCCTCCAAGGGTTGACATCAATGAAAACCAACTGTCCAACGATATCCCCCTTTGGAATTGATGGCAACACTTAGACATGGAAACCCCCATGCTCATGCTCCCCCTGTGATCATCATTCCTCATCAATGTTTCTCACTCTTCCCCTTTGACATCAATGGAAAAGGGTATCTCTCCTTGGGGATGCTCCCCATGTCTTCATGCATCTGTTATTTCTCTTCACAAATATCTCTGACCAAAGTTCAAATCCCCTTGTTGGTATGTCTCCTCCTCATATTGTACCTGCTCTAATCGATCATAGGAAAAATAATAGCTCCCCCTGTGGGTATGTCTCCCCCTATCTGCATGTTGTTGATCTTCCTTTCTGGATTCTCTCTCTCCAATGATTTCCATTCTCTACAAGATGTAGAGCTACTTGTAAAAAATTTCCTTTCCTCTCTTCTAGTATTGTTTATTGTCCATTGGTGCTTCCTCATGTAATTCACTAACATATATAAAAAGCATTCAAAATTTGATTTCTTCAATCACTTTTCATGTTCACTTGACCATGTTTTCAAATAATTTTTTTATGATGATATAGCTTTTGTTGACAATTTATCTTTCCCTGCTCTATTGTTCCTTTCACTGATTTCAATTGTAAATACACTGCTATGCATCTTCTCTGACCCATTTTCTCTGTACCTATTGAGCATCTCACAAATACATCTTTGTCCATGTGTCACAAACTGTACATAACTATGCTACTCAATTGTCCTCAATGTTATCACATCAGTCAGTGTACTATTTTGAAGAATTCACCTGAGCATCACATATCAAATGTGTCCACTACAAACCAAACTCTACATGTCTGGAACAACCTGTACTAAAGATATCCCTACCTGAATACATACGTGAAATATAATCATAAACTTCTCCCTTTGTAACTACCAACTGACACTTGTGTGATCAATCTGTCATTTTGTACTTCTACTATTTGACTGCTCAGAATCTGTCTCTGCAAACATTTCAGACTGCTCGAAATATGGTTCTCTGCTATGTAGTGTCTATTGCACTGACTCCCCTTGTTTAATACTCATATTTATTGGGATTATCCAAGCCGGATGGTTCAGAAGAATACCTTCTATGATGCAGAGTGATCTTCCTCTTTGTTTGTAGATTCGTCATCTCTTTGAACTCTGACTTTTTCCTTTCTTCCCGTGGATTGATCTTGCACTACAATTCCTGAAAGTACAATATCTTGAACCTGTTATTTATGTATCTGACATCTTCCTTTTTCTCTGTAGATTTGTCTTCATCTTGTATTATTGATAATCTTTCAATCTCTAGGAGCTGGTATTTGTTCACATGTTCTTCTTGTTTTCTTTTCCATACTTTCTTATATCTGATATTAGTGTTTTATTTTATGGAAGTATCGATCATGCTTCTACAATCATGAGCTACATGTTCATAGTTATGGAATTTGTAACATCCAATGTTATGTGGGGTCACATAAGCATTTCTTGCTTGAACATTTCTTTCATAAGCCTTGTAATCTAGAACCTTGTGTTTGAAGTTAGTACAATAAAAAAATGACCATAAAAGAAATTTACATACCTCAGAGTGAATGATCTTATTTGTATGTGTAGTCCTTCTGAATTCCTGCCTTGGCTAATCATGATCTTCTCTTCTATGTATCCCTTCATTATGGTTGAAGCTTCTTTGTTGCCTAAACGTGGTAGGTCTTGTTGAATACATATCTCTATTATTCTTCTTTGCTTCTTGCTGACCATGATTCCTTCCTTTGATTACTTCTGCATAACTCTTACTCTTTTCTTCATTTTTCTTTTTTGGCACCCTGGAATGCTTCTCTTTGTTCTCTACTATCGACGATTCTGTCTCTTCAATTTTCTTGCTGAGCTTGACGATTTTTCTTCTCGATGTGACAACTTCTTCTTCAATCTTCTCAACCTCTTCTTCTTTCTTCATCATCTGACTCTTCATGACTTCTTCCTTCCTTTTTTCTTCTTCAAGTTGGATATTCAAGGAGATGATTTCTTTTTCAAGTCTTCTCTCTTCTTTACCAAATTTGGCTTCAAGCAAATTTAGGTTGTCAGTTCTTTCCTTAAGATAATATGTCAATATCTTCTCTCTCTTTTCTAATTCTTCCTTCTATGTTGCTATTTTTATTTCCAAACAATGCTTCTGATCCTCGAGAGTTTATTCAATCCTTCTGGCTTCTACTACCTGGTCCTTTAATATCATGATTGTATGCTCAACTTCTTTGGAGTTGGCATTCTGATATTCTTCTTTCTTCAACATATGATTCCTCATGACTTCTTTTGTTTTCTTTGCTTCTTCAAGCTGGATCTCCAATGTAATTATTTCATCTTCAAGTTCTCTTTCTCGTTGACTGAAATTTGCTTCATGATTCTTTTCCTTTTCAATCTCGGGGTTGTATTTTATTTCATTGGTCTTTTCTGTCTCATCACTTTCAATCTTCAAATAAGGGCAGTCAATTTCAAGATGTTCGTGCTCTTCACAATTAAATCAAAAGAAATCATTTATGTTGATTACAAACGCTTCTTCTTCTAAATCTGTCTGGCATGATGAGCATCTTACCTCTTGTTATGTGCTTATATCCTTTTTAGCAGTCTTTAACTCTATGATGGGAGAATAATAGATATTATGTAGCTTATCCCATAGTTCTTTAGCCGATGAACATTTTCCTACTTTGTTCTTTACTAAATTAGGTAATCCTTCTATGATGAATTCCATTGTTATTTTGTTGTTCTTCTTCAATTCCTTCTTGGTTGCAGTCTTTGGTTTCTTTGAACCATTGTATCATGTAACAATTGAATACCAAATATCATATCCCTTTTCTTGCAAAAATGTTTTCATTCTTCTGCTCCATATCTCATACATTAGACCACTTTGACCATCAAACATCGATACTCCATTCTCACTATATTCCATGAACTCCTTCATGATCTCCTTCCAATGGTTAAATTGTTTCCCGAAGGAACCCACTCTGATACCAATTGTTGGAATATTGAGAGGGGGAGTGAATTAGTATGAGCACTTTATAACACTTTTATCCACAATATAAATTATTTCACTTTATCAACAATGTTCAACGGTTTATCATCAATGTATCATCTATGATTGCATTATATATATATATATCATCAACATGTAATCATAAGCAACATCACCTCAAGAAAAAAGTACACCAGTATTTACGTGGAAACCCAAATGGTAGAAAACCACATAATGCTTTCTTATATATATCAAGAATTCATTCATAGGAAGCACCAACTTCCCAATTCTCCAGTTGCAATTAGAAGGAGGCTTGGACCTAAAGGAAGCTACAACTACATGAACTCTCTGGCTCCAATCAGAAGGAGGCTACAACCCCCTGGGTTCTCCGACTACAACCACCTAGTTCTCAGGCTCCAACTTGAAGGAAGCTCCAATTCCCTGATTCTTTGGCTCTAGTCAGAAGGAGGCTACAACCCCCTTTCCTTGCCCCATCCTACCACCCTGAAATATAAGTGTAGACCAAATATCACAGACTCTTCCATTATCACTACCATAAACCCTGTCATTATCACTTCCACTGCCACTTTCACTGTCACTGTCACATCACTGTCACTATCATATCAACATGTCCAACCTGTCACTGTCTCATCCATGAAACCAGATCCAATCTCATCTGCATGCACCTCATGCCAATATCACCAAGAGCATATATCAAACCATCTTCTCAACATCACCAACACATGCATCTACCAAGCATGCACCAAGATCACCACATACCATCACATGATATGTGTCTTGATCAAGTACCAACTTGTACCATGCATCAACCTATACATGTACCATCAACAAGTACATCAACCATACACCAAACCTGTATCACCAAATGTACAACAAGTGCATTAACCATGCACCAACACCTGTATCATCAACACCTGTACCATACCCTGTGCCAACCATGTATATCAACACCGTACCATATACCATAAGATATCATCAATGAAGTGCCTCAACCATATGCCAAGAATATGTGCCAAAACATATATCAAGATCACCAACAAGTGCTTCTATCAATGTACCAATACCAATAACATCATCAACCATACAACATGCCAACCATGTACCTCAAACAACTGTCATATCACTCATGATATTCCTCAACCAACTACCATAAACCATGTGCCAATGTATCCAAGATATGTACCAACAATGTATCTCAACAAGTAGACTTCAATCAACATGCATCATACATCCAATGATGTTCCTCGAGTCATATACCAACACCCTCAACCACATACCTCAAGCATGCCCCTCAAAATCGCCAAGATACAACCTCATAACACAATATACCAAGCCTCAAATATGCACCATAACATGTAACTAAACCATAAACCAAACCAACTAGTAATTCCTCTAATAAATGTACCATTACATTACCAAGATGCACCAAATCACATGCTAACATCACCATGCATGTACCATAACATCAAAACCATAAGCCTTAGCCATTATTTCTTATACTATAGTTGTTATGTTACTCTGTAAATTGACCTGCAGCTTCTTCATACCTTCAACAACTTGGTACCATCATGCTATCTCAATTCTACAAGTGCCTCGCTAGATAAACACTAGATGACCCGCAATGATACTTAGCTTGAAAGATATAGTGCAACCCGTGAGGATCTTAGTAACTAGGGTTTTTCAAAAACCCTTGCCTTCTGTAGCTCTGAAACTCTCACACTTTCTTCACTACCTCATATTCCCCATCGTATTAACCAAAAGACCAAAATAGACCAT
The DNA here is from genome assembly GCA_009831015.1 of Picea engelmannii. Lineage (NCBI taxonomy): Eukaryota > Viridiplantae > Streptophyta > Pinopsida > Pinales > Pinaceae > Picea > Picea engelmannii. The sequence goes on along the minus strand of ML782383.1, from coordinate 1,715,112 downwards.
AACAAAATCACTAGAACATAACCATTTACTAGATATATATTCAATGTAAGTGTGTGAGTGTGCTTGTGAATGACTCATTGAGGGGTATTTATACTTTTTCTAGGTAACTTCTTCCCTTAATTCAGAGCTTCTAGAGATCACTTGTTACAACCACTTTACCCCTTTGACTAATTCACTTGTAACCGACTAGGGATTCTTAACCCTTCCTTGAGTCTTCCAAATTCACAAGTTCATATCTCCCTAACCGTGAGGAACCACGTGGCATTCCACATATCACTGAAAATGACATGACGTTTACTATTCATCTATGATAGTCTTACCTACAATTTCACTATCCTTCATGTCGTTATTCCTCAATCAACTTTGGGTCCCATAACCACACCTTCGTGGATGCATGTAGATTACATCAAATGTACCCAACTAACTCATCATCAATATCGATCATACAGATGATAACCAATTGCCCAATGATCTTGTCCACATATATGGGGCTTCTAGACTTCTACAAGGGTCGACATCGATATCTAAGGATTGACATCAATCTCCAATATCACTCTCCAAGGGTTGACATCAATGACAACCAACTGTCCAACAATGTAAGGTGCATGTTAAAGATGACTATTGAGGTCTTTTGGTAAGTGACTCTTCTCTGCTCACCCGATGTTTCTTCTTACTTCTTGTTTTGTTTAGGTTTGATTCCCTTACGATTCACAATCTTTGTTTTACAATTTTATCATCCAAGATTTTACCCACCATTTTCTTTTTCATAAGCTCTTCAAACATACGTTCAGTCAATGGTCCACATTGTGTACATAACAATTTAAAATGTAATGAATTGTTTGTATGGTTTTTTACTTTCACCATTTTTTTCATAAGCTCTTATAACATACACGCAGTCAACAGTCCATAATGTGTGCATAACAATTTTAAATGTAATGTATTGTTGGTATGGTTTCTGGCTAAAATTCTAGATTAGGTAGTGAAATCCAGAAACCCTACAAACAATATGATCAACGGGGGAAATCTAGATTCTAAAATTTTAGATATAGTTTAATAGTTTAGTCACCTTATCTTTGGCATTGGTTTTTACAAACGAAGTTTAGGTATGAGAAATGTAGAGCAACTTTTAATAGATGTTAAAAAAATTCCCTAATACTTTTGTGAGAAGTGGTTTAAGGCCTTTGCTTTGAACTGGCAATAAGCACCTCCATTAGGTGTTTGCTACAAAATTCTAAGTGTTTCATTGGGTGTTCTATTTACAAGGAGAATACATAATTTTTGCAAACTTGGGGTTGGCATGACATTTGGGGAAACTGCCTTAGAGTAAGGCACAATTGGATATGGTCCCAAAGGAGAAATGGGTCTGTGTAAGCTAACAAATGGGCGTTATAAAATATGTGAAAAGGAGAAAATATCTCTGAAAATCTATTAACATATGTTCTTTTCTATACATACAAATGTGCAAATAAAGTGCACCCTAAATGTTTATTCATGTAAATTTAGATTTTCTTAGAATTGAATTTTCTTGGATGATGTTTACTTTTGGTTGAATTTTGCACACATATACGCTTTCGTGGATGATATTGAAGAAAAAATTCATAACAAAATTCAACTAGAAGGGAATTACATTTGTTAAAAGGAAAAATGTTGTGGGAGTGGGAAGCAACCTTTTGATATTGCAAGGTACTTGTGAATTGGCCACAAGATTTGTTGTTTTCAATTTTGATTTGGTAAAGAATGGGATTGTTTATGTATTTTTATTTTTCCTTATTTTATTGATTGAATATAGGTATAAATTGTTGAGAAATTTCACCTCTCAGTTGTCCTAAGAAAGATAAAAAACAACAACCTTTACTTGTTGATACATTTGGTATCCATCAATGCTCTAATCAACCATGTCAATTCTGAAAATGAAGTATATGATCATCCACTCTCATTTTTGTTTATACTTGTTTTTGGTGTGGACACATCTATTTGATAGTTTGCAAGTAGCTTAGTGAATGTTAAAATGATATGTTGCAAATAGCTTTGTGAATATTAAGGTGATATTTTGGATTAACTAATTTCTCTACTAAACATAAATTTAATTAGAAATATAATATTTTACTTCAGATATTTTTTAATAAAATATAAAATTAATTTATTGTTTTCAATTTAAATGTAAAACTTTAAGTGTTTAATCATTGAATAGCTTCATGAATCTATACCTTTTAAAGTGAAATTAAAACCCATCCTTCAAATTTGATCACCAGTTATAAAACTAAGTGCTCTGATACCAACATAATCTGAGTTAGTGTGCTTAAGAAAAATGCACACATGCTGATGTCTTTTATTTCTTTACTATATATCATGGAAAGATAAATTATAGGCTACTCAGAAATAAATACACAATAAGCATAATCGACCTAGAGGATTTGGGTAGTTGATCAACGCCAAAGTTCCATTAATAAAAATTTCAGTACAAGAAAAACAAAGACTTGAACAATGAGAAATCTAAACATTCAACGAATTTCCCCTTTTTAGAACCCTTATTTTTGTGATGGAAGATTCTAGCAGTTCACTCTCTCACACATTGTGAAGGAAACATTCGTCACAATGGTCCCCTCCTCATGGGCATGGTACTCACTATTGCAGAGTGAGGGAGATGGATGATGGGATAATGGGCCACTTCGTCCACATTTTCAATCGCCTCACGGTTGTTGCGCTCCCCCACAACCATTTTCCAACACCCCATTCTGATTCCAGAAATGAATCCCAATTGACCTACATACCCAATATGGAAGGAGAGTTTTCACATTGTGCATATACATCTCCTTCAATGGTGATTACATTAAGAAGGAATTGGAAATATATGCATAAGTATGGGAAAAGTCGAGTTCCCAATCTTAGAAATCCTCAGTGGAAAAGTCATCGAGGGATTTTATGACTTGTTTAATGAAGATTTCTATGAGAATCTGAAGAAAGCTATGATCCGTGTCTTCCTCTTGTTCAAACACGTCTCTGACGATCCATATTGGAGTACCAAGATTCAAGCTCAGGACTTCCATGGAGTCCAACGTATGTATTTCAAATAGAGTAATGGATGCAGAGTCAATATGTACCAAAAATTGCACTTTTCATAGAAATACAGTCCTAGGATTGAATTAGGCCATGGAAAGGGCCTTGTATAGGGTTCCCAAATTGTTGCAGGAATTGTACCATTGCATTGATGGAGTCAACAATTTATATACATTGCATTGCAAAGATTTTAAGGGATATATATTTCCAATTGATTGTTGCTCAAACTCAAATGATCATTGAGGAGCAATTCCCAAGCTCTAGAGGAATGTGGCGACTAAAATTATTTGAAGCAAGTAGAGTGTATCCAATTTTATGCCACCTTTCCAATCAATATGGTATAATTCCAATAAATCGATTTTTTGCTATAAAGAATGAAACAAGGGATGGATTTGCAAGTTTATCGGGAAGATAAATTGTGAGAGAGTTGAATGTTAACACCATAGTCCTTCAATTTCTACTTTTATCAAGTTTTACAGGGATTGAACCATTTCGATCAGCATTCACAAGGTTCAATATTGTAGGGTTTATACAGGTTTTCAATGGAGTCTTTGATAGGGGAGCGCAGAGGATTGTTTTATAGGTCTAGATTGCATAGGCCACGTGACTTGCTAATCTCTTCAATAATCAATCATCTTAGCATGCAACAAGGTAAATAAATTTTTTCCAAATTAACAAGACTGCCATTTTCTGAAGGCAAAGGACTAAAAAACGTGTTGATTCCTAGGCGGAGGTCTACTACATTCATCAAGATAGCCAAAATATAAAGTATTTTTTCCATCAAAATATTTGGCATTCAAGTCTAGAAACTTGTAAGAGAGTCAGCGAGTCAGGGAACCTAACTTTTGGATCTTATTGCCAGATAATGGATTAGTGCTCAATACTTTCTCTTCGAGGTCTCTTAGCTCTTGACAGTAGAATGGATTCCTTAGGGATTCAACCAATTTCTTCTAGAGCTTAGGACACTGGCTCTTGTGAAAAATTGTCATGAAGGCCAAATCTAGGATTTTTAATTTTCCGAGGTACCATTTATATCCAGTGTGTTGAGTATCTCGAACAAAATATCTTAACAAGTCCTCTACATCCATTGTCTAATGTAACTTCTTTGGAGATAGTAGAACTTAGAAAAAGTGCATTCATTGGGCCTATCAATCTTGATTTGGGGGATATTCCTCAGATATCAACATTGAGACTAGGCATGAAAAATTTATCAAGTAACCTACATGTCATTTTAGGGTCTACTTTGATAGCGTTTCATGTGAGTAAAAACCTATTTGGAGGGTAGATACCACATGTGTTCTTCAATTGGCTCAGTTTGAATTTGTTAGATGTGTTTTCCAATATATTTAGTGGAAGAATCCAATGGAATTTGAGAAACTTAAGATCTTTACAACATCTTAATTGAGCTTAGCACAATTTCTACCTAAACCCTTTTCCAAACATAAGTTCTCTACGGTAGATTGAATATTTGAATTTCTATGCATGTCATATCATTGGACCCATTCCTGCATAAATATTCAACCTTAAGAATCTAAGAGTATTCGATGTCTTGCAAAACCTTTTAATTGGCCACATTCCTCCTCCTACAATTGGTATACTAAATGTACTTACTTGGATCTCCTAGTTAAAAATATGATTGGTGATATACCCATGGAACTACTCATGCATTTAGAGACCATGACATATTTTAATTTTTCTTAAAACAATCTAACGATATGCATGTACAATGATTTCACAAGATTTCCAATAGCATTTAGAAGTGCATCATATTCATGCTCTATAGTTGCAAATCCACACATTGTTGAAGGAAAACAACATAGTAGAGTTCATCTCGGTTTGGCACTAGATATTTCCCTAGGATGTCTTCTAGCAGGCTTGATTGTTATAGCATTTGCATGCATAAGAAAGGAAAATGGTTTGTAAATAAGAGGTCCTGCAAAGAAGAGGAACACATGTTTGGTCCTTTTTCATTTGGGACAAATTCATTTACACGGGTTGTAGATGTGAAGCTTGCTAAATTAGTTCCAATGGTGATGTTTAAGAAAACYCTTTTGAATATGACATTTGTTGATTTATTGAATGAGAWYTCTCAYTTCTATAAATAAACATTGYTGAAAAGAAGGAAGATAYGGACYTGCCTATAGGGTTKTTTTGGCARGTGGTCTCCACATGGYCRTTAATATCTTGGTTCATGAAAGAATACTCAATGATGAGGAGGTAGCATCAAAGTTTGAATTTTTRGGTAAGAYAAAGCACCMTAATCTTSTTCCTCTAGTTGGTTATYGTTTAGCCAAAGATCRGAGAATAGAAATTTATGATTTTATGGAGAATGGCARTCTRCAKCATTGGCTTCRTGATCTTTCGCTAGGTACACAAKCCACAWGGGATTGGAGTGCATATATGTGGGAGAAAAATGAAGGTCAATACTCCAAAGAGATGACCATGGGRTGGAGAGTACAACATAGAATTKCATTGAGGACAACTCRRTTCTTGTAAAAKACCATCATGCAATTGCCAAAAAAACACAGTTAGCATCAAKCTTGTTTTAMAAAAWATATATAGTATATGTGTTTTGSTACAAAATATATTTGTTTTAGTACAATAAGGAATGTATTGTAGMCAACTTGGAAAGGAATTCCCTCAATTGAGAGAACCATGGTGAACATCAAGAGAGGACCAAGAGTAAACTGAACTGCATAATCGATGAGATCAATGGTATGAAGACTAACTTCTTCCTTGCATTTTCTTAATGGACTCGTTTTGTTAGCACCCAAGAAGGAAAAGGAAAGAAGAATGTGACAGAGATGGAGGAGATTCATTAGGAAGGGGAAAAATGATGTTTAGATTTTGTTATTTCATGTTGGCATCCACTAGTTTATGTTTGACTTTGTTTTTATGTCAGCCTAACTATGTCTTAATTTATTTGGCAATTGGTTGTAGTAAATTTTTTTTTTTGGAATGTTTGAATATATGATTTTACCAAGAGAATTCTCTAGTGATAGGATTTGGATAGTCTCATGGTCCACCTTTTAGCTTGTTTTCAAAACACTGTTTTAGTTAGGCTTCAAACTCTCTCCCCGTCTTGAGTCTGTTTGTGCTTAAATAACTAAAAACAAGGGGCAATAAATTCTATGTCTTAAAATATAATCAAAGTATAAATCTTCAACGTATAATAATAATTGTGCTACTCAATTTTACCAAGTAACTCTATAAGATAATGTGTCAAACTTAATTCCTTATAGATCTGTGAAAGTTAGGTGTTTGGTGTAATTCTTAACAAATTTGAGAATAAGGTAGTTGTTCCATGTACATATTGATCTTGTTCCACAATTTTAGCTTCAAAGTGTTGGTGTGAAGGAGTAACACAGTATTGAATATGTGGAAAAGTATAAAAGCATAATCTTGGTCAAAATGTTCTTGCTCTTTATTTGAATTGATAACTTCATGAATGGCCATGGAAACAAAACCATGAATTTTCTCTTTAATCTCTTAAAGCACATACAAAGCTCTTGGTATATTTATATGGCCTAAAAAACACAAGTAAAACCAAATTGTAGTGCATTTTATTGTAGATGTAATAAGATTTATATGCATAAAGTTTTCCTAAGAGAAGGATAAAACGAGATTTTATAGTTGTAGAAACATTTTGTTCTTCATAGCATATGTAACTTTATTTTTACACTCAGGTGTGCTTAACAATAGACATGCACAGAGAAGGAGAGGAGAATAAGACTAATAATGAAGTTGCAACACTAAAGAGAGGGGAATAGAACTCAAACTACATGGAACTAATGACAATGGAATCAAATTACCATATGTTCTAGTGACACAATCAATACACTCTTACAACACTCTAGAATGTAGAAGAAGTTTGGCCTTCGCTAGTGTTGTCGTGAGCTATACTTGCATCACCCAACAAACGTGTCAAATTTGATTGGGATCTTGGAATGCCAACAACGCCCAGAAAAGTGTCTCTGATGGATTGGAGTTTTCCCACAATATCCATCATAGTAGGTCGTCCTTCAGGAGAATCTTTTGTGCAAAGCAAACCCATACTTATAGATTGACTAAGGCAATTGAGATCCTTATCTGCTTGAGTGCTTGAACTAGTCATTCTCAATAGACTCTTGTCCACCACTTCCCCTAGCTGATTTGGAAAACTGTTATCCATCCATTTCTGCAAGTTCATTCCTTCCACGAACATGTTATGGGTAGGCTTCTTTCCCGAAAACATCTCCAATAACACTATTCCATAGCTATAAACATCACCTTTTGTTGTGACACGTCCACCCAATCCATATTCTGCATTCAAACATCCTCATCATAAGGTTTCTAATTCAAAATGTTTAATAAAAATATAAAATCATGACATTGTCTAACATGTCATCTAATTCAAATAATACCTGGAGGAATGTAGCCCATAGATCCCTTAAGTGCAAGTGTAGAAGTGAAAGTTGAATCCTCATCATTTGCAAAACATATGGTCACAATCCCAAAGTCTATTAAATACGCTGTCATATCTTCACCAAGAAGCACATTGTTTGGTTTCAAATCACAATGGATCACTTGCATGAAACAATGGTGATGGAGGTACGCCATGCCTTGGGCAATGTCTATTGCTATATTCAACCTTTGAATCAATGTCAAACCACTTTCTACTGCACCATCAGGATATAACCACTTCTCCAAGCTCCCATTTGGCATAAATGGAAATATCAAAGCTTTCATTTGGAGATCTGAATAAGAGGTTATGACTCTAATCAAATTTCGGTGCCTAACTCTACTCAACACTTTGCACTCCTTTGTAAAACTTTTGTGAGCCCCTTCATTTTCCAAATTGAGAAGCTTGATAGCAACAACTGTGCCATCATTTAGAACTCCTTTGTAGACTTTCCCAAAACTACCCACTCCTAACAAGTTGGCATCGCTAAATCTGTCTGTTGCAGTGATGAGCTCTGCATAGGAAATTCTTCGATGCCCCACATTCAATGATGCCCCAACCTCTATAGGAATATTCTTCTTGTGATTTTGTCTCCACAAGAGGCCCATAAATAAACATGATACTACAATGACTGCAGCTACAACAATAGGTATGATAACTCTTTTCAAATGCGAAACACTTTTTTGTTTGTGAGCAAAGCATGGCGATAGACTTACCCAAGGTCCACATAGACCAAGATTTCCCATAAACGCTGTGGCACCAAGATTTTTGAAAACTCCACCTTTTGGGACTTGTCCTGACAAGTTGTTGAAAGAGAAATTCAATTGGTTGAGCATTTTGAGATTTGCCAATGACATGGGTATTCCACCTGACAAATTGTTGGAGGAGAAATCCATGCACTGAAGACTTTGAAGTTCACCAAGTGACATTGGAATTGGACCTTCAAGTGAGTTGCAAGAAAGATTAAGGTATTCTAGTTCTTTACAACTTCCAAGCCCACTTGGAATATAACCAGTTAACCCATTTGCAGAAATATCTATAGCTTGAACCATTGTCATCTTGCTTAGCTTCAAATTTAGGGAGCCCTCTAATAAATTGTTTGAAAGGTTGAAATAGAAAGCTAAATTTGCAAGACCTGTGATTTCTAAAGGTATCTCACCATTGAGCTTGTTGTATGATAGGTCTAGCAATAGTAAGTTCACACATTTCCCTAGACCTACGGGTATTTTTCCTGATAACTGGTTCATATGAAGATCTAGATATCTTAATTGTTGGAGACTAGCAATAGAATCAGGGATTCTTCCGAAGAGATTATTTCCATAAATTTCTAGGAACCCTAATCTTTTGAGTTGCCCAATTTCCACTGGGATGTTTCCTTGTAAATTGTTGTTTCCCATAGGTAACCTTTCCAACTGTTGAAGCATTTTAAGTGTAACCGGGATTTTCCCCGTAAATGAATTATATTGTAAACTAACCAATGTTAAACTAGATAGATTTCCAATCTGTGGAGGTATTTCCCCTGCAAATCCATTCCCTTCCAAGTTTAGGTAGTATATTTCTCTAGAGAGACAGCCTATAGAAAAGGGCAAACGTCCCGTGAGATGATTACGGCCTAAATCTAACACTTGTAGGGTGGAACAGTTAGTAAGCACATTAAGAATGGGCAAGCTTGTGGTGCTGCCGCTAACCAGTTGATTCCTACTTAAGCCAAGCTTTTGGAGCTGCGTCAACTTACCCAACTCCATGGGCACTATTCCGCGGAGCTGGTTATGCGATAAGTCGAGCAAGTGAAGGTTCGTACAATTGAAGAGGGAAGCAGGAATGATGCCATTCAACTGATTTATTCCTAGATAGAGTTCAGTCAACCGCATGTTCTTGCGACACAAGTCCACGGGAATGGGACCAGTCAACTGGTTATCAGTAATAGCCAATATTCGAAGATTTGTGAAGTTAGAAAAGGAAGATGGAATTTGTCCTGTGAGATGGTTACCTTGCATAACTATAAAGGTTACCTGGCTTAGCATACCCAATTCGGAAGGAATACTCCCGTGAAAGCTGTTGTTAGTCAACCCTATCATGTCCAAAGAGGTTATGTTTCCCACGCAGGCCGGTATTGCTCCCGTCAAATTGTTAAATCCTAAGCTAATGATTTCTAACTTGGGGAGAACACATAGTTCTAAGGGAATACTTCCTGACAGATTGTTATAGCTCAAAGACAATTTCGATAAACCGCGGCACCAACCTAGAGTGGGCGGAATGAAACCTCGAAGTTCATTCCGAGACAGGTAAAGCGTGTTTAAGCGAAACAAATTTCCCAATTGATAGGGAATGTGACCATGAAAACTGTTACGGCTAAGGTTAAGTATTCTAAGAAAGGAGAGATTGCCGAGAAGAGGAGAGATTGTACCTTGCAATTGCATGCCTGAAACATTGAGTGAAACCACTCTCTGTCTGTGCCGACTGCATGTGACACCTGTCCACTCGCAGAACGAAACATTGGGTTTCCACGAAGCGGTTAAATTTTGAGATGGATCATAGGTGATTCCAGACAGAAATCCAAGCAGAGCCTCTTGATCAGAAGCATTGCCGAGATGAGCATGCCGGCGGTGTGATATTTGAGCGGTGGAAACTATGAGAGGACTAACAAAGAGAATGAAAAAGGAAAAGAGAAAAAATATTCTCGTAAGAGACCATAAAACAGAAGGAACGTTACAGATCTCCATCTTCTACTCCTCTCAAGTGAATGGGAATGGTTTGAGTTTCTTCATCAATTTATACAAATTCATTTATTCCGAATTTATTACGCGCCGATAAGAATAAGAATTCCGAATTCTTTCACGGGGTGAAAGGGTTAATGATTGAACCAATAAGCGATTAATTAGTGAACATATAAGCACTCTCCCAGCAGTGGCCGCCGAAAAAGCCAAGCAAACGATTAATTAGTGAGCCACCGGAATGACATTTTGTTTTCCAGTGGCCGTTCACACCTCAAATTTGAGCGACTGCCCTGTTCACACCTCGAATTAGTATCTGCCCCGTTCACACCGGAGTAGCGATATTGTTGTTTCCAATAGCCACTGCCAAAATGTCCAACAATTGGCGAAAATTAATTGATCTAACTCACATTATATATATATATATATATATATATATTTGTGTTTGCTAAATAGAAACGATCAAATGATTTAAAAACTTGCAAAACCTTAGCCTTATCTTGCTAGCATTTTTAAATGTGAGGATGAGGTGGAAAGTTCTAAGTGAGTGAAAATTACATATTACATTTTCACATGCTAAAACAAGGCAATAACAATGATTGGCACAAATTCCAAGAGGGCACAAATTTTGGGTACATCTATTAGAGCACATTCTTAATAAAGGCGACCTATCCACAAGCTACAATTGATAGAGCCCATGGAGGGTAGGAGCTAGCTTGCCAAGATTTGAATTTGCCGCTAGACCACAACTTCATAGGGTGGTCTAGTGGTAATTGTTATGACAATGACCTAGGTTCAAATCATGTTGTGCATGCTTGTCCCTTGCGTGAGATTTGCAAGATGTGGCTAATACTAGATGTAGCTTTAGTTCCTTCTTAGCCTAGTTATTATTAACTTCTTATGACTAGATGTTGTCTTAGTGACTTCTCCTGCTAGTAGTTACTAACTTCTCCCCCATTAGAGTTCATCATAATTTCATTGAGATTGAACTTAAGAATATAAATGTAGGTGTTATACTTTGATAATGACCTTTGTGAAGCATATGAAATTGAAGTCACTTTGTCCCCATCATTATACCACAACCAAACTTGTTTCATAAATTTAGAACTAAGGACTTCAAAAAGCACATTCAAAAAGAGTTTCTACTTTGTTAACACTGCCATGATAATTGACATGGTTGAATATTTAATGTTTTCTATGAAAGCCAACTCAACATGCTTTGCTAATCATTTATATTGTGGGTAAGATCTCATAAGAGAATATAATAGAATTTTGGATTAAGAATGCCTAAGAGCAACATCACTAATAAATCTAAGGCAATGAAAATTCGACATGGGGAACATCACTAATAAATCTAAGGCAATGGAAATTCGACATGGGGTTGTTCCTTCTAAATATGTATTAAAATTTCAACCCTTGTTTTCAAATTGTCAATTGAGTCTCATCAAAAAGATGTGTCACACATTCTAGTAATGGGTATGACCTATAGGCAAAGATACCATTGTCTTAAAGAGGACCCTCTGAATGTGATGTCTCCTTTACTACATGTCTCTTTTTGAAGTAATCCATGTTTCACAAACTAAACTAATCTTTATTATGTAAGAATGATAACGTGTACACAATTTGCATATCTAAGAAATGCACACACATTATGTTCAAGTAGGTTTGACAATGTTGAGCCAAAAATGCATACACATTTTGCAGCGACACAAAAGACAATGTGATGTCTCCTTACTACATGTCTCTTTTTGAAGTCATTCATGTTTCACAAACTAAACTAATCTTTTTTATGTAAGAATGATAACGTGTACACAGTTTGCATATCTAAGAAATGCACACACATTATGTTCAAGTAGGTTTGACAATGTTGAGCCAAAAATGCATACACATTTTTCAGCCACACAAAAGACAACATGGTCTTTTTAGAAAGGTGTATGCATTTTAAAATGTGTATGCATTATCTCTGCCATAAAAAACATAAGCATGCATTTTCTTTCATTTATTTCTCATTTCGCTAAGAATGTAGGAGGAAGAACAAATACAATTTAGACAAACACGATAATTTTGAGTGACTAATTTCAATTTCCATGTTTCAGTGTTTGGCAATCAATGTGCAACATTGCAATACATTTTCCTCATTCATCTCTTTCAACGTGTGCAATGTTGGGTTTTTTTGTTGTTCTTATTTCATTTATTAATTATTTTTGTTTATTAATTGATTATTTCTTGTAATATTTTTCCTAGCCATAAAAATTCTATTTGTAATAAGAATAGAAAAATGTGGATTCTTGACCTTAGGAATGTTGAGCTTGAAATCCAAAATTCAATTACTCCAAACAATGACAACATGGAGGCTAAAAATGAAAACTCAAGCAAACTAGGAAACCTCTGTAACACCCTGTTTCCCCCAGTTTGTAAATATAACTATATTGGCCAAGAGACTATGAAAAACTCAATACGTGTGAATGTTTGATTTGATGGACCTTTGTATAACAGGTCAATGAATGGAAATTTTGTTAATTACTAAAAAATGAATAAAGTGTTGCATGATTGTTATGAGGAAAAACTCTCTATGGCTAGGGTGAACCACAACAGATAGGTATGACTGTAGAAATCGAATCAATTCCATCATATGCATATAAACTAATGTGCAAGAGAGGTAAGAAAGAATCCTACCTCATCCAAACATTTGATGATGTCCACCGTTGAGCACTTTGACCCAAAGCTTTATATCTGCAACAAGTTCTCAACAAACAAGCATAGCAAGCATATAGTGATAATATAAAGGGTTATCACATTAGATAGCATAATCCATTAATATACAAAACAAACATGCCCATGGATCATAATACATATATTTGCAAGATATCAATTGGATGGGAAATGAGTATTTCTATTAATAAATGATCAGCAAAAATGAAAACATTACAGACTTTTGTGTTGGCACGGTTTAGAACCAAGAAACTGATTTCCTTCCAACTGGGCCTCCACCACTTCAATCCTCCACCAAAGGAAAGCTCATATAAGGGAGACAAAGAAGTTCTCCATCAATAATGGGAGATCTTGGGGGATGAACACTGTGTTTAGACTTAAAGGACAAAGGGATGCAGACTCAATAATGAAGTAATAATTTCTTTAGAGTAACTTTGCTCTCAAGGTTGAATTCTCTCTCCTTTTCCATAGCTCGGAATTGGCTTCTTTATATCCTTCAAAATGAAACTGAAGGGCCAAGTCGGAACGTTTCCAGTGTATGGAAGGCCAAGGATCAGAGATCTCATGTCGTGACATGGAAACCCGACATTTAATTTTGATTTTCTGGCACAAATCCTGATGTATGTGGGTTGTAGTGAAGCAACCATCATATACACTTGTTATATAGCTTGCAAGGTGCGTACAAGTGGAAAAATATTTATTTTTGTCTCTGGATTCATCAATCAGGGAAAGTAAGTCTGCATAGGGAAATGGAATAAGGCCCTCTCTGCAAGATTTCATAGGGTGAGGCAAATATTTCTCTAACATATGCCCCCTAATGCGTGAGGTCAGAGGAGTATCTGCGATGGCCGAAATACATTATAAATAACCCAGAAGTGGAGTGGTAGAGAACCAGTTGGATGAACTCAATTGCTCATTACATTTTGCACTGACTTTGCATACATGGCTGCCAAAAATACATTGCAGATCCATGTGAAAATATACCAAAGAAGTGTCTTTGGCCATGAATAGGCAAATACAAATGCGATTACATGCCAATAGTTTTCATGGTCACGAACAAGGCCCAGTAGAACCAGTCTGAAAACCAATCTGAAGATATATGTATACCATGGAGTACAATCTGATCTCCCATGATCACTGAAGTCATATAGGTACTGGTCCAATGAAAAGGAAGTAACAGCTCAAGAAAGTTGCGACCAAATAGTGATGTCTTCAAGTCTTCTACACAATCTGCCAAAGGTGAAAATCTGCATCATGTGAATAAAGGAGTTGAGGTCGAACACAATGAGACATTGTTTGATTACCGATCATTGATGTATACCGTTAACAAACATGAGACAACCTACTGATAATGAAAGTAGGTATCAAGGAACTGAGTGCATTCTTACAAGTGTGAATAAAGGAGTCGGTGTCGAACACTTAAAGAATCCATCGATCAGGAGAAATTGATGTATTCCCAATTGTCGATGGTGAGAGAGCCTTCCACTGATGAATGCAAGCCTCAAGGTACTCATAAGACTCTAGGTCCCATTTCCAGAATAAATGGGTTGATGTCAATGGAAAGAGACTCACTGAAAGGAGAGAATTAAGGCATCCCTCATCAGTCAACATGAGGTACAAAGCAGGAACTTCATGATTTGGTGGAAATCGAACGAAGAACAAGTTCATGAACCAATGACCCTGTGCATATTTTTTTTGTGCCAAGTGCGAGCGGTACATGAAAAAGACCCTCTAAATAACAACCAATGATGAAAATTGTTGACAAAGGCAAGAAAACCACCAATAAGGCTAATGGCATCCAAGACATTGCATGAATCCCAATGTGTGAATATATGTCTTTTCGTCGAACACAAGGGAAAACACCCAGTCAACGACCAATGATGAAATGTCGACTGCTGGGTTCAAGGTGACCTACCAATGATGAAAGTAGGGCCAGGGTGCATGATAGTACTAAAGTATCATGTGATTTTGAGACAAACTAAGGGTATGACCAACATGCAAAGTCAAGATTTCTGAGGAGTGGCCGACAGAGGTTGATAGAATTCCTTTGAACAAGAGCATGAGACATAAGGTGGACTCTAGCAGCATAGACCCAATGATAAAATCATGAGATGAAGGAGGCATCAATGAAGTTCTTTGTAGGGACTGGAAGAGTAACCAGTCGGTAGAGAAGACTCTGTAATGAGCTCATCTTCCTAAGGCCATGCTAAAACCAAAATTGTAATGAATGGACTTAAATAACTTTGTTCTTTGTTCAAAGGCGACATGACTGCTGCCAATATAAGATAATACTCCCTTCCCGCTTGCCTTTTTTTTTTGTTTTTTCATAGCAAACGAATCCTATGATACAGAGGAGGAAACGAGTGTTGCAAGTATGAAAAACTAGTTCCAGTAGTGGAACATACCTATGCTCAATGCAGGGAAGTGCATGCGAGAGATGGATACTCGGGAGAATGTTCCCTCCTAGGTATAGGGTGTCAAATTGCGAAGGATATAAACAAGTCTCTTCTTGGTTGAGGATGAAAAACTACTGAGGCAAATGGTTTATAACACAAAGCGAGAACCGACTATAGGCTTAATACTGCAAGCAGGGGCATGAGATGAAATCACAACTTAAAGCCAAAAAATGTCATTTTTTATGTCGTTTAGTCTACTTGGTGTGAAAAAGGGGTAAACTTGTGCCAAATAAACGTCTTTTAAAATCCAATTTACGAGTGTGAAAAAGACAAGTTCACTCGAGGATATTTTCTATTCTTGGTAACAAGTTGGAAAAGAATTTAACTAAGACTCATGACCTTTCAAATCCAATTTAACGAGTGTGAAAGGGACAAAGAACTCGAAAATATTTTCATTTTTTAGACGAGTCAGAAAAGAGCTTAACTAAGACTCATCCGGGAGATTCTAGGTGACAAGTCACGGGGGAGGCCAAGGCTCGTAAGTAGGACTTATGTAGAATGTCAGTATCTTACGAAGAACTGACACAAGCTTGGGAAAACCCACAGCTCTCCAAGTCGAGGAGGATAAAGTGCTAATGAAGGTTATCGTCTCCGTGATATATCGGATAATGTCTCTTTCTGGAAATGACATATGTGGGGGCATTGGATACCCCATGAGACCAACCCAATCAAAGGGAACTTCGTCAAGACTTGGAGGGAGAGAACTCGAGAAGAGTAAAAATATCTCTTGTTCAGAAGGTGCAAGACTAGAAATGCTAAGGACATGGCATATAAGGTATAGAATCAGAACCAGAAGAGCGGAATCGATCGAAAATTTCATCGATGTGACCGCTTCCTTAGACTTGTCATTCTCCAAAGGAAGAGTGGGATTGACCAAAGATTGAATTGACATGACCACTTCCTCAACCATTTGTTGAATAAGATGCAAAATGACAAGGTCAAGAGGTGCATCACCCCCCAAAATAGGAGTGGTGATGATCGAATATTGCATCGACACAGCTATTGGTTGAACAATATGCAAGAAAACAAGGTCAAGAGATGCATCACCCTCGAACATAGGAGAGGTGTCGGTTGGAGATTGCATCGACACGACCACTGGTTGAATGAGATGTGAGACAACAAGGTCAAAGGATGTATCAACCCCTAAAGAAAAAGGGGTGTCAGCCGAAGATTGCATCGACATGACTGTTGTATCAACCAAAGAAGGAACAGAGTGTGGGGAAACCATAGATGAATCAGAACCTGAAGGGCCTCAAGTGAGAACCATGCTTCTGGTATCTCGACAGTAGCAGGACACAAATGAGTAATGTGATTTCCTTCGCAAGTCCTACAAAGGAATCTGGCCTTACATTTGAAACGTCTAGGCTTCTCAATCATATGAATGCCCCCAACATAACTTGCAATGGCTGGTGACATGCTCCCAGCATGACTTGCAGAGGCTAGTAGCAAATCTCCAACATGACTCGCAGAGGTTGGCGATGGATCTCCAACATGACTAGCAGAGGATGGTGATGTATGTGCAGTGTGAATAGAAGTGACCAGACATGTGCCCCCAACATGACTTGCAGTAGCTGGTTGTAGGTATTCAACATGACTCACAGAGGTTGTTGACTAATCTCCAACATGACTAGCAGAGGTTGGTGATGGAGCTCCAGTATGAATGGCAGTGACTAGACTAGAGGTGGGTTGTGGCATTTGAGAACAAAGTCCAGGGAAAGATCAGTTTTGAGGAATTACAGGCCAGGAAGGATCCTAGTTTACACCTTGTCCCTATCCGGTAGGATAGTATCCTCCTCCATACTGATTCATAAAGGGTTGTAAGGGAATCGACACTGAGGAAGCCACTTGTGAAGAGAAAGGGACATGAGAACGGTTACTCATGTGAGGATATATGTTTCCCCCAGATGAAGGAAATTAATGAGGGGGGTTTCCCATACTATAAAAATAACTCCCCTCGGATGAAATACCAAAGGACAAACAAAGGTCTGCCATGGGAAAAGTGTTCATAGGAATGGACATAGCAGAAGAAGGATGAGTGGATGGAGTGTAATAAATATAATGATTTCCTATTTGGGCACTTACTTCTCGCATAGTGGATTCGTAGGAAGGAATATTCCAACCTCCTACTATAAGAAGTGTTTGAGGGATATGACTCCCACCAAATGGAGAGGGATAATAAGGAGGCATCATGCCCCCAGACCCAAAACTTGTATTCGCATAAGGAGGTGAGACAAAGGATGGAAAGTGCGAAGACATATCTGACATACCATGAGAAAAATGATTAGAGACCTAAGGCATTGACTGAGTACCATAATTTTGCATACCATAATGCAAAGAGGAAGGATTCGTCCCCATGAAATGAGTGGACATCATGGGGGGGGTAGTAGTAAATGAGGGATCCAAAGGAACTCCACTATCCATGATAAAAAGAACTCAATATAAAATCTTAAGGCCAACTAGTAATCCAAGAGCACACCAAAAGTCAAACGGCCAAAATGCATTTAAACAAGGTAAAGTAGCTGAGTGGCCTTCCTCCCTAAAGAAGGTATGTCTTTCCCAAGAGGGGTCTGAGACTCCCTACTAAAGATCAAAGGTAAAAAAATCAATTATGAGGGCCCTCGTGGGCTTAACAACCAGTCGGTCAGATCCCCCTGGAGAGGTAATCCTCCATAAAGGTTGTGTGTTGTTTGACCCTTATCTAACCCAGGGTACCTATAGAGTAACCCGTGCAAGTAACCTATGAGACACCTAAGTCAAGAAACTAATAAACCACTATATAACCGATGCATAGGAGAGCAGTCGTAAGTTGGGTCCACCATATGGGTAGGGTAGCAAAGCCTGAAACCTTGAAAACACCGCCTCTCACGGAGGTAAGGGCACTAACAAGATTCGAAGATATGAATAGATCCCCAGAAATATCTTTGAAGCTAGGAAGGTATGAGGGGGATATCCCTTCAACCGACTTCGCATGATCTCGTGATTAACTCCGGTGTGAGTGGAGCCTCCTGATCTTACCAATTATACAATAGATTTCTCCACTCCCTGACTCAAACAAATATGTTGATTCAATTGCCTTGGAGAAGTTTACTCACAAAATCCTATTCCAAGGCACTAAATCCTAGGCTAGTTTGTGCAGCCTAGAAAATAAACCGTTACTAATAAATTTTAAATTATAGTGTTGATTTTATGGTCATGATTACTCAAAAGGTATGGTGATGAAATTCATGGTGTTACGAATCTACAAGAAAGTAAATATGAAAATAATGCAAAGTCCTAACTTTAACTTTTAATGTATGATATGCTCCTAAAAACGATGCAATTTTCAAATTCAAATCTGCGATTCAGAAGTAAAAATGCAATTTCACTATATGCACTAAGCTAATGATAAAAACTCAAAATACAAAAAATGCCAAGCATTGCAAAATGCCTATTTTTTTGTATTTTCAATATATCAAAACTGAAAATGCATGGACTGAAAAGTAACTTGATATATAGACCTACTTTGTATAAAAAAGAAATAAATCGATCAGGATATCAAACAACAAAGCACCCAACCCAATGTACAAGAAACATAAAAATGAGAAGATGAAGAGAAAAACTTTGCCCAAAAATTCAACCAAAAGAGGGTTTCCTATCATCCCACATGCACTCAACAGACACTGCAGGGACCTAAGAAGGCTCAACAAGCATCAAATCCCACCCAACAAACACCAAACCAAGAAAACAGGTAAGGAGAAAAGGTGTACGCGACTATTTGGGCAAACAAAGCATATATACGCAGCTTGCAGTGAGACAGCCTGCGTGTATACACGACTGTCAAGAAAAAAGGTGTGTATATGCTTTCAAACAAGGCCAGGAAAGGGAGAAAGGCTAAAAACTCAGACCCAGAGTGAATAAGAGTTGTCAAGCAATGATATGAAAATAACCACAATAGAAACAAGAGCAATCTAAGGAGAAAATTACTTCAAACCCTAAGAAATAAGATTCATCCCCAGTACGGTCACCAATTATGTTAGGAGGAAAATATCTCTATGGCTAGGTTGAACCACAATAGATAGGTATGACTGTAGAAATTGACTCAATTCCAGCATATGCTATATAAACTAATGTGTAATATATATAATAAAGAATCCTACCTCGTCCAAATGTTTGATGATGTCCACTGTTGAGCACTTCGACCCAAAGATTTATATCTACAACAAGTTCTCAACAAGCAAGCAAAGCAAGAATATAGTGATAATATAAAGGGTTATCACATTAGATAGCATAATCCATTAATATACAAAACAAACATGCCCATGGATCATAATACATATATTTGCAAGATATCAATTTGACAGGAAATGAGTATTTATATTAATAAATGATCAATAGAAGTGAAAACATTACAGACTTCCATGTCGGCATAGTTCGAAACCAAGAAACCGAGTTCCTTCCAACTGGGCCTCTACCACTTCAATCCTCCACCAAAGGAAAACTCATATAAGGGAGACAAAGAAGTTCTCCATCAATAAGGGAAGATCTTTGGGGTTGAACACTGTGTTCAAACTTAAAGGACAAAGGGATGCAGACTCAATAATGAAGTAATAATTTCTTTAGAGTAACTTTGCTCTCAAGGTTGAATTCTCTCTCCTTTACCATAACTCGGAATTGGATTCTTTATAGCCTTCAAAATGCAACTAAAGGGTCGAGTTGAAACATTTTCCAGTATATGGAAGGCCAAGGATCAGATATCTCCTATTGTGACATGGAAACTCGACATTTAATTTTTAATTTCTGGCACAAATCCTGATGTACACGGGCTGTAGTGAAGCAACCAACGTATACGTTTGTTGTATAGCTTGCAAGGTGAGTACAAGTGGAAAAATATTTATTTTGGTCTCTGGATTCATCAATCAGGGAAAGTAAGTCTGCATAGGGAAATGGAGTAAGACCCTCTCTGCAAGATTGCATAGGGTGAGGCAAATATTTCTCTAACAATGAATGTTGGAAGGGGGGTGTGCTAAGAGAGATCACAAATGCTAGGAAAGAGATGGTGGAGGGAACCAGGAATGGTTGTGTTAACCTCCATTGGACCAATACTTTTCTGGATATAATTGCTCAAGATCATAACGACCCTCTGACCCAGTAATGAATTACAGTTAGGTTAGTAGGTGGGAAGGCCTCCTCAAGATTTAATGAGGGGATGGGGGATAGACCGCCCATTTGTAATTCTTCCAGACCTAACCACAGACTAGGAACTTGGGCCACACACAATCTTGTTGAGGAAGGAAAGAAAGGAAAGGTGTGGTGGGTAGAGAAGGACCTGTGAAGCATGAAAAGACAAGAGACCGAGATCTCGGGTTCAAGGAAGAATTGTGAAAAAGAATGTGTTCTAGCCGCAGGAAATAGAGATTGATTCGGGAGAAGGAGAGTAACCTTCGTCCCTATCCATTTATGTGCTCACAGAAGGAGAGTAAAATTCATCCCTAACTTTCGTCGAGCCAAAAGTAAAAGATTAAATCTCAAAGTATCCTGGTTTATCTCGGCGGTGGCCAGTGGTAAAGCCATTAGGAGTAATTGAGCCTATGGCTGGCCGGAAACGAGTACCCCTTTTAGCAGTCACTTCATGTTATCTGGTTATGATAAGTGTCTCCATACTCTATGCATTGAGCTGGAAATTAATGGATGAATGCATGTGTTTATCTATTTATAGATGGTTCCTGTATTGAATGGTTAAGTTATGTTTATGTACTTATTTTCTTGTGAACATATGCTTCTGATGGATCATCTATATGCCCCAACTTAGCCCTTGAAGTGTCATGGGACGTAAACCTATATGAAAGATGAGATGGAAAGTATTGCATCCATTTGGACTTGTGTGTCTGAAGAGGATATCTCTTTCAGAATCATTGCGGTGTGACCATGATACCATGCCCAAGTCCTTAACACTCTCATGATGAAGATCAGGAAATATAGAAAGAATTAAGTCTCGAAAGGGAAGATCCTTTCGTTTGGAAGATGAGTGGACATAAATCCATTCGGGAGAACCCATATGACCAACACCTAGGAACCTTATTTTAATCCTAAGGGAGTCATATCCTTTTGGCTTTGGAGCTCCAAAAGTTGAGGACTGTAGAGCATTGTCGACCCTATTAGTCATAAAATGGACCGAAGGAAACCTGGAGATTCAGTTATCAGAAAGTTAACCAGCTATAGACAGATTCCCTAGTGATTAGATGAACCTATCTTACCGACTAAACTGGGATCCAACTCCCCATGGTGAAGTAGTGTGAACCCTCGATCAAGAAGTATCAGGAGTCCCTCTCAGCTGTCGATATTTGGGGAAACACGTGGTGCTATATCCTTTAGTCCGAAGACTTGGTACTCCGGGGAAATTGAGGTGTGGTGTGTCGATAAGCTCTGAAGACCGAAGTAATGAGAGCTGTTGATCTCAAGGGTTATGTGGACATACCTTGGTCACAATATCGGAAGGCATGAAGGACGATCAGTCCAAAATGCCGAGGTGTGGGAGTAGATCCTAGCCATTGGCACAGGAAGGCACGTGGTAGTAGATTGTTAACTTTGGAGAATAGCCACTCTAGAGGAAATGAAGTGTGGTTCTTCGAAAATCCCTGAATCCTGAAGTAGCGAAGTAGATCTGAGTCATCCATTAGTAAGGACAGGTGTCTCTAGCTCTCGCACTCCAGAGCAAAAGTACTTTGGAAGAGTTGAAGAGTGGAGAGTCGAGAACTCCTGAAGGTAGAAGCGTCGGATTTCATCGTCATCGTTGAATAGAGGAGGACGTGTGTCAAAAATCCGACACTTCAGAAGGACTTCACTCTGTAGGTTTTCATGTGTGAATACTTGAGAATTTCCGAAGCCCAGAGTCTCGAAGTGAATCAAGGCCATCAAATTCTTCGAGGACACACGATGTCGGATTGTGAACTTCGTGGTTTTTCCATTCCGAAGGATTCATGTGGGAGTTGTCTTGGCACCTGTTGTCCTGGAATTTGGTCATAGCTCATGGTCATATGCGATTGTAGATGTAGGGAAGGGGCTAGGAATGGAATTTAAATCCAAAGGTCGAACGCCAAATTCCCCGTTAACCTATGAGTTAGTTGAGGACCAAGTCTAGTCATTGGATTTATTTGTGGATGGATTTCTGCCATAAAATTAAGAATGCTAGAAGTTTCGGGATATCAGATAACTCATGAAGAATCATATTGAGTTGTACCCACGTGGAACCCCTAGCCTCGACCAATAAACACCTGAGGAGCTTGGGAGAGGTATATCTGCTAGTTCTGATCTCAGTTCTAAGCATGGAGACCGTGGCTGGAAAGATCTGGACAATCAGAATGGGATAGAGACCCTAAATAGAGGTCTTGATTTATTAAGAAGAACCAAATTTCGACGCCCCACCATGGGTGTGTTACAAATTGGTATCAAAGCCTGGTTACAACACTTGGCCTACTTGGGCTCATGGACGTGTCGCTTAAAAACCATGTTTAAAGAAAATCTTAAGGGTGACACCCTACCTTACCTCTTTCTCAAAGATTCTGGTTAAACTTTTACTGCAGAAAAGAACGAAGTTTTCTACTGTGTGTGTGTATTTAAGAAATATGAATTGTTTTCTATCTATGAATTAATATACCGATGGATAATAGTGAGTGTTTTGTCGGCACTCAAGCAGTCAGTGAATCACAGGAAACAACAAGTATAAAGGATGATGACGTGCCATGAAGTTGAGGATGGCTCCCATAATAGAGACGAAGAGTCCAATGAGAGGAGGGCATTGGAGACCCCTTCGGATCTAGTTGAAACTGTAAGGAGCCTTATGGATGAATTACAAAGTTGCAAGGCTGACAACGAGAGATTGATAAAGGAGCAAGAAAAAACAAACAAAAATAAATGCAGTCTTGTTGTAGAGCTTATCCGATATACAGAGGAAGCTACAGCATGGACCTGCAACCAGTCATGTGGACCAATGACATACGAAGAGAAGTCAAAGTCCACCTGAAATACAAAAACGTGGTCCCATAAGTGGCCACACTAGGAGAAGTACCTCGAGGAAGGCCCACCCTGGAGGTAGAGGACACTCATTGGGAGAGTCCTCTGGAAAGGAAACTGGAAACTCCAAGAGATATTCTAGTAGCAAAACTAGCTCACATTCTCAAAATAAGGGAAAGAAGTGAAAGCATTACAAAGGTCATGACCCTGAAGAGTTCAAGAAATCCAAACCACCCTCTTTCGATGGGGAAATTAAGAAAGGGGAAGAGGCATAAGCTTGGCTACTTGGTTTAAAGAAGTACTTCAGAGTCCATGACTACTCTGAAAACTTGAGGACTCAAATAGACATAGTCAACCTGAATGGGAAGGATTCCATTTGGTGGGAAGATCATAGGAATGTGAAAGGAATCCATGAGAAGGACTTATCATGGAAACAATTTGAGAAATACTTCAAGAATAAGTATCATTCAGAGAAATACTTTGATGGGAAGACTAAGGAGTTCTATGAACTCAAGATGGGACAACTTAATATAGAGGAATATATCAATAGATTCCTTGAGATGATAAGGTATGTGCCCTACATAAAGGATGAAAAGGTAAAAGTGTAGTGATTTATTAGTGGGCTACCTCAGTCCTACCGGGATAAGATAGATTTTGATGAGACAAATACCTTAAAAGATACTATCCAGAAAGCAAGGTATTTCTATGAGCATTTCGGGGTCGCACAGAACCTTGTGAGGACTAGAAGAAGAAGAGTAGCTCGAGCTTCAAGAATAAGGGGATTAAATCCTCAAGATTTGAGAACAATAGGAAGGATTCTAGGATGATCCTTCCTACCCAAAGTGTGTATCAGTAGAATTTCCCCTCCTAGAGTGTAAATAAACCATTTGGATCAACCTCAGGAAGGACTGATAACCCAAAGAGAGAACCCTTGAAATGTTGGGGTTGTGGAGAAGAACATCTACTAAGAGGTTTTCCACACAGGCAATAGAACAATAGGAGAATCTACAACATCCAAGAAGCTACCACATTCAATGATGTGTCTAGGAGCATCCCACGGATTTATGTAGCCTTAGATAATAAACAAGTCGACCACCAAGCTTTAGTAGTGGAGATGGCACGTATGATCGCCAACCATTTAGTTTCCATTTTAATTGACCCTGGTTTTAATTTGAGTTATGTGGCCCCTCAAATTTTGATAAGTGTAAACTACAACCAATTAGGCATGTCAAGCCATGGTTAATACAGCTAGCCACTAGAAACAAAAGAAAAGTAGCAGAGGTCATACCAACTTTCCAATTCATTATGGATGGGTTTCCCACCCAAGCGACCCTTAACATACTTCCCCTAGAATATTATGACTTGTTGATTGGTATGGACTGGTTGGCTTCTTATAAAACTAAGTTGGAATGTTACCATAAAACTTTAGAATGTGTAAATGGAGAAGGGAGAAAGATAACCCTCCAAGGGATTTAGAAGCCTATGTCAGTGAGATGAATATCATCCCTTCAAATGAAAAAGTATTGCATAAAGGGATGTCCTCTATATGAAATACAAGTGTTGGAACCTACTGAGGATGACAGACCGAGTGTAGAGGACCAACCGATATTAAGAGAGTATAGAGACGTGTTTGCAGAAGAGGAACAGGGTCTACCTCCGAGAAGAGATATTGACTTCTTAATAGAACTTGCACCAGGAGCAGTGCCAGTGTCTAGGACGCCCTATAGGATGAGTACACCCAAGCTAGTTGAGCTCAAGCTACAGCTAAAGGAAATGATGGACAAAGGATACATCCGACCCAATGTGTCTCCATGGGGAGCAACAATCTTGTTTGTGAATAAGAAATATGGCACACTCCGACTGTGCATAGATTATAAACAACTCAATAAGGCAACCATAAAGAACAAGTACCCCTTACCAAGAATCGATGACTTGTTTGACCAATTAGGGGGTGCTTCCATTTTTTCAAATATTGACTTAAGGTCTAGATACCATCAACTCTGAATCAAGGATGATGAAACCCACAAAACAACCTTCAGGACCAAATACCGTCACTATGAATTTGTGGTGGTATCATTTGGATTAACCAATGCCACCGCCACTTTTATGTGCTTGATGAACAATGTACTCAACAAATTCCTAGACATATTTGTATTGGTTTTTATTGATGATATATTAATCTACTACAAGAATAGATAGGAGCATGAAGAACATCTTAGACTTGTACTTCAAGTGATAAGAGAGCATCAACTCTATGCTAAGTTTAGCAATGTGACTTTTTCCAGAAGCAAGTACATTACTTGGGCCATGTTATATCTAAAGAAGGGGTGGCAGTAGACCCTGACAAGATCGGATCTATTATGGAATGGCCTACCCTAAAGGATGTATCTGGTATCAGATCCTTTATGGGCTTATTATGATATTATAGAAGGTTCATAAAATGATTTTCCAAGAATGGTTGTCCAATCACTACCCTCCAAAAAAAGGGGGTTAAATTCACTTGGACATCAGAATGTGAAGAAAGATTTTAGGAACTGAAATACCTTTAAACCCATGCACCTGTGATGAAGATTGCAGACCCTGATAATGAATTCCTCATGTGTATATATGCCTACAAGGAAGGACTCGAAGGAGTCCTTATGCAAGAAGGACGTGTAATTTGTTACAAATCCAGAAAATTGAATGAGCATGAAATCAATTATGTGACCCATGATCTAGAGTTGGCTTCCATAGTGAATGATTTAAAAATGTGGAGGCATTACCTCCTAGGTAGGAGGATTGTACTTATGATAGATCATTGTGGGTTAAGGCACCTGTTTGATCAACCAAAACTCAATTCCAGGCAAGCTAGGTGGATTGCTTTGCTTAGTGAGTTTTATTTTGAAATTAAACACATCAAAGGAAAGGAAAATAGGGTGGCCGATGCCCTTAGCAGAAGTGTGAAAACGATTCACTTCGCAGCGGTAAGAACCTATGAAACGAATGTCAGGGAGAGAGTCAAGAATGCACAAGAAACAAATGCATTTTTCAAGACCGTGACGTCATACGTAAAGTAAGAACCCACAGGGCTAAAGTATGAAGGCTACCAGATGCTTGATGAAGGCCTGCTGACCTACAAAAACATATTGCATATTCCAAATTGTGATGACTTGAAGAGGTTCATAATGGATGAACTACACAAGAGACCATATACTGGTCATTTAGGTTATCAAAAAATGATCCCAGCCACTAGGAAACAATTCTATTGTCCTAGATTGAAAATAGAAATATCTGACTATCTAGCTAAGTGTCTAGAATGCTAGCAAGTTAAGGCAGAACACAGGCACCCATCAGGGTTGTTACAACCTCTACCAATTCCAGAATGGAAATGGGAAACCATCTCCATGGATTTCATCACCGAATTACCAAAATCAGCCAAGCAGAATGATGCCATTATGGTAGTGGTGGAAAAATTGAGCAAGTCTTCTCACTTCGTTGCTTTCAAGTCAATTTACAAGGAAATAGATATTGCCAACATCTTCATGAAGGATATATTCAGACTGCATGGCATGCCTAGGGAGATCGTGTCTAACAGGGATACACAATTCACTTCAAGCTTTTAGAAATCCTTGATGGCTAGTTTCGAGACTAAATTGTTGTTTAACATAGACTATCACCCCAAAACTGATGGGAAGACAGAAAGTGTAAACCAGATATTATAAGACATGCTAAGGATGCATGTAATGCATCAGCCTAAGAAGTGGGAATACTACCAGCCATTGGTAGAATTCACCTTCGCCAACAACAACGGTTATCAAGAGTTGTTAAAGATGAGCCCTTTTGAAGCCCTCTATGGTAGACAGTGCAATATTCCAATCATCTCGAGTAATCCAGTTGATAGAATTACAATCAGATCGTACATGCTAAAATAAATGGAACAACAAGTGATTCAGATAAAGCAAAATAGGAAAATTTCTCAGGATAGACAGGAGAGTTACATTGACAAAAAGAGAACTCCCAGAGATTTCAAGACAAGAGACCATGTCTACCGATTCATTCCCAGGAAGAGTTCCATGAGAATGGGAGCTTGTGCCAAGATGGCACCTAGGTATTGTGGATGCTTTGAAGTCTTAGATAGACTGGGACCTGTAGCCTATAGGCTAGCACTCCCTCCCACAATAAATGCACATAATATTTTCCATGTTTCATTATTGAAGAAATGTGTACATGATTATAATCATATAATTGACTTGTCTGTAATCGAATTGGAGCCAGAGGGAGAATTCCTGCCAGAACCTCAACGCATACTAGATAGGAAGGAAACCTCACTCACGAACCGAAACATTGCACAGGTCATGGTGTAGTGGAAACACTTTGGCCGACATGAGGCTACGTGGGAAATGGAGGATTCCATGAGACATACATATCCATTTTTGGTTACTTCTGTACATATAGAGCGTGTTGACAGATAGAACATCGAGGGAGATGTTCCTTTAAGGGGGAGGGAATTGTAACACCCCGTTTCCCTCAATTTGTAAATATAACTAAATTTGCCAAGAGACTATCGCAAACTCAATATGTGTGAATGTTTGATTTGATGGACCTTTGTATAACAGGTCAATGAATGAAAATTCTGTTAATTACTAGAAAATGAATAAAGTGTTGCATGAATGCTAGAAGTGGGGTGTGCTAAGAGAGACCATGAATTCTAGGAAAGAGATGGTGGAGGGGACCAGGAATGGTTGCGTTAACCTTCATCGAGTCAGTACTTTGTTGGATATAATTTCTCAAGATCAGAATGACCCTCTGACCCATTAATGAATTATAGTCATGTTGGTAGGTGGGAAGGCCTCATAAAGCATTAATGAGGGGATGGGGGATAGACCGCCTATCTGTAAGGCTTCCAGACCTGACCAAAGACTAGGAATTTGGGCCACACACAATCTTGTCGAGGAAGGAAAGAAAGGAAAGGTGTGGTGGGCAGAGAAGGACCTGTGAAGCATGTAGAGACGAGGGACTAAGCTCTCGGGTTCGAGGAAGAACTATGAAAAAGAATGTGTTCTGGTCACAGGAAATAAAGACTAATTCAGGAGAAGGAGAGTAACCTTCGTCCCTATCCATTTCTGTGTTGGGAGAAGGAGAGTAACCTTCGTCCCTAACTTTCATCGAGTCGGAAGGAAAATATTAAATATCAAAGTATCGTGGTCTAGCTTGGGGGTGGCCAGTGGTAAAGTTATTTGGAGTGACTGAGCCTATGGTTGGGTGGAAATGAGCACCTCTTTTAACAATCGCTTCACGTTATCTGGTTCTGATAAGTGTCTCCATACTCTATGCATTGAATTGTAAATTAATGTATGAATGCATGTGTTTATCTATTTATAAATGGTTTCTGTATTGAATGGTTAAATTATGTGTATGTACTTATTTTCTTGTGAACATATCCTTCTGATGGATCATTTATATGCCCGAGCTTATCCCTCGAAGTGTCGTGGGACATAAAACTATAGGAAATCCGAGATGGAAAGTATTGCATCCATTTGGCATTGTCCTTCTGAAGAGGATATCTCTTTCAGACTCCTTGCGGTGTGACCGAGATATCATTCCCAATTCCTTAACACTTTCATGATGAAGCTTAGGAAGGATAGTGAGAATTAAGTCTCGAAATGGAATATCCTTTTGTTTAGAAGACGAGTGGATGAAAATCCATTCAGGAGAACCCATATGACAAACACCTAGGAACCTTAGGTTAAGCCTAAGAGATTCAGATTCTTTTGGCTTTAGAGCTCCGGAAGTTTAGGACTGCAGAGCATTGTCGACCCTATTAGTCATAAAACTGACCGAAGGCAACCTAGAGATTCAGTTACCGACAATTTAACCGACTATAGATGGTTTCCCTAGTGATTAGATGAACCTGTCTTACCGACTAAATCAAGATCCAACTCCCCATGGTGAAGTAGCGCGAACTGTCGATCAATAAGGTTCGGGATTCCCTCTCAGCCGTCGATGTTCGGGGAAATGCATGGCACTAGATCCTTTAGTCCAGAGACTTGGTACTCTGGGGAAATTAAGCTGTGGTGTGTCGATAAGATCTGAAGCCTGAAGTAATGAGAATCATTGATATCAAGGGTTATGTGGACCTACCTTGGCCACGAGATGGAAAGGCATGAAGGATGATCTGTCTGAAGTGCTGAAGTGCCAGAGTATATCCTAGCCATTGGCACAGGAAGGCACATGGCAGTATATTGTTAAATCCAGATAATAGCCACTCCAGAGGAAATGAAGTGTGGTGCATCGAAAATCCTTGAAGCTTGAAGTAGAGGAATAGATATGAGTTGTCCATTAGTAAGGACATGTGTCACCAGCTCTCGCACTTTGGAGCAAAAGTACTCTGGAAGAGTTAAAGAGTGGAGGGTCGAGAACTCCTGAAGGCCGAAGCGTCGGAGTTCATCATGACTATTGAATAGAGGAGGATGCATGTCAGAAGATATGAAACTCTGGAAGGACTTCACTCCAAAGGTTTATGTGTGTGAAGACTCAAGAACTACCGAAGCCCGGAGTCTCAAAGTGAATGAAGGCTATTAAATTATCTGAGGACACACGACATTGGATTATGGACTTCAAAGATTTGCCACTTCAAAGGATTTTCGCGGGGCTTGTCTTGGTGCTTGGTCATAGCCTGCGGTCATATGAAAATGTAGATGGAGGGAAGGGTTTAGGCCTAGAATTCAAATCCGAAGGTCGAACTATGAATTCCCCGTTAACCTGTGAGTTAGCCATGGACCAAGTCCAGTCGTTGGATTTGTTGGTGGATGGATTTCCACCATATAATTAAGAGCGTTGGAAGTTATGGGATATTGGAGAACTCAGGGAGAAACATATTGAGTAAGACACACGTGGAAGCCCCATGGCCTTGACCATTGAACACCCGAGGAACTTGGGAGAGGTATATCTGCCAGTCTTGAGCTCGATTCTAAGAATGGAGACCATGGCTATAAATATTTGGATGAGAATAATGGGATAGAGACCCCGAATGTAGGTCTTGATTTCTTAAGAAGAACAAAATTTCAACGCCCCACCATGGGCGTGTTACAACCTCTAACCACCCCAAGATCAAAATATTGATATCATTGCTAACATTGGAATTTGAGATGACTTCCTGTATTTTTTAGTGTTGAAGAACATCTTCATTAATCACTTGATGAAGCATTTGATTCCATTATTGACATGATTTCTACATGCTACAGGTAAAATCCCCCTATATTGGGTCTAAGGTAAAGGCAAAGCACTAACTCCCTTAAAAGACCATTCTATCCTTAAGCTACCCCAAAACCATCTAAACAATGTGACGAGAGAGAAAGGAAAGAGAGTTAATGAGTGCACCTTTAGTCATTGCGGTTGGTGTAGACCGCTTTCGTTTGTTGTCCCCTCCTAGATCACAAATCTCCTCCCAAAGATGACCTCCAAAAGCTTAGGAATACAATGCAATGACATACACAATCTCTATTGATCACTTTAAAACTTTAGACATAGATATAAATGTGTAAATTAGCAAAAACATGCAAACATAGGGTTTGGGGACAAGGATGAACTATTTTATTCAATTTCAATATAAAAAGAATTACAACCTTTGTTGGCAACCGCTTCACGAACCAAGTCTAGGCTCCTTTTATTTCTCATTTTGCTAATGATGTAGGAGGAAGAATAACACAATTTAGACAAACACGAGCAATTTAAGTGACTAATTTCAATTTCTATGTTTCAGTGTCTGGCAATCAATGTGAAACATTGCAATACATTTTCCTCATTCAACTCTTTCAATGTGTGCAATGTTGGGTTTTTTTGTTGTTCTTATTTCATTTATTAATCATTTTTGTTTATTAATTGATTAATTCTTGTAATATTTTTCCTAACGATGAAAATTAAATTTGTAATAAGAATAGAAAAATGTGGATTCCCAACCTTAGGAATGTTGAGCTTGAAATCCAAAATTCAAATACTCCAAACATTGACAACATGGAGGATAAAAATGAAAAATCGAGCAAACTAGGAAACCTCTAACCACCCCAAGATCGAAATATTGATATCATTGCTAACATTGAAATTTGAGATGAAGTCATGTAGTTTTTAGTGTTGAAGAACCTCTTCATTGATCACTTGATGAAGCATTTTATTCCATTATTCACACAATTTCTACATGCTACGGGGAAAATCCCCCTATATTGGGTCTAAGGAAAAGGTTGAGCACTAACTCCCTTAAAAGACTGTTCTACCCTTAAGCTACCCCAAAACCATCTAAACAAAGTGGCGAGAGAGAAATGAAAGAGAGTTAATGAGTGCACCTTTAGTCCTTGTGGTTGGTGTAGACCTCTTTCATTTGTTGTCTCCTCCTAAATCAGAGATCTCCTCCCAAATCTGACCTGCAGAAGGTTAGGAATAAAATGCAACAACATACACAATCTCTATTGATCACTTTAAAAGTTTAGGCATAGATATAAATGCGCAAATTAACAAAAACATGTAAACATAGGGTTTTAGGACAAGGATGAACTATTTTATTCAATTTCAAGATAAAAAGGATTACAACCTTTGTTGGAAACTTCTCCACGAACTAAGTCCAGGCTCCTTTTATTCAATTTCAAGATAAAAAGGCTTCTTCCAATTGTTTGCATCACCTCTTAAATTTTAATCTACCCAAAATTTCCACTTCTTTCCCCATTTTGACTTCATTGTTTTTATGTATTCTTCGATACTAGGACAATAATATTTTCTTGTAAAATACATCTTGCTTGAAAACAAAAAAACAGAAATACGGTTTTAAAGAGAATCACGTACATTATAGTGGATCTCCTTTATGGAGTCAGGGTTTGACACTAAAAAGGAAAAATGATCATAACTCCTATTATAGTTCTCGGATAGGCTATTATGACCCCAATTATGAAATTTCGTGGATTCTTTTGATCTAATGGAACTGATTTAACTGAAATCTGTGCACTCTATCAAAATATATTGAATATATGAAATTTGCAGTTGTCACTCGATAAAACCCTTAAAAAAGGTTGATTTTATATCAATGATATCTCCACTTCCCGGACTCCTTTTTGGACATTTTGTTTTTTGAAATTGGAGATTTTTGAAAAAAAAAATCAAATATTGGGCTAGATTCTTCAAATTGTGAACAAACAAATTGACCTTAATTATGCCATCCTCTTTTTTCCCTCAAAAATCAACAAACATAAAAAAAAGTCTCCCAATTCATGCCAAAGAAATAGAATGGATACCACTTGTAGTAAAAATCCAATGATATAAGAGATACTCCACCATAAAACTTCAGAAAAAAACCCTTGAACATATAAGATACCAAAACATTCACAATGAACAACACCAAGAATATAGAGAGAGTAACCTTTAAGGTAGGATAACATCATCAAATACACCTTATGGAAGGAATTACTCCACAAGCCATGCTCACTACAAGACAATAAAATCCATCACACATACAATACAATGAGACTCATGTGTATTTATACTTTCTCATGAGTATTCCTAGAGGTCTAATGCCAAATATCCCTTATTATTATATTATTTCCTTTTAATTACATTGTGGATCTATTTCATTATCATGGCCACATTACATTCATTATCCCCTTAGGTACCCCATATTATTTTCCTTAGGTACATTACATATAAATTTCATATATGCATAGATAATGTGAAATACCAATTGGAAACACCAATAACAAACCATTGAAAATAGTAAATCCTCCAACTAGCAATAGAATCAAATTTTATAGCACTCCCTCTTGAATATAGTGCTAGGTACACAAAAACCAAGTCCAGTCCTACAATATTCAAATTTTGTCTTAGGTAAGGATTTTGTGAGTATATCGATTGCTTTATCTTTATTAGAACAACACTCCATGTAAATCTCCTTCTTGTTGATCAAGTCTCTAATGAAATGGTACTTGGTCTCAATATTCTTTGACCTACAGTGAAACAAAGTATTGCTTCCCAGCATCACACATGCCTAATTATCAAAATAAATAAGAGTATGATTCTTCTCCATCACTTCAAGGTCAATAATCAATTTATTAATCCATGTTTCTTCATAACTTCTTGTAGAAATAACAATACATTCAACCTCTATGGATGACAAAGCACCACAAGCTTATTGCTTCTACTCCAAGAAACATACTAGAACCTAATGAGAAACAATAACCCATTGTAGACTTTCGATAGTTTACATCACCCACCTACTCAACAACTACATAGCCATGCAAATAAATATCTTTGCCTCTTTCATAACTAGGACCATAGGAAACAATACCATTCAAATAATGAATAATTCTCTTACTAGCCTGTCAATAAGCCTCCTTTGGTTTTACCATAAAATGAATTATCATATTTATTGCATATGATAAGTCAATACAAATATTACACAAGTAAATAAGGCTACCAATCAATTTGTGATACAATCTAGCATCCACTTTTTTACTCTAGTCATCGGTTCTTAACTTAACACAAGGATCCATGGGCATAGAAATAGGTTTGCAACCTTCGATTTTAAACTTCTTCAAAATCTCCAAAACATACTTGGATTGAGTCAAAATGAGTTGATATTTATCCCACCGCACCTCCAAACCAAGAAAGTGGTGAAGATGACCCAAATCCTTCAATTCTTGATATAATTCATTCTTTAACCAATGAATTAATTCATCATCGTTTCCTGTCAGAATGAGATCATTTACATACAAAAAAAAAATCACAATGATATCACCACCCCATATAAGATACATATTAGCATTAATAGATGATTTATTTACACTTTTTCCATTGAACCACTCATCAATCCAAGTATACCACACATGAGCATTGAGGAGCCTTCTTAAGACAATAAAGGGCTTTCTTCAACCTCCACGCAAGATCTTCTTAACTAGAAACTTCAAACACCTATGACTGTCGTATGTGGACTTCTTCCTAAAGAACACCATTCAATAATGTCATTTTCACATCCATTTGGAGAACAATCCAATTAGAACAAGAAGCTAAGGAAAATACACATCTAATGGTAGTATATCGAGTAACAAGTGCAAAGGTATCATCATAGTCAATGCCAGGATTTTGACTATAAAATTTTTCAACAAACCTTTCCTTATTCTTCTCAATGGAACTATTGTGCCTGCAACAACTCCCAGTAAATTTTTCTATTCCAGGAAAATTTAATTGGCATCCCCTACTAAAATTTAATCTCTAATGCCTAATCCACTGCTACTATGAGAATATTGATTATTCTTAATCTACCTTGAGGGGGTTAGGGTTTTGGATCTTGATTAATTGTTTAAATTTTAGGAGGGTTGTCATATTGTAATTACTTCCCTCATATTCATGTTCAATATCGAGCACATGTCAATTAGATTCTTCATCTAATTTATATGTGGTTGCAGTAACATGGTTACTAAATCACTTTCTTTATCAGATGATTATGTCATTTTAAGTCTTCAAGAAAATCATGTCAAAATAGAAGATCATGTGTATTTGGTCACATAACACAAGAAACACAAGAGATGTCAGTGTTTCATGGAAACCTGCACATGATATCTAGCTAAAACATACAGAAATAAAGCTTATCAAGAAAAGGAAGAGATATACACAATGAAGAATGAGAATCAATGTATATTATGATCTAATCAATGAGTGAGCGATCTTCACTCATATAGGAAATGACATCCTATAATTAGGAATGCATGCATAATAGTGATGGTTTAAGATTAGAAAGTATAAAATAGAACTAGTCAGTTAACTCCCACTGAACTAGTGTTACTTCCACTGAACTGGTGTGCTGAAAATAGAAATTTCTCCAACACCCCCCCTGAACATCATTATTGAGTAAAAAATGAGTCCCGGCTACTAGGCCATATTAGGTACTCATGTACAATGCAACTAATGAACACTAAATAAAAGTGAGGAAAGAGGGAAAACCACATGGGTGACATACCATTTAAATGTCGCTTCCTCTCGCCGTCGACATCCTAGCTCCGTTCCAACTCTCATAGAATGATGAACCTGTAAAAGAAAACAACCAACCAAATTGATAGTAATAGCATAAACTCAATATAAACCTATGTATGTGATCAAGGAATCATACAATAAAACACAACAAGCTTTATAGGAAAGAATCATATTACTGTATCATATTAAATGTGAAAGAGATATTACAACCATGGCCTTGATGTCATAAGGTCCTTTCCAACTGTCTTTTGTTCCCCACACACTTCCACTCTAAGAATTCCGAGAGAATAGATCCGATAATATTCACAATCAATGTTGACAAAATGGCTCATCTATCCAAGCTAATAATCTCCAAAGCTCAATCCAATCCAAGCTAATCCCAAAAGATAATCTCATCCAAGCCAAATCCAACTTAGCCCTTCTCCATGAGAGATCCTCTCCTTTTATAAGCTAAAGAGGATAAGGTGAGGAGGATAGGATGATCCCACTAAATCATGAAAGCGAGTAAGATCCAAACCATTCGAATGCCACCTCACCATGGAAGTTTCTCCTTCTAGAAGATTTGAAAAAACGCTCGTTTTTCCCACGTGTAAGCATTTTCGCACCCTGCCTACAGAGAAAACTGTGAACTCCTCATGACCTAGCTATGATATAGCCTGCAAGAATCAGGTATTCTCACACCCTAGCTATAATGAAACCTGCAAACTTCATTTTTTATAGGGTTTTTACAAAGGAAAATGCAACTTCTTTTCTCAAGAAAAGTTCTTCTCCCTTCTTTCTTTAGGAACTCAGGCCACTGACCCCTCTGAAGGAAACATATAGGTTTACATCATTAATGGTCATAGGGATGACAAAAATAATGTGTAAACAACAAGACCCTAGAAAGAATTTGTTGCAGGTTAACTCCTATGATCATAGCGCGTAGTACGAGGGAAGTTGGGGATCATTTAGAAGAAAGAGAGGATTGACCCTCTGTTACAGTTGCAGAAGACCAGGACATATTGCTAAGGAATTCCCTAGAAGAAGACCTAGCTTTATTTGTTGTAAGGCTATGGATCATGAAGTGTTGGATTGCCCTCGACTGATTGCTAAGCTTGAAAGAATGAATCTGAATCAAGAAAACCATAAGGCAGATCCAAAAAAGGTAGAACCCCAGCAAGAATTAGAGAAAGTATTGATACAAATAAGAGAAACCTTGAATGACCACCGACATATCGTATTATTAGAGGTTTTTAAATAAAAAGAATGCATTGAAGAAAGAATAGGAGACTTCGACATTGACTGTGTTCTTGATGAAGAAAGACAGGTGAATACTATGCCAGAACAAACTTGGAAAACTATAGGGAATCCTGCTATGATCCCTTCATTAGGAGGAATATGACTATTCAAAGGGAAACTGATAAGTTTATTTGGGAAGCTCGCTTAGATACCTATGATCGTCAATGGAACTTCGACAAAGGAAGATTTTGAGATTATTAAATTCATTGAAGACAACGCCTTGTTTACCATGTTACTAGGGAAACCTTGGATTGAAAGAGATAAAGCCAGACGAAAAGAAGAAGAATAATTCTTGGAGCAAAAGAAACAGGTGTTAGAAGATTTCATGAGCACAAGGATCGCTCAATTGATTAAAGAACATGATAACAGATCAAAGATATTTAACCCCAGAGACTCCAATGTCGACGTTGCAAGACCACTAGAATACCCTCAGAAGGCTGAAGAACTTACTCCAGATATAGAAGAGGTGATACCCTTGAAGAATTATCCACAACGCGAAGTGGCTATGCCTAAAGAAGATAAGAATCAGAATGGAAAAAGAACTATCGAGACGAAGGTCACTGGGAAAAATTCTAGAAAGATAAGTAAAAAGAGGGCTAAGATTGAAAAGTTACATAAAGTTCCAGAGGGAACCTCGCAGAAGGAAATTTTGCAGAATTGGAGCTTTGTCGGGATATCAGAGCAGTGACACATGGCACTTTTCCATGGCGAAGCAATATAGCTGTTAGGGACGATATAGACATTCGGCTGTCGCTCCGAATGGATAAAAAAGCATTGATAGCTCGACACCAAAACGTTAGACCGTGCCATAACGGATAGAACAAGAGTTAATGGAGGATCATACCTATTGCAAGACAACCATTGTGGAAATACCTATTTATCTCGTCGTGCCATGCACCGAGAACACCTTTTCCAAATTGAGAAGTTGAGCCCATAGCCTACGCTGAGTTTATACAATGATCATTTTTCTCTTGTTATTTATCTCAGTACCGTGTCTGAGTTGTTCCCCAACCCCGCGAATTGTGTCCCCGAGTGCATATGTCGGAAGCATTGAGTGTTGTAGAGAAAACCGTTGAGAATTTTTTGATCGAATTAAGGATAGAGAGAGTCATGTCAAAGAGAGGAGTGTCTATGGGTGTACAAGCCTTGTCAATGAGAGGACTGTAGGCCTCTCCTTCCACTGCTCGAGCTGGTCCATCTTGACCAGTCGATGAGAAGCGAACTAAGCACATAGATGATATCGTGAATGCCAAGCTAATTCCGAGCATTTTACCTGCTTATCTACCCCCTCTAAGTGGAACCATTAATAGAGACAGTGTGCCCAGAGAGTTTGAGTATGTTTTGATCACTACGTACCTTTCGGGACCACATTTTCAGGACCACATGACATTTAGGTGGTTTTTCGGCACATGGTTTTTTGCCCATGGTTTTCTATTTTCGATTAAGGAATTAGGGTTTTGGACTAATCCAGGTCATTGGGTTAGGGTTTTGGATTCCGCTGACTCCTATATGTATATTGTATTGTAAACAATGTAACACAATGTATGAATATAATATATGCTGATTTTCCTAGTTTGGGTTTCCAGGGAAAAATCTCTATGTAATGTTTGTATTTTCCATTATATCTTTTCTATTCTTCTCTGAATATTAGTTTGCAGTAGATATTGTACAAGGTTAGAATTTACACGTAGTTCGTGCCGACCAGGATAAACTCACTGCGTTGAAGTTTAGTGACTTCAACCTCGGTGACATGAAGGTTTACAGTATGCTCGCCCCTCATAAGTACCTGACGTGAACAAAAGGAAAGAACTCCAAGATTATCGCTCAATCATGGATCCAGAACCTCGCGCAGTCAACCCTACTGAATGTTATGAAGAATTCGCACTTCGGGCGACACCAGGAGGTGAACACATGCATCAAATTGATGTTGTCGTGTTACCATGGGGGTTATTTGTGGTTGAACCACCGCATCATAGTGGATCTAACTTTGATTAATCATATCACAGGGCTTAGCATGCAAGGCCCTAACCCATGGGATTTCTACCCCTGAAAGACCGCAGATCGCGTTCTTGCCCAAAGAATCAAGGCTACTTACGACGATGTAGAGAAGGGCATGCAAGGCTACAAGGTATTCTCTATCCAGAGCGATGCAGTGCGCCTTGCCTGTCAGCTGATCGCAGGCAAGCTAATTTGCAAGAACCGACTGACCCAAGTGACTGGATTTGTAGTCGACCTCGCAGGGAAGTGTGTGGAGGGACTAAAGATGAATTGGGCCAAATACTTGGTGAAACAGTTAGAACTGGACTGCAGGGAAGCACAAGACCAAGTGTATGAGTTCCACTTCAGCTGGCTTCTCATATTGATCATTTTCAAAGCATTGGAACTCCCGGAAGGTGAAACCTTCCCGGACATCGATCCCTTTGAACCCCTGCCCAGGAAGTTCAGTGTGTTATGGTACTCTAGCGACATGAATAAGAGTGGAAATAAATGTCGTATTCCATACTTATTACAACCAACTGAAGATCATGATCCAGTCTACACCTTGCATAACACCAAACACACTCCACCGATTTAGGCCATTGATGAAATTCAGCATGGACCGCCACTTCATCTATATCACAGTGCACGTTGATGAGCATAAACAACAGCTACACTCATAATACAAGTTAATGGAGGATGACTTGGAGGAGATTACAAAGCAATGGTCGATGAACCTCCTCGTTCCAGCGAACCTTGTGGAGCTATCCAATATAGAAAGCCCAAAAACTATGTCGGATACTCAATGACCGAGCAAGACAAAGGATATTGAAGAGGTTCATGACATAGATAGCACATTTGTAAGGACTGATTCCATCTCACGAAATGAAGGGGGTGATGGAGAAGATATAGAAGGCACAGAAATGGAATAGAAGAAAGGAAAAGTACCACCACCTAGGAACGCAGAGGACTCCTTGAAGAAAAGGAAGGTTTCACCCTCAAAAACTTCCTCCCAGAAGAACCCTAGAACCCCTATAACTAAGATGCAGACCACCCTCACTTCAGACGATTTTAACTTCATCATTGAATCCCTGAATGACACTTTGCTAGAGATAGTAGATAAGTAGGAGGCTAAGCAGGAGCAGATGTATAATCATATTTAGATCGAGCTCCAAAGGGTGTGGTAGGCACTTCATTCTAACCGCACAGTCTCATCTGTTCCTTTGCAGTAGGAACACCAGAACTGGGAGATGAGCCAACTCAACTCCACCGGATTGCTAATACCATCGGAGGTTGCCTTCAATGAGATCAGGAAGAAAAAATGCAGACCACCTAGGCTTTGACATAGGCATAGGGAGTCCTCGTGGAACAACGTAGTGCTGCAGAACGAGAAAAGCTTTCTCTCCAAGAAAAAGTTTCTAAAGAAAAATCAAAGCTACTGCAAAGCAAGGAACAATTGCTCGCCGAGCAACTTGAAGTTAAGGAAAGGGTCACCAGAGCACTTCGCTCTGTGAAAATCGTTGAAGTCCAGACCGAGAAACAAGTTCCACAGTAGGTGGCACAACTGGAAGAGGTAATCCAGAAGCTACAACATCACATCGCTGACTTAGAGATCCGTGTAGTACCTGAAACCACATAGGAGATAAGGAACCAAAGAGAAGCAATTGCCCACAACACGGTCGATAGACTAAAGGCCCTTGCATTAGAGTACAAGTAGCTCAGTAACCACAGTGCCCAGAACTACAGAAACCTCACTGAAAATCTAGAATTGCAAGCATTGTAGTCACAGCTCCAAGAAGGAAAGAAGAATGCCGATACACTACATGCGCATCTAAAGGTACTGTCAGCTATAGAAAAAATGGAAAAGTGTCATGAACAATGCACAACTCAACATCAGATCCATATGCTTCAAATCAAAGTGATGGAAGTCACTCAACGACTTCAACCTATGCAAGACAAGGCATGTCTACTATTTACAGAGGTCGAGAGCCAAGGAGCAGAGCTAGACCAGGTCGTCTTCACAACAAAATAGCGCATGGAAGGACCAGTGAACAATGCAGTAATCCAGGAGTTCACTGA
Source organism: Picea engelmannii (assembly GCA_009831015.1). NCBI lineage: Eukaryota > Viridiplantae > Streptophyta > Pinopsida > Pinales > Pinaceae > Picea > Picea engelmannii. Next base: position 1,674,424 of record ML782383.1, on the reverse strand, counting down.
ACATGAGGTCACAATAAAGCAGCAAGTCGAAGTAGCTTGAGCCAAGCTCGAGGCGTTCGAGGAAGAATTGGGCAGATCAGAGTGACTCGGGACGAATCACAGGTGAGTGTTGGGGACCTGTTGGCCCTTGAACAAGTTTTGGGAGTTTCTTGGTCATGTTGACCTATTTTGGGACTTCGACAACTAGTAGAAGGTGGAGCGCAAGATGAAGCAGAGATCACAGGATATCGGCCCCCTTTTGGGCCTCTTTTTGGGTTTTTGGGATAATGTAACGGGAAAGAGATGTCGGTCCATGGGTTTACCCACGCTTAGGCCCACTTTTCTAACATATAAATAGATGCCTAGGATATAGCAAAGTAGAAAATGTGCTAAGTGCTAGATCTAAGTGATGTGAATGTATGCTAAGTGAAAGTAGGGTTTTGGATGATTTTGAGCATGATTGTAAGAGGCTTGCGGAGCTAAGTGCAAGAGGTTGTGACAAAGTGTGAAAGTCTTTGTACTGTAATGAAAGAAAGAAGGATCTAGCGAGCTACGTAGATCTTCTGTCCTATGCAAAGTAAGGGTTTTGAAAGCTCTATGCTTGTAACTGATTGACTGAAGACAATAAAGAAGAAGAGTTGGTGGACGTAGCCCTAGGGTGGGGGTGAACCATGTAAACACTATGTTATCTTGCTTTGTGCCTATCTTTATGTGTTTATGTCTCCTTATGCTAAGTGCTTTGAGATGATTAGATAGATTTGTTTATGCTTAGTGCTAATGATGTGTGGAATGTTAGATCTGATATATATTCATTAGGAGGAATAGGACTATTCAGAGGGAAATTGATAAGTTTATGTGGGAAGCTCGCTCAGATACCTATGATAGTCAATGGAACTTAGACAAAGGAAGATTTTGAGATTATTAAATTCATTGAAGACAATGCCCCGTTTACCATGTTACTAGGAAAACCTTGGATTGAAAGAGATCAAGCCAAACGAAAAGAAGAAGAATAAGTCTTGGAGCAGAAGAAACAAGTGTTAAAACATTTCATGAGCACAAGGATCGCTCAATTGATTAAAGAACAGGAGAACATATCAAAGATATTTAACCCCAAAGACTCCAATTTCGACGCTGCAAGACCACTAGAATACCCTCAGAAGGCTGAAGAACTTACTCCAGATACAGAAGAGGTGATACCCTTGAAGAATTCTCCACAATGCAAAGTGGCTATGCCTAAAGAAGATAAGAATCAGAATGGAAAAAGAAATATCGAGACGAAGCTCACTAGGAAAAATGCTAGAAAGCTAAGTAAGAAGAGGGCTAAGATTGAAAAGTTAAATAAAGTTCCAGAGGGAACTTCGCAGAAGGAAATTTTGCAGAATTGGAGCTTTGTCGGGATATCAGAGCAGTGACACATGGCACTTTTCCATGGCGAAGCAATATAGCCGTTAGGGATGATATAGCCATTCGACTGCTACTCTGAATAGATTGAAAAGCATTGATAGCTCGACACCAAAACGTTAGACCATGCCATAACGGATAGAACATGAGTTAATGGAGGATTATACCTATTGCAAGACAACCATTGTGGAAATACCTATTTATCTCGTCGCGCCATGCACCGAGAACACTTTTTCCAAATTGAGAAGTTGAGCCCACGGCCTATGCTAAGTTTATACAGTGATCATTTGTCTCTTGTTATTTATCTCAGTACCGTGTCTGAGTTGTTCCCTGACCCCGCGAATTGTGTCTCCGAGTGCATATGTCGGAAGCATTGAGTGTTGTAGAGAAAACCATTGAGAAATTTATGATCGAATTAAGGATAGAGAGAGTCATGTCAGAGAGAGGAGTGTCTACGGGTGTACAAGCCTTGTCAACGAGAGGACTGTAGGCCTCTCCTTCCATTGCTCGAGCCGGTCCATCTCGACCAGTTGATGAGAAGCAAACTAAGCACAGAGATGATATCGTGAATGCCAAGCTAATTCCGAGCAGTTTACCTGCTTATATACCCCCTCTAAGTGGCACCATTAATCGAGACAGTGTGCCCAGAGAGTTTGAGTATGTTTTGATCACTACGTACCTTTCGGGACCACATTTTCAGGACCTCATGACATTTAGGTGGTTTTTTGGCACATGGTTTTTTGCCCATGGTTTTCTATTTTCGGTTAAGGAATTAGGGTTTTGGACTAATCCAGGTCATTGGGTTAGGGTTTTGGATGCCGCTGACTCCTATATGTATATTGTATTGTAGACAATGTAACACAATGTACGAATATAATATATGCTGGTTTTCCCAGTTTGGTTTTCCAGGTGAAAAATCTCTGTGTAATGTTTGTATTTGCCATTATATCTTTTATGTTCTTTTCTGGATATCAGTTTGTAGTAGATATTGTACAAGGTTATAATTTACACACAGTTCATGCCAACCAGGATAAACTCACTATAAACCAGGTTCAGGTATGGTTTACAGTATGCTGAAGGAAATAACTCCAAGATTATCGCTCAATCATGGACCCGGAACCTTGCGCAGTCAACCCTACTGAATGTTATGAAGATTTTGCACTTCGGGCGACACCAGGAGGTGAACGCATGCGTCAAATTGATGTTGTCGTGTTACCATGGGGGTTATTTGTGGTTGAACCATCGCATCATAGTGGATATGAATTTGATTAATCAGATCACAGGGCTTAGCATGCAAGGCCCTAACCCATAGGATTTCTACCCCTGAAAGACCGCAGATCGCGCTCTTGCCCAAAGAATCAAGGCTACTTATGACGATGTAGAGAAGGGCATGCAAGGATACAAGGTATCCTCTATCCAGAGCGACGCAGTGCACCTTGCCTGTCAGCTAATCACAGGCAAGCTAATTCGCAAGAACCGACTAACCCAAGTGACTGGATTTGTAGTCGACCTCGCAGGGAAGTGTGCAGAAGGACTAAAGATGAATTGGGCCAAATACTTGGTGAACCAGTTAGAACTGGACTGCAGGGAAGCACAAGACCAAGTGTATGAGTTCCACTTCAACTGGCTTCTCATATTGATCACTTTCAAAGCATTGGAGCTCCTAGAAGGTGAAACGTTCCCGGACATCGATCCCTTTGAACCCATGGCCATGAAGTTCAGTGTGTTGTGGTACTCTAGCGACATGAATAAGAGTGGAAATCCAATGTCATATTCCATACTTATTACAACCAACTAAAGATCATGATCCAGTCTACACCTTGCATAACACCGAACACACTCCACCGATTTAGGCCATTGATGAAATTCAGCATGGACCGCCACTTCATCGATATCACAGCATGCGTTGATGAGCATAAACAACAACTACACTCATACTACAAGTTAATGGAGGATGACTTGGAGGAGATTACCAAGGAATGGTCAGTGAACCTCCTCATTCCAGTGAACCCTGTGGAGCTATCCAATATAGAAAGCCCAAAAACTGTGTCGGATACTCAATGACCGAGCAAGACAAAGGAGACTGAAGAGGTTCACGACATAGATAGTGCACTTGTAAGGACTGATTCCATCTCAACGGACAAAGGGGGTGATGGAGAAGAGATAGAAGGCACCGAAATGGAATAGAAGAAAGGAAAAGTACCACCGCCTAGGGACGCAGAGGACTCCTTGAAGAGAAGGAAGGTTTCACCCTCGAAAACTTCCTCCTGGAAGAACCCTAGAACCCCTATAACTAAGATGCGGACCACCCTCACTTTAGATGATTTTAACTTCATCATTGAAGCCCTAAATGACACTTCGCTAGAGATAGTAGATAAGCAGGAGGCTAAGCAGGAGAAGATGTATAATCGTATTTAGATCGAGCTCCAAGGGGTGTAGTAGGCACTTCAGTCTAACCGCACAGTCTCATCTGTGCCTTTTCTAGTAGGAACACCAGAACTGGGAGATGAGCCAGCTCAACTCCATTGGATTACTGATACCATTGAAGCTTGCCTTCAATGAAATAAAAAAGAAACAACGTAGGCCATCTAGGCTTTGACATAGGCACAGGGAGTCCTCGTGGAACAACGTAGTGCTGCAGAACGAGAAAAGCTTTCTCTCCAAGAAAAAGTTTTTGAAGAAAAAGCACAGCTACTGCAAAGCAAGGAACAATTGCTCGCCGAGCAACTTGAAGTTAAGGAAAGGGTCACCAGAGCACTTCGCTCTGTGAAAATCGTTGAAGTCCAGACCGAGAAACAAGTTCCACAGTAGGTGGCACAACTGGAAGAGGTAACCCAGAAGCTACAACAATGTATCGTTGACTTAGAGCTCCGTGTAGTACCTGAAACCACATAGGAGATAAGGAACCAAAGAGAAGAAACTGCCCACAACATGGTCGACAGACTAAAGGCCCTTGCATTAGAGTACAAGTAGCTCAGTAACCACAGTGCCTAGAACTACGAAAACCTCACTGAAAATCTAGAATTGCAGGCATTGGAGTTGCAACTCCAAGAAGGAAGGAAGAATGCTGATACACTACATGCGCATCTAAAGGCCCTGTCAGCTATAGAAAAAATGAAAAAGTGTCATGAACAATGCACAACTCAACATCAGATCCATATGATTCAAATCAAAGTGATGGAAGTCACTCAACAACTTCAACCTATGCAAGACAAGGCATGTCTACTGTTTACAGAGGTCGAGAGCCAAGGAGCAGAGCTAGACCAGGTCGTCTTCACAACAAAATAGTGCATGGAAGGACCAGTGAACAATGCAGTAATCCAGGAGTTCACTGAACATGAGGTCACAATAAAGCAGCAAGTCGAAGTAGCTTGAACCAAGCTTGAGGCTTTCGAGGCAGAATTGGGCAGATCATAGTGACTCGGGACGAATCACAGGTGAGTGTTGGGGACCTGTTGGCCCTTGAACAAGTTTTGGGAGTTTATTGGTCATGTTGACCTATTTTGGGACTTCGATAACTAGCCGAAGGTGGAGTGCAAGATGAAGCAGATATCACAGGATATCGACCCCCTTTTGGGCCTCTTTTTGGGATTTTGGGATAATGTAATGGGAAAAGGATGTCGGTCCGTGGGTTTACCCACGCTTAGACCCACTTTTGTAACATATAAATAGATGCCTAGGATATAGCAAAGTAAAAAATGCGCTAAGTGCTAGATCTAAGTGATGTGAATGTATGCTAAGTGCAAGTAGGGTTTTGGATGATTTTGTGCATGATTGTAAGAGGCTTGCGGAGCTGAGTGCAAGAGGTTGTGACAAAGTGTGAAAGTCTTTGTACTGTAATGAAAGGAAGAAGGATCTAGCGAGCTGCGTAGATCTTCTTTCCTATGCAAAGTAAGGGTTTTGAAAGCTCTCTGCTTGTAACTGATTGACCAAAGACAATAAAGAAGAAGAGTTGGTGGATGTAGCCCTAGGGTGGGGGTGAACCACGTAAACACTATGTTATCTTGCTTTGTGCCTGTCTTTATGTGTTTATGTCTCCTTATGCTAAGTGCTTTGAGATGATTAGATAGATTTGTTTATGCTTAGTGCTAATGATGTGTGGAATGTT
>ML782383.1:1619059-1630298 GCA_009831015.1 Picea engelmannii | reverse complement strand
TATGCTTGAGGTAGGTGGTTTCATTTTTACACAAGCTTGAACCATAGAAAACTATGCTTGGACTTCCCAACGCATAACACATGGATGGTTGGTACTTAGCCCCTAGCTTAAGAAATTAGCGGCTCTACTTCAACATGAAGTCCAGAGGCTGAAAGTATTGCCCCCCAAGCTTCGTTTCATCCAACGACAAAGGAAGAGGAAATGAAGCATCAAATACTAGACAAAGGACTTGACTCAAATAGAGAGGGGGAAAACTATTTCATTTTTTAACGAGCTTGACATAGAAACAAGAACTATGCTAGTAACAGGTTTCATTTTTTAATGATTTTGAAATCAGAAGATAATGCTCAAGGCTGGTTTCATTTTTAAATGAGCTTGAAATCAGAAAATCATGCTCAAAGACCTCTATTTCATTTTTTAACGAGGTTGCCTCAGAGACGCAAAAACTATCCTCGAAGTCTCTCTTCTTGATCATGGATTCCAAGAGGACAATGCTCCGGAATGACACCATGTCAAGAGAAAAAACTCAGTCATGGCTTCCAAGAGGTCTTCACTGGAAGGAAGAAACACACTCTGGAAGGACACCATGTCGAGGGTCGCGACAAGAGTAAAGAGATCAGGCTCTAACAACCCTATCGAAGAGATCACCATGTCAACTACTGTATCTAAGTCATCAGAAGTTGAATTCATGGGAGACAACACCACATAATTGACATGTGGTAGGGGGCGATATTGTCTTCATATAAGAACCATTTAGGGAGGTAATATAGTCAGGACCGATGAACAAAAGTTGATCAATAGTCACCATTCATCCATTGTGTGGGAAAGATATCACATGAAAATAACTGGACACAATAGCTTTCATGGCATAGACATAATCCCGCCCAAGGAGTAAAGCAAAATCCAAGGGGTCTTGGACGACCATGACATTAATAAAGACCATTTTCCCTCCCAAATTTATAGGAAACTGAGGAAGGGTCCCTAAAGGTTGAATGGATCTTCTATTAAAAGCTAACAAATTTTGCGTAACCAGGGCAAGTTGAGGAAAACCCAAAGCTTGCTAAGCAAAAGAGGAAAAAATGCTAACGAACACACCTTCATCTATCAACATATGAGGAAGATCCTGACCACAAACTTGCACTGTAATCTGGAAATGAATGTGAGAGGGAAGACGAGTTTCAGTTAGCACACCCTAATTAAAAAGGATGGCCTCATTACTTGGAGGGGGTTTCACGGGAGAAAGACGAATACCCCTCGACACGGTAGAGTCTATATCAATGAGAAAAACATGGGCAGTATTGGGTTTACTCTCGAGCGAGAGAGTATGATCGACTGATGAAGATATTAGATCGACCACTTGGGTTTCATTCTCGAAGGGGAGAATGGGGTCGACAGGTGGAAACGGATCGACCACTTGGGTTTCACTCTCTAATAAGAGAGTGGGATCAACTGAGGATGGGATTGGATCAACCACTTGGTCTACTAGTTCAACCAAGGACATGATTAGATTGACCTCTTGATCAATCAGATTGACTGGAAATGGGTCCGGAGTGATCATTCCATCAACTACAGGGGGGTTGAGAAAAAATTTACGATAAGTAGCTGGAAGTTGAGGTTGTGAAACAATCATGTCTTCCAGTAATTTTGAGGCTTTGTCCATACAAGGGAAAAGGTGAGTTAGATGACTCCCTTTGCATAACATACACGGGAACTTGACTCTACTTTTCTTCTTCCCAATGGTATCGTGACTAGTTGATGGGAGGCCATCGACATGTTGTTCAGAGGCTGACGACATGGGTTGGTCAGGGTGTGTAGACTATACTTCTATATCCTTGGGTAGACCAGGGCAATCCTTAAGAAGATGGCTACCCTTACAAAGCCTACAAGGGTACTTGGGCTTATGAGTTTTTTGGGTGATCTTGACATCATCAACACTCCTAGCACGATTAATAGTAACTGTTTGTTTTCCAACATGTTTGATAGTGGTTGGAGGTTTGGGCCCTTGTTTATTTTTCTTCTTCTTATTCTTTCGTTTCTTCTTCTTCTTATCCCCCGAGTTACTAGCTATAGAAATTTGACTCGACGAAGAAGATGAAATGGAAGGCGACCTTGCAAGCGAAGAAGGTGAAGAAGACCTTACTAGTGAAGAAGGTGAAGGACCAACATGAGGTTGATGCTCTTGGGGGGAAGTGCTTGTGACTGAAGCACTAGCTGCATTCGAGACTACCTTAGTGGAAAACAACCATACCGGTAATCCAATCGTGAGACTTGGAAGGCTCAAAGTAGTGATGTGAGGGGGACCAACGTTTCCATAAGAAGGAAAAATAAAAGGCTCCCCTAGAAAAGGGGTTCCTTCATTGGTCATTCCAGGAACTGATGCCATTAAAATAAAAATACAACCTAGAGTCTGCTAGGGAAAATAAACAACACACGCTAAAAATCTAGTAAGAAAACAAGCAAACAAAACCTTCTCACAATGAGCACACTAGTTGGTGTTTAAATCCAATGTCACGAGAACAATGTAAGAAGGGGATGAGATAGAGCAGGTGGAAAAGATTCGTTGATGACCTACTTAACAGACTTACACCCTAGTGAAAGCTACCACACATAATCGTGGGTATACCCTCCAAGGGGCCCGATCCAGTTTGGCCAACGTCGATTCCAGGTACCGTGAATACTTTCCCCTCCACAGTCACCTTGTTTAAAGACCCTAAAGATATAGGCCACTAAGGTTACCAGTCACTATAGTGATTCTTTGGGAAACAATCGACAGTCCGATCCACACATGAGGGTAGGGTATCTAGCCCAAAATCAACTTGAAAGTCTTCCAATCATCATTGTGGGTATACCTTCAAGTGACCCCCATAATACGCACAATCTCTCGATCAAGACCAACAAAGCAGGGTGAATAACTCTGTCAGTCTTAATGTGACCTCGTGATTGACCCTTGTGTGAGAAGGGCTTCCTAGGAAAAAATGTGATAAGTGGATTTGTTGCTCCCTATATCAAGATTCTATGTGTGTTTGCAGCTTTGTAAAGCTATATTTCACACCTATTCCAAAGCCCTACAACTAATATAATGTAGGTTTGATACCAGAAAGTGTAAAAAATGTCTAATCAATTTTTATAAGCGCTTTATTTTTAAGGATGTTGTTACTCAAAAGGAAGATGGCATGGACAATATGGTGTTGTGGCTGACTCGAAATTTATGCAAAGAGATGAATATGCAATCTTTTCATTTCGATGAGAGGTATGCTATGAGAAGGATAAAATATTTATCATTCCTGGATGCACAATGTCCCAATATTTTAAAAAACTCATCAATATTAATATTCTCAAGAAATGAGCAAAAAAGACTGTACACCAAGAAAAAGATCAAAAAATGACAAGAATCATGTAATTCATCTACTTCAAATGCAAGGATGCCCCCAATCTAATATAAAGCAAGAAATTAAATCTTTTTGTTTCAAAAATTTCACTAAAAGCAACAATGAACTTTCTTAAAACAAAGAAACCCGAACTAATTTTTTTTCTTTTAAAGTGAACTATTCAAAAGAAATCTGATCTTTCCCTAAACAATTCTAAAGAAAACACAGGCTTTGGAATTGAAATACACTCAAAGAAAGAGACTAATCATTCAACACCAAACAAAGAAAAGATGGCTAAAAGAAACTCAAAGAATGTTAAGCAGACTGTAAATAGATCAATATAGGCTCCAAAAGTTCAATCCAGCTGATCAAAGCAAAACTAGGCAACAAAAGATAGGAAATCCTAATTCCAATGAAAAATTTCAAATGGGTTTGCAGCCTAGCTATAAGGTGTAGTACGAAAATCAGTGGAGTTCGCAGGCTAAACACAGGTAGGGTGCGAACATGTCGCACTGGATTACACAATAGGGTGTGAAACTGAGAGGTTTTCGTAGGCTATAGACCAGTACAGTGCGAGACTCCTTGAAATCAAAAAGAATTTGGAAAAGGACAAAAGAGTCTAAGTGGACTTTTAGATCCAGAGAGTGTGGATGGATCTCTCACAGATTCAGAAACGAGAAAACAAACAATCAAAGCAAGGGAAACTAGACTAACTGGGAAACAATTTGTTCCCCAGTGGAGTCGCCAATTTTGTTATAGGATAAATCGGTAGGTGCGGACACTAACTAATCTCCCTAGATCCACCTAGATCTAGAACAAAACACACAAGAACATGACACTTTCCTTATGTTTTAAATATTGAGTTTACTAACTAAAGAGGGATAGATGGCATACCATTTAAATGTCGCTTCCTCTCACCATTGCCATCCTAGCTCCATTCCAACTCTCATAGAATGATGAACCTGTAAAAGAACACAACCAACCAAATTGATAGTAATAGCATAAACTCAATATAAACCTATGTATGTGATCAAGGAATCATACAATAAAAAACCACAAGCTTTATAGGAAAGAATCATATTACTGTATCATATTAAATGTGAAAGAGATATTACAACCATGGCCTTGATGTCATAAGGACCCTTCCAACTGTCTTTCATTCCCCACACACTTCCACTCCAAGAATTCTAAGAGAATAGATCCGATAATATTCACAATCAATCGTGACAAAATGGCTCATCTAGCCAAGCTAATAATCTCCAAAGCTCAATCTAATCCAAGCTAATCCCAAAAGATAATCTCATCCAAGCCAAATCCAACTTAGCCCTTCTCTATGAGAGATCCTCTCCTTTTATAATCTGAAGAGGATAAGGTGAGGAGCTTAGGATGATCCCACTAAATCATCAAAGCGAGTAAGATCCAAACCATTCGGATGCCACCTCACCATGGAAGTTTCTCCTTCTAGAAGATTTGAAAAAACGCTAGTTTTTCCCACGTGTAAGCATTTTCGCACCCTGCCTATAGAGAAAATTGTGAACTCCTCATGACCTAGCTATGATATAGCTTGCAAGAATTAGGCATTCTCGCACCCTAGCTATAATGGAACCTGCAAACTTCCTTTTTTATAGGGTTTTTACAAAGGAAAATGCAACTTCTTTTCTCAGGAAAAGTTCTTCTCCCTTCTTTCTTTAGGAACTCAGGCCATTGACCACTCTGAAGGAAACAGATAGGTTTACATCATTAATGGTCATAGGGTTGACGAAAATAATGTGTAAACAACAAGACCCTAGAAACAATTTGTTGCAGGTTAACTCCTATGATCATAGCGTGTAGTACGAGAGAAGCTGGGGATCATTTAGAAGAAAGAGAGGATTGACCCTCTGTTATAGTTGCAGAAGACCATGACATATTGCTAAGGAATGCCCTAGAAGAAGACCTAGTTTTATTTTTTGTAAGGCTATGGATCATGAAGTGTTGGATTGCCCTCGACTGATTGCTAAGCTTGAAAGAATGAATATGAATCAAGAAAACCCTAAGGCTAATCCAGAAAAGGCAGAACCCCAGCAAGAATTAGAGAAAGTATTGATACAAATAGGAGAAACCTTGAATGACCACCGACATATCGTATTATCAGAGGTTTTTAAATAAAAAGAATGCATTGAAGAAAGAATAGGAGACTTCGACATTGACTGTGTACTTGATGAAGAAAGACAGGTGAATACTATGCCAGAACAAACTTGGAAAACTATAGGGAATCCTGCTATGATCCCTTCATTAGGAGGAATAGGACTATTCAGAGGGAAACTGATAAGTTTATGTGGGAAGCTCGCTCACATACCTATGATCGTTAATGGAACTTCGACAAAGGAAGATTTTGAGATTATTAAATTCATTGAAGACAATGCCTTGTTTACAATGTTACTAGGGAAACCTTGGATTGAAAGAGATAAAGCCAGACGAAAAGAAGAAGAATAAGTCTTGGAGCAGAAGAAACAAGTGTTAAAATATTTCATGAGCACAAGGATTGCTCAATTGATTAAAGAACAGGAGAACAGATCAAAGATATTTAACCCCAGAGACTCCAATGTCGACGCTGCAAGACCACTAGAATACCCTCAGAAGGCTGAAGAACTTACTCTAGATACAGAAGAGGTGATACCCTTGAAGAATTCTCCACAACGTGAAGTGGCTATGCCTAAAGAAGATAAGAATCAGAATGGAAAAAGAACTATCAAGATGAAGCTCACTGGGAAAAATTCTTGAAAGCTAAGTAAGAAGAGGGCTAAGATTGAAAAGTTACATAAAGTTCCAGAGGGAACCTCGCAGAAGGAAATTTTGTAGAATTGGAGCTTTGTCGGGATATTAGAGCAGTGACACATGGCCCTTTTCCATGGCGAAGCAATATAGCCGTTAGGGACGATATAGCCATTCGACTACCGCTCCGAATGGATCGAAAAGCATTGATGGCTCGACAGCAAAACGTTAGATCGTGCCATAACGGATAGAATAGGAGTTGATGGAGGATCATACCTATTGCAAGACAACCACTGTGGAAATACCTATTTATCTCATTGCGCCATGCACCAAGAACACTTTTTCCAAATCGAGAAGTTGAGCCCATAGCCTACGCTGAGTTTATATAATGATCATTTTTCTCTCATTATTTATCTCAGTACCGTGTCTGAGTTGTTCCCCGACCCCGCGAATTTTGTCCCCGAGTGCATATGTCGGAAGCATTGAGTGCTGTAGAGAAAACCGTTGAGAAATTTTTGATCGAATTAAGGACAGAGAGAGTCATGTCAGAGAGAGGAGTGTCTACGGGTGTACAAGCCTTGTCAACAAGAGGAATATAGGTCTCTCCTTCCACTGCTCAAGCTGGTCCATCTCGACCAGTCAATGAGAAGCGAACTAAGCACAGAGATGATATCGTGAATGCCAAGCTAATTCCGAGCATTTTACCTGCTTATCTACCCCCTCTAAGTGGCACCATTAATCGAGACAGTGTGCCTAGAGAGTTCAAGTATGTTTTGATCACTACGTACCTTTCGGGACCACATTTTCAGGACCACATGACATTTAGGTGGTTTTTCGGCATATGGTTTTTTGCCCATGGTTTTCTATTTAAGGTTAAGGAGTTAGGGTTTTGGACTAATCCAGGTCATTGGGTTAGGGTTTTGGATGCCGCTGACTCCTATATGTATATTGTATTGTAAACAATGTAACACAATGTATGAATATAATATATGTTGGTTTTCCCAGTTTGGGTTTCCAAGTGAAAAATCTCTGTGTAATGTTTGTATTTACCATTTTATCTTTTCTGTTCTTTTCTGAATATCAGTTTGCAGTAGATATTGTACAAGGTTAGAATTTACACACAGTTCGTGCCGACCAGGATAAACTCACTGCGTTGAAGTTTAGTGACTTGAACCTCGGTGATAGGAAGGTTTACAGTATGCTCACCCCTCATAAGTACCTGACGTGAACAAAAGGAAAGAACTCCAAGATTATCGCTCAATCATGGACCCGAAACCTCGCACAATCAACCCTACTGAATGTTAGGAAGATTTCGCACTTTGGGAGACACCAGGAGGTGAACGCATGCGTTAAATTGATGTTGTTGTGTTACCATGGAGGTTATTTGTGGTTGAACCACCACATCATAGTGGATCTAACTTTGATTAATCAGATCACAGGGCTTAGCATGCAAGGCCCTAACCCACAGGATTTCTACCCCTGAAAGACCACAGATCGCGCTCTTGCCCAAAGAATCAAGGCTACTTATGACGATGTAGAGAAGGGCATGCAAGGCTACAAGGTATCCTCAATCCAGAGCGACACATTGCACCTTTATCGTCAGCTGATCGTAGGCAAGCTAATTCGCAAGAACTGACTGACCCAAGTGAGTGGATTTGTAGTCGACCTCGCAGGGAAGTGCACAGAGGGACTAAAGATGAATTGGGCCAAATACTTGGTGAACCAGTTAGAACTGGACTACATGGAAGCACAATACCAAGTGTATGAGTTCCACTTCAGCTGGGTTCTCATACTGATCACTTTTAAAGCATTGGAGCTCCTGGAAGGTGAAACCTTCCCAGACATTGATCCCTTTGAACCCCTGGCCATGAAGATCAGTGTGTTGTGGTACTCTAGCGACATGAATAAGAGTGGAAATCCAATGTCATATTCCATACTTATTACAACCAACTGAAGATCGTGATCCAGTCTACACCTTGCATACCACCAAACACACTCCACCGATTTAGGCCAGTAGGAACACCAGAACTGGGAGATGAGCCAGCTCAATTCCACCGGATTACTGATACCATCAAAGCTTGCCTTCAATGAGATCAGGAAGAAACAACGCAGACCACCTAGGATTTGACATAGGCAGAGGGAGTCCTCGTGGAACAACGTAGTGCTGCAGAACGAGAAAAGCTTTCTCTCCAAGAAAAAGTTTTTGAAGAAAAAGCACAGCTACTGCAAAGCAAGGAACAATTTCTCGCCGAGCAACTTGAAGTTAAGGAAAGGGTCACCAGAGCACTTCGCTCTGTGAAAATCGTTGAAGTCCAGACCGAGAAACAAGTTCCACAGTAGGTGGCACAACTGGAAGAGGTAATCTAGAAGCTACAACAACGCATCGCTGACTTAGAGCTCCGTGTAGTACCTGAAACTACACAGGAGATAAGTAACCAAAGAGAAGCAACTGCCCACAACACGGTCAACAGACTAAAGGACCTTGCATTAGAGTACAAGTAGCTCAGTAACCATAGCGCCCAGAACTACGAAAACCTCACTAAAAATCTAGAATTGTAGGCATTGGAGTCGCAGCTCCAAGGAGGAAAGAAGAATGTCGATACACTACATGCGCATCTAAAGGCCCTGTCATCTATAGAAAAAATGAAAAAGTGTCATGAACAATGCACAACTCAACATCAGATCCATATGCTTCAAAGAAAAGTTATGGAAGTCACTCAACGACTTCAACCTATGCAATACAAGGCATGTCTACTATTTACAGAGGTCGAGAGCTAAGGAGCAGAGCTAGACCAGGTCATCTTCACAACAAAATAGCGCATGGAAGGACCAGTGAACAATGCAGTAATCCAGGAGTTCATTGAACATGAGGTCACAATAAAGAAGCAAGTTGAAGTAACTTGAGCCAAGCTCGAGGCGTTTGAGGCAGAATTGGGTAGATCAGAGTGACTCGGGATGAATCACAGGTGAGTGTTGGGGGCTTGTTGGCCCTTGAACAATTTTTGGGAGTTTCTTGGTCATGTTGACCTATTTTGGGACTTCGACAACTAGTCAAAGGTGGAGTGCAAGATGAAGCATAGATCACATGATATCGGCCCCCTTTTGGGCCTCTTTTTGGGTTTTGGGGATAATGTAACGGGAAAGGGATGTCGGTCCGTGGGTTTACCCATGCTTAGGCCCACTTTTGTAACATATAAATAGATGCCTAGGATATAGCAAAGTAGAAAATGCGCTAAGTGCTAGATCTATGTGATGTGAATGTATGCTAAGTGCAAGTAGGGTTTTGGATGATTTTGTGCATGATTGTAAGAGGCTTACGGAGCTGAGTGCAAGAGGTTCTGACAAAGTGTGAAAGTCTTTGTACTGTAATGAAAGGAAGAAGGATCTAGTGAGCTGCGTAGATCTTCTGTCCTATGCAAAGTAAGGGTTTTGAAAGCTCTGTGCTTGTAACTGATTGACTGAAGACAATAAAGAAGAAGAGTTGGTGGACATAGCCCTAGGGTGGGGGTGAACCACGTAAACACTATGTTATCTTTCTTTGTGCCTGTCTTTATGTGTTTATGTCTCCTTATGCTAAGTGATTTGAGATGATTATATAGATTTGTTTATTCTTAGTGCTAATGATGTGTGGAATGTTAGATTTGATATATATGAATATGCTCAGTGCTTGACCAGTTAGATCTAACCTATTTTTTAATGCTAAGTGCTTAATACAATAGATTAATGTGAATGATGTGAAGCTCTGTTTTACCAACGAAGTGGTTATTGGTTATAGATTAAAAAACTGATGGTGATATGTTCTTTATTAAGTGCTCTAATTATAGATCTGTGTCCCAGCTAAGGTTGCAGACGCTTGAGTCCTGCAACCACCCCTGCCTCTTCCTCGGGTGAGACTTCATCTGCTTCGCAGGTGTTGCCAAAAGGGCTGATAGTTAGGGTTTTGTTGGTGCACTCTTGTAGCATTGAACCCTGGGTCTGCCCCTATGCCAATAAGAAGCCATCATTTGATATAGTGCTTTTCTAACCGAAGGTTGTTATACAAAGGTCTACTCATAACCCTAATGCCTAAGGTTGTTATACAAAGGTACACTCACGACCCTAATGCTCGAGGTTGTTATACAAAGGTCTAATCACAACCCTAATTCCCAAGCCACTCACAATTATAGTATTGTTGAGGATTTGGCCAAAGCATCTTCTGTTATGTCTTCCTTACACAACATAAAGAATTGTTGATAACAATTAGAAAATTTGATCCCTTAAACACTTGTCTATTTAGATTTGACATTGACCAGAGTTGGTCTAAGCTCCCCCACTAGATAGCTTTCTATATACAAGTATCTTTGTGTTATAGAAATATTTTCCTCACCCCATACAACTTGCTCAGAAGGCCTTTTCCATTTCCCTATGCAGACTTGAAGTCCCCTTTTACAATTCCCAGAGCTAAAAATTGTATTTTTCCACATATATGCGCCCTAATAGCTATACAACATGTGTATACGCATATTCCATTTGTTAGTGGTTCCACAGGTGCTTGTGATATTGTTGGTGTTAGCATGTATAAAGATTCATATTTGATGGGTACTTTTACCTGCGTCCACCATTCAATCCTTTAAACTCAGCTCCTATATGTATGATATCATTGGGTACTATTGAATCACAAGGTGGTTCTTTAGCTTCTAGATTGGTTTCATCTAATGTGTTAGATGTCAATAAGGATCCTTGGGTGGTGCCTCATCCTTCAAAAGTAGAGTCATTTGGAGAAAGTATGCTGGCTGCGCACAATAGAGATCTCATATCAAGCAATCCAGTCAACATCAACCAATGCTAATAAGAATCTCCATCATGATATGGAATATGACCAGTTCACTTTACCCATGTGGGTCGTCCACCCTTCTAGTTCATGTGATTTATTGGATATTGAGTTTCCTTTGGACGAGGCTATACTTGAAGCCATGACTATGGTTGATAGGCCACTGGAAGATATGCATCATCAATTATCATTTCTTTCCAAGCTAGAACAATTAGTGGTTGACATGAAGAGCCTTGTTTCAAGTAGAGATATTGAGAGGTACCAATGCCCCACACTAACACATGATGTGTCCGTGGTGGAAAACTTG
>ML782383.1:1501058-1511430 GCA_009831015.1 Picea engelmannii | reverse complement strand
GAAACTATGCTTGAGGTAGGTGGTTTCATTTTTACACAAGCTTGAACCATAGAAAACTATGCTTGGACTTCCCAACGCATAACACATGGATGGTTGGTACTTAGCCCCCAACTTAAGAAATTAGCGGCTCTACTTCAACATGAAGTCCAGAGGCTGAAAGTATTGCTCCCCCAAGCTTCTTTTCATCCAACGACAAAGGAAGAGGAAATGAATCTTCAAATACTAGACGAAGGACTTGACTCAAATAGAGAGGGGGAAAACTATTTCATTTTTTAACGAGCTTGACATAGAAACAAGAACTATGCTAGTAACAAGTTTCATTTTTTAATGATTTTGAAATCAGAAGATAATGCTCAAGGCTGGTTTCATTTTTAAATGAGCTTGAAATCATAAAATCATGCTCAAAGACCTCTTTTTCATTTTTTGACGAGGTTGCCTCAGAGATGCAAAAACTATCCTCGAAGTCTCTCTTCTTGATCATGGATTCCAAGAGGACAATGCTCCGGAATGACACCATGTCAAGAGAAAAAACTTAGTCATGGCTTCCAAGAGGTCTTCACTGGAAGGAAGAAACACACTCTGGAAGGACACCATGTCGAGGGTCGCGACAAGAGTAAAGAGATCAGGCTCTAACAACCCTATCGAAGAGATCACCATGTCAACTACTGGATCTAAGTCATCAGAAGTTGAATTCATGGGAGACAACACCACATAATTGACATGTGGTAGGGGCGATATTGTCCTCATATTAGAACCATTTAGGGACGTAATATAGTCAGGACCGATGAACAAAAGTTGATCAATAGTCACCATTCATCCATTGTGTGGGAAAAATATCATGCAAAAATAACTGAACACAATAGCTTTCATGGCATAGACATAATCCCGCCCAAGGAGTAAAGAAAACTCCAAGGGGTCTTGGACAACCATGAGATCAATAAAGATCATTTTCCCTCCCAAAGTTATAGGAAACTAAGGAAGGGTCCCTAAAGGTTGAATGGATCTTCTATTAAAAGATAACAAATTTTGTGTAACCGGGGCAAGTTGAGGACAACCCAAAGCTTGCTAAGCAAAAGAGGAAAAAATGCTAACGAACGCACCTTCATCTATCAACATCTGAGGAAGATCTTGACCACAAACTTGCACTGTAATCTGGAAATGAATGTGAGAGGGAAGACGAGTTCCAGTTAGCAGATCCTAATTAAAAAGGATGGCCTCATTACTTGGAGGGGGTTTCACAGGAGAAAGAGGAATACCCCCCGACACGGTAGAGTCTATATCAGTGAGAAAAATGTGGGCAGTATTGGGTTTACTCTTGAGCGAGAGAGTATGATCGACCGATGACGATATTAGATCGACCACTTGGGTTTCATTATCGAAGGGGAGAATGGGGTCGACAGGTGAAATGGATCGACCACTTGGGTTTCACTCTCTAATAGGAGAGTGGGATCAACCGCAGATGGGATGGGATCAACCACTTGGTCTACTGGTTCAACCAAGGACGTGATCAGATTGACCACTTGATCAATCGGATTGACTGGAAATGGGTCCAGAGTGATCATTCCATCAACTACAGGGGAGTTGAGAGAAAATTTACGATAAGCAGTTGGAAGTTGAGGTTGTGAAACAGTCATGTCTTCCAGTAATTTCGAGGCTTTGTCCATACGAGGGAAAAGGTGAGTTAGATGACTCCCTTTGCACAACATACATGGGAACTTGACTCTACTTTTCTTATTCCCAACGGTATCGTGACTAGTTGATGGGAGGTCATCGACATGTTGTTCAGAGGCTGACGACATGGGTTGGTCAGGGTGTGTAGACTATACTTCTATATCCTTGGGTAGACCAGGGCAATCCTTAAGAAGATGGCTACCCTTACAAAGCCTACAAGGGTACTTGGGCTTATGAGTTGTTTGGGTGATCTTGACATCATCAACACTTCTAGCATGATTAACAGTAACTGTTTGTTTTCCAACATGTTTGATAGTGGTTGAAGGTTTGGACCCTTGTTTATTTTTCTTCTTCTTATTCTTTCGTTTCTTCTTCTTCTTATCCCCCGAGTTACTAGCTATAGAACTTTCACTTGATGAAGAAGATGAAATGGAAGGCGACCTTGCAAGCGAAGAAGGTGAAGAAGACCTTACTAGTGAAGAAGGTGAAGGATCAATATGAGGTTGATGCTCTTTGGGGGAAGTGCTTGTGACTGAAGCACTAACTGCATTCGAGATTACTTGAGTGGAAAACAACCATACCGGTAATCCAATCGTGAGACTTGGAAGGCTCAAAGTAGTGATGTGAGGGGGACCAACGTTTCCATAAGAAGGAAAAATAAAAATCTCCCCTGGAAAAGGGGTTCCTTCATTGGTCGTTCCAGGAACTGACGCCATTAAAATAAAAATACAACCTAGAGTCTGCTAGGGAAAATAAACAACACACGCTAAAAATCTAGTAAGAAAACAAGCAAACAAAACCTTCTCACAATGAGCACACTAGTTGGTGTTGAAATCCAACGTCACGAGAACAATGTAAGAAGGGGATGAGATAGAGCAGGTGGAAAAGATTCGCTGATGACCTACTTAACGGACTTACACCCTGGTGAAAGCTACCACACATAATCATGGGTATACCCTCCAAGGAGCTCGATCTAGTTTGGCCAACGTCGATTCCAGGTACCGTGAATACTTTCCCCTCCAAAGTCACCTTGTTTAAAGACCCTAAAGATATAGGCCAATAAGGTTACCAGTCACTACAGTGATTCTTGGGGAAACAATCGACAGTCCGATCCACACATGAGGGCAGGGTATCTAGCCCAAAATCAACTTGAAATTCTTCCACTCATCATTGTGGGTATACCTTCAAGTGACCCCCATAATATGCACAATCTCTCCATCAAGACCAACAAAGCAGGGTGAGTAACTTTGCCAGTCTTAATGTGACCTCGTGATTGACCCTTGTGTGAGAAGGGATTCCTAGGAAAAAATGTGATAAGTGGATTTGTTGCTCCCTATATCAAGATTCTATGTGTGTTTGCAGCTTTGGAAATCTATCTTTCACACCTATTCCAAATCCCTACAACTAATCTAATGTAGGTTTGCTACCAAAAAGTATAAAAAATGTCTAATCAATTTTTATAAGCGCTTTATTTTTAAGGCTGTTGTACTCAAAAGGAAGATGGCATGGAAAATATGGTGTTGTGACTGACTGGAAAGTTATGCAAAGTGATGAAGATGCAATCTTTTCATTTCGATGAGAGGTATTCTACGATAAGGATAAAACATTTATCATTCACGGATGCACAATGTCACAATATTTTAAAAAACTCATCAATATCAATATTCTCAAGAAATGAGCAAAAAAGACTGTACACCAAGAAAAAGATCAAAAAATGACAAGAATCATGCAATTCTGCTACTTCAAATGCAAGGATGCCCCCAATCTAATATAAAGCAAGAAATTAAATCTTTTCGTTTCAAAAATTTCACTAAAAGCAACAATGAACTTTCTTAAAACAAAGAAACCTGAACTAAATTTTTTTCTTTTAAAGCGAACTATTCAGAAGAAATCTGATCTTTCCCTAAAAAATTCTAAAAAAAACACAGCCTTTGGAATTGAAATACACTCAAAGAAAGAGACTAATCATTCAACACCAAACAAAGAAAAGATGGCTAAAAGAAACTCAAAGAATGTCAAGCAGACTGTAAATAGATCAATATAGGCTCCAAAAGTTCAATCCAGCTGATCAAAGCAAAACTGGGCATCAAAAGATAGGAAAGCCTAATTCCAATGAAAAATTTCAAATGGGTTCGCAGCCTAGCTATAGGGTGTAGTACAAAAATCAGTGGAGTTCGCAGGCTGAACACAGGTAGGGTGCGAACATGTCGCACTGGATTACACAGTAGGGTGTGAAACTGAGAGGTTTTCATAGGCTATAGACCAGTACAGTGCGAGACTTCTTGAAATCAAAAAGAATTTGGAAAAGGACAAAAGAGTCTAAGTGGACTTTCAGATCCAGAGAGTGTGGATGGATCTCTCACAGATTCAGAAACGAGAAAACAAGCAATCAAAGCAAGGGAAACTAGACTAACTGGGAAACAATTTGTTCCCCAATGGAGTCGCCAATTTTGTTATAGGATAAATCGGTAGGTGCAGACACTAACTGATCTCCCTAGATCCACCTAGATCTAGAACAAAACACACAAGAACATGACACTTTCCTTAAGTTTTAAATATTCAATTTACTAACTAAAGAGGGATAGGTGACATACCGTTTAAATGTCACTTCCTCTCGCCATCGCCATCCTAGCTCCATTCCAACTCTCATAGAATGATGAACCTGTAAAAGAACACAGCCAACCAAATTGATAGTAATAGCATAAACTCAATATAAACCTATGTATGTAATCAAGGAATCATACAATAAAACACAACAATCTTTATAGGAAAGAATCATATTACTGTATCATATTAAATGTGAAAGAGATATTACAACCATGGACTTGCTGTCATAAGGTCCCTTCCAACTGTCTTTCGTTCCCCACACACTTCCACTCCAATAATTCTAAGAGAATAGATCCGATAATATTCACAATCAATCTTGACAAAATGGCTCATGTAGCCAAGCTAATAATCTCCAAAGCTCAATCCAATCCAAGCTAATCCCAAAAGATAATCTCATCCAAGCCAAATCCAACTTAGCCCTTCTCCATGAGAGATCCTCTCCTTTTATAAGCTGAAGAGGATAAGGTGAGGAGATTAGGATGCTCCCACTAAATCATGAAAGTGAGTAAGATCCAAACCATTCGGATGCCACCTCACCATGGAAGCTTCTCCTTCTAGAAGATTTGAAAAAACGCTCGTTTTTCCCACGTGTAAGCATTTTCGCACCCTGCCTATAGAGAAAACTGTGAAGTCCTCATGAGCTAGCTATGATATAGCCTGCAAGAATCAGGCATTCTCGCACCCTAGCTATAATGCAACCTTCAAACTTCATTTTTTATAGGGTTTTTACAAAGGAAAATGCAACTTCTTTTCTCAAGAAAAGTTCTTCTCCCTTATTTCTTTAGGAACTCAGGCCACTGACCCCACTAAAGGAAACATATAGGTTTACATCATTAATGGTCATAGGGATGACGAAAATAATGTGTAAACAACAAGACCCTAGAAAGAATTTGTTGCAGGTGAACTCCTATGATCATAGCGCGTAGTACAAGAGAAGATGGGGATCATTTAGAAGAAAGAGAGGATTGACCCTCTGTTACAGTTGCAGAAGACCAGGACATATTGCTAAGGAATGCCCTAGAAGAAGACCTAGTTTTATTTGTTGTAAGGCTATGGATCATGAAGTGTTGGATTGCCCTCGACTGATTGCTAAGCTTGAAAGAATGAATCTGAATCAAGAAAACCCTAAGGTAGATCCAGAAAAGGCAGAACCCCAACAAGAATTAGAGAAAGTGTTGATACAAATAAGAGAAACCTTGAATGACCACCGATATATCGTATTATCAGAGGTTTTTAAATAAAAAGAATGCATTGAAGCAAGAATAGGAGACTTCGACATTGACTGTGTTCTTGATGAATAAAGACAAGTGAATACTATGCCAGAACAAACTTGGAAAACTATAGGGAATCCTGCTATGATCCCTTCATTAGGAGGAATAGGACTATTCAGAGGAAAATTGATAAGTTTATGTGGGAAGCTCGCTCAGATACCTATGATCGTCAATGGAACTTTGACAAAGGAAGATTTTGAGATTATTAAATTCATTGAAGACAACGCCCCGTTTACCATGTTACTAGGGAAACCTTGGATTGAAAGAGATCAATCTAGACAAAAAGAAGAAGAAACAAGTGTTAAAATATTTCATGAGCACAAGGATCGCTCAATTGATTAAAGAACAGGAGAACATATCAAAGATATTTAACCCCAAAGACTCCAATGTCGACGCTACAAGACCACTAGAATACCCTCAGAAGGCTGAAGAACTTACTCCAGATACAGAAGAGGTGATACCGATATGAAGCTCACTGGGAAAAATGCTAGAAAGCTAAGTAAGAAGAGGGATAAGATTGAAAAGTTACATAAAGTTCCAGAGGGAACCTCACAGAAGGAAATTTTGCAGAATTGGAGCTTTGTCGGGATATCAGAGCAGTGACACATGGCACTTTTCCATGGCGAAGAAATATAGCCATTAGGGAGGATATAGCCATTCGACTGCCACTCTGAATGGATTGAAAAGCATTGATAGCTCGACACCAAAACGTTAGACCACGCCGTAATAGATAGAACATGAGTTAATGGAGGATCATACCTATTGCAAGACAACCATTGTGGAAATACCTATTTATCTCGTCGCGCCATCGAGAACACTTTTTCCAAATCGATAAGTTGAGCCCACGGCCTATGCTAAGTTTATACAGTGATCATTTTTCTCTCGATATTTATCTCAATACCGTGTCTGAGTTGTTCCCCGACATCGCGAATTATGTCTCTGAGTGCATATGTCGGAAGCATTGAGTGCTGTAGAGAAAACCGTTGAGAAATTTTTGATCGAATTAAGGATAGAGAGAGTCATGTCAGAGAGAGGAGTGTCTACGGGTGTACAAGCCTTGTCAACGAGAGGACTGTAGGCCTCTCCTTCCACTGCTCGAGCCGGTCCATCTCGACCAGTTGATGAGAAGCGAACTAAGCACAGAGATGATATCATGAATGCCAAGCTAATTTCGAGCATTTTACCTGCTTATATACCCCCTCTAAGTGGCACCATTAATCGAGACAGTGTGCCCAGAGAGTTCGAGTATGTTTTGATCACTACGTACCTTTCGGGACCACATTTTCAGGACCGCGTGACATTTAGGTGGTTTTTTGGCACATGGTTTTTTGGCCATGGTTTTCTATTTTCGGTTAAGGAATTAGGGTTTTGGACTAATCCAGGTCATTGGGTTAGGGTTTTGGATGCCGCTGACTCCTATATGTATATTGTATTGTAGACAATGTAACACAATGTATGAATATAATATATGTTGGTTTTCCCAGTTTGGTTTTCCAGGTGAAAAATCTTTGTGTAATGTTTGTATTTGCCATTGTATCTTTTCTGTTCTTTTCTGAATATCAGTTTGCAGTAGATATTGTACAAGGTTAGAATTTACACACAGTTCATGCCAACCAGGATAAACTCACTATAAACCCAGGTTCAGGTATGGTTTATAGTATGCTGAAGGAAAGAACTCCAAGATTATCGCTCAATCATGGACCCGGAACCTCGCGCAGTCAACCCTACTAGATGTTATGAAGATTTTGCACTTCAGGGGACACCAAGAGGTGAACACATGCGTCAAATTGATGCTGTCGTGTTACCATGGGGGTTATTTGTGGTTGAACCGCCGCATCATAGTGGATCTAACTTTGATTAATCAGATCACAGGGCTTAGCATGCAAGGCCCTAACCCACAAGATTTCTACCCCTGAAAGACCGCAGATCGCGCTCTTGCCCAAAAAATCAAGGCTACTTATGACGATGTAGAGAAGGGAATGCAAGGATACAAGGTATCCTCTATCCAGAGCGATGCAGTGCACCTTGCCTGTCAGCTGATCGCAAGAAAGCTAATTCGCAAGAACCGACTGACCCAAGTGACTGGATTTGTAGTCGACCTCACAGGGAAGTGCGCGGAGGGACTAAAGATGAATTGGGCCAAATACTTGGTGAACCAGTTAGAACTGGAAAACAGGGAAGCACAAGACCAAGTGTATGAGTTCCACTTCAGCTGGCTTCTCATATTGATCACTTTCAAAGCATTGGAGCTCCTAGAAGGTGAAACCTTCTCGGACATCGATCCCTTTGAACCCCTGGCCATGAAGTTCAGTGTGTTGTGGTACTCTAACGACATGAATAAGAGTGGAAATCCAATGTCGTATTCCATACTTATTACAAACAACTGAAGATCATGATCCAGTCTACACCTTGCATAACACCGAACACACTCCACCGATTTAGGCCATTGATGAAATTCATCATGGACCGCCACTTCATCGATATCACAGAGTGCGTTGATGAGCATAAACAACAGCTACACTCATACTACAAGTTAATGGAGGATGACTTGGAGGATATTACCAAGGAATGGTCAGTGAACCTCCTCATTCCAGCAAACCCTATGGAGCTATTCGATATAGAAAGCCCAAAAACTGTGTCGGATACTCAATGACCGAGCAAGACAAAGGAGACTGAAGAGGTTCACGACATAGATAGCGCATTTGTAAGGACTGATTCCATATCACCAGACGAAGGGGGTGACGGAGAAGAGATAGAAGGCACAGAAATGGAATAGAAGAAAGGAAAAGTACCACCGCCTAGGGACGTAGAGGACTCCTTGAAGAAAAGGAAGGTTTCGCCCTCGAAAACTTCCTCCCGGAAGAACCCTAGAACCCCTATAACTAAGATGCACACCACCCTCACTTTAGACGATTTTAACTTCATCATTGAAGCCCTAAATGACACTTCGCTAGAGATAGTAGATAAGCAGGAGGCTAAGCAGGAGCAGATGTATAATCATATTTAGATCGAGCTCCAAGGGGTGTAGTAAGCACTTCAGTCTAACCGCACAGTCTCATCTGTGCGTTTGCAAGTAGGAACACCAGAACTGGGAGATGAGCCAGCTCAACTCCACCGGATTGCTGATACCATTGAAGCTTTTCTTCAATGAGATAAAGAAGAAACAACGTAGCCCACCTAGGCTTTGACATAGGCACAGGGAGTCCTCGTGGAACAACGTAGTGCTGTAGAATGAGAAAAGCTTTCTCTCCAAGAAAAAGTTTTTGAAGAAAAAGAACAGCTACTGCAAAGCAAGGAACAATTGCTCGCCGAGCAACTTGAAGTTAAGGAAAGGGTCACCAAAGAACTTGGCTCTGTGAAAATCGTTGAAGTCTAGACCGAGAAACAAGTTCCACAGTAGGTGGCACAACTGGAAGAGGTAATCCAGAAGCTACAACAACGCATCGCTGACTTAGAGCTCCGTGTAGTACCTGAAACCACATAGGAGATAAGAAACCAAAGAGAAGCAACTGCCCACAACACGGTCGAGAGACTAAAGGCCCTTGCATTAGAGTACAAGTAGCTCAGTAACCACAATGCCCAGAACTACGAAAACCTCACTGAAAATCTAGAATTGCAGGCATTGGAGTCGCAACTCCAAGAAGGAAAGAAGAATGCCGATACACTACATGCACATCTAAAGGCCCTGTCAGCTATAAAAAAAATGAAAAAGTGTCATGAACATTGCACAACTCAACATCAGATCCATATGCTTCAAATCAAAGTGATGGAAGTCACTCAATGACTTCAACCTATGCAAGACAAGGCATGTCTACTGTTTACAGAGGTCGAGAGACAAGGAGCAGAGCTAGACCAGGTCGTCTCCACAACAAAATAGCGCATGGAAGGACCAGTGAACAATGTAGTAATCCAGGAGTTCACTGAACATGAGGTCACAATAAAGCAGCAAGTCAAAGTAGCTTGATCCAAGCTCGAGGCATTCGAGGCAGAATTGGGTAGATCATAGTGACTCGGGATGAATCACAGGTGAGTGTTGGGGACCTGTTGGCCCTTGAACAAGTTTTGGGAGTTTCTTGGTCATGTTGACCTATTTTGGGACTTCGACAACTAGTCGAAGGTGGAGCGCAAGATGAAGCAGAGATCATAGGATATCGACCCCCTTTTAGGCCTCTTTTTGGGTTTTTGGGATAATGTAATGGGAAAGGGATGTCGGTCCTTGGGTTTACCCACGCTTAGACCCACTTTTGTAACATATAAATAGATGCCTAGGATATAGCAAAGTAGAAAATGCGCTAAGTGCTAGATCTAAGTGATGTGAATGTATGCTAAGTGCAAGTAGGGTTTTGGATGATTTTGTGCATGATTGTAAGAGGCTTGTGGAGCTGAGTGCAAGAGGTTGTGACAAAGTGTGAAAGTCTTTGTACTGTAATGAAAGGAAGAAGGATCTAGCGAGCTGCGTAGATCTTCTGTCCTATGCAAAGTAAGGGTTTTGAAAGCTCTGTGCTTGTAACTGATTGACCAAAGACAATAAAGAAGAAGAGTTGGTGGATGTAGCCCTAGGGTGGGGGTGAACCACGTAAACACTATGTTATCTTGCTTTGTGCCTGTCTTTATGTGTTTATGTCTCCTTCTGCTAAGTGCTTTGAGATGATTAGATAGATTTGTTTATGCTTAGTGCTGATGATGTGTGGAATGTTAGATATGATATATATGAATATGATCAGTGCTTGACCAGTTAGATCTGACCTATTTTTTAATGCTAAGTGCTTAATACAATAGATTAATGTGAATGATGTGAAGCTCTGTTTTACCAACGAAGTGGT
>ML782383.1:1465199-1485885 GCA_009831015.1 Picea engelmannii | reverse complement strand
TAAGTAAATTATTTGAAATACATTTCTTTGTAACATTTCCATTCAAACTTGCAAGTAAAATATATTTAACCACATGGAAATCTAAGAGCGTACCTTTATACCATAAAAACATAAAAACAAAACAATTGGAATTTATGTTTTTTCTCATCTTTGATATATCTCTTCCACCATGTTGATAGTATGAAAAGGAGCAATTGGAATTTATGTTTTTTAGCATTGATATATCTCTTCCCCAACGTCATTGTATGAAATGGTGTGTTAGAATTTTGAAAATAAAAAATGTGATAATGGATAGTTTGAGACTTTCAGATAATGAAGTTAATAATCATTAACCACTAACAAGGTGCATATTCAAGTGAATTGGTGATGGGGATCACCTCATTGAATTCATACAAAGTTGACTCCTACCATTGATTGCATGAAAACACAGTTTTCCATATTTTTGAAAATCAAATAATTGATCCTAATCAAGGAGGATATCAGTGGCCACCCACCTATTTTAACTAGCTCAAAATAGGTTTTTGACAATTTGCTATTTTTTGCATTTTTTTGGGTCCTAAACTTTTGGGACCATTTTGAGGGCCTAAACGATGTTTTTTGGCAATCGAGAACCTCAATCATAGCCAAATAAATGATTGATCCCTCTAAATGAATCTACTCATTAATACCTTTCCAATGAGCTATCGTGCACCCAAAACGAAGATCGTATGAAAAAGTTACGATCCTGGGAAGTTAATGTACTAACTTACCCCATTGGGGCCCATATGACTTTTGGCGTTTCACCTCCTAGGGTTAGGTTTTTTGGACGTCTATGGTTTTGGAATTGATGTTCATTGTAAAAATTCCTTCAGAGCCTCATTGTACTCATCTCCTTGCGAATGACCATAGCCATCACATCTCTTCTTAGAGATTAGTTGCCACCATTGTAGCAAGCTTGTTTAAGTCTGCATTTTACAGTTTCAACATATTTCTTATTTAATAGATATCAAGTTTTACTGTATCTCTGCTATTATTCACCGTGTCTCTGTGTTAATAATATAAATCTATGATTTCATTTCATTCTTCTCATAAATATAGATCAATGGTGTACGAGCGGTTTGTTCCTTGTCGGTTTTTAGTGCATGTCCTCAACGAGGTCAAGGTATAGAGAGTTTGGTCGCGAGCTTGTTTCTCTTGAGGAAAACTGCTCTCGCACACCCAAGAAGCCTTCCATGGTGGGACAAAATAAATATGACAGGACAAGAGATCCTTTCAAAATGTTGCTCAAGTAAGCCTCAAGCGATAGAGAAACGAGATGATGGACAACTTTGCACAAATCCTTAAACGACTGCTGACAAACAACCCATCTATCTCAAGAGGAGACATTGCCCCCTTCAAGGTACATATCAATTTTGATATTCCTATATTTGACAGTCAAATAGATGCAGATGCCATAGATAAATGGTTAAACCTTCTAGAAGGGTATTTTTATGTCCACAACGTTTCCGATAGAGAAAAGATTACATTTGTGTTCCTCAAGGCTGCCAACCATGTCAAAGATTGGTGGAATAATTTCTTTGAGCAAAAGGAAATATAATGATCCACATTATTTGTAGTTTCACCTACTTAGTATTCCTTCAAGGATGTTATTAAAGAACAATACTACCCTATTGGAAGTTATGATGAATTGTATACAATATGGATCACATTGCGGTAGGAAAGAGACCAAGCCATGCCATAGTTCACCAATGTATTCCATACCTTGCACACCAAGATGGGTATCAAACATTCTAATCAATTTCTGGTTCTCAAGTAACGTGGCAGTCTGCATAGATACATCCAGATAGAAATGGATTTTTCAGACATCTCTTCCTTGGGCACAACCTCTCGATATCCCATCAAAATTGAGCAGGAGCTTAAACAAAAGACACGACAATTTGGGCCTGGAAAACCCTCAAAACAGAAGTAGGGCAAGGTCAACCCAAACCTGTAGAAAAAAGCACAAAGAAAATATGGGAAGCCTTAGGACAAACAGTCTAATCTACAAGAAAAGAAGGACAATGGAAAGACAAAGAAAGCTACTGGGAAGTGGTGCAAATTCCATAAGAGCCCCTGGCATAAAACTGTTGATTTCCACTCAAAGAAGTCATTAGTGGCTGAGATGAAATCCTTTGAATCATATGTGGGTTTTGACTCTAAGTTAGAACCATAAAAGGGGAGACAAATCATTGATGCATAACCCAGTGACACCGCTGCTACCACCAAGATCCATCCCGGTGAACTTGATGAAGGTGAGCACCTCTTTCATTCACAGATGTGGGTGAAATGAACTCTGTTGCACTTCATTGTTGATAGTGGTAGCCAGAAGAACCTCATCTTAGCAAAGGTCATCAAGAATCTGGCCCTGTCGACAATGCCACACACACAACCCTACACAATCGAATGGCTCTGCCAAGGAAGTTATCTTCGCGTCATCCAACAGTGTCGCATGTCGTATGACATAAATCCTTTCAAAGATGAGGTATTGTGTGATGTTGCTCGCCTTGAATTTTGTGATTTTATTTTGAGCCAACCTTATTTATGCAAATGTCATGCTGTATATGATTCTAGGCCTCGAAATGTTATTATTACTTTGAACAGAAAATTGTACAGGATACCCGAGGTAGTCCCACCTAGTGATATTTCCTTGATCTTTGCCAAGCAATGTAGGAAGGTCATTTCTCATACTAGGAAGTTTTTCTTCTTCATGATTTTCTCTTACAACAAGCGAAAGATTATAGCCACAACCAAGACATGTGTAGTCGAACTCTCCATGCAGCAGAGGCAAGTGGATAAGTTCATGGAATAATACAAAGATATATTATCCTCACCTATTGGGGTACCTCTGTACTGTCAAGTCAAGCATTCCATCGATATGACCCCCGACCCACAACTACCCAGTGGGCCATTCTATCATCTCTCTTTGTTAGAAAATGAGGAGATCAAGCATCATATCCAAGAATTGCTCCAAAAGGGGAACATTCGACCCAACTCATCACCTTGTGGAAGTTCGATCGTGCTGGTGCAAAAGAAAGATGGGACCTGGAGCCTCTACATTGATTACCATGCCCTAAATAAGATCATAGTTAGAAACAAGTACCCGATTCCTTGAATGGACAATATCCTTGATCAAATAAAGGGGGGCAAATAGTTTAGTAAGATTGATCTAAAGTCCGGCTACCATCAGGTTCCCAATAGAGAAGATAGATGTATGGAAGACTACCTTCAAGTCAAAAGACGTTCTTTTTGAATGGTTGGTCATGCCTTTTGGTTTGAAAAATGCCCCAACAACTTTCATGAGGATGATGGATGATATATTGCATCCTTTCATTAATTATTTTGTAGTGGTGTATCTGGATGACATCCTCACCTACAACCATACTTGGGTGGAACACTTGCAGCATATCCAGTAGGTTCTACACACTCTGCGACAACACCAACTATATACCAAGTTGGAAAAATCCTCCTTCGGCATGGACAGGGTCCATTACCTAGGCTACATTGTTGATAAGCATGGTATGCATGTGTATCCAACCAATATCCAAGTCATCCATGACTGGATAACCCCAACCACCCTCAAGAGCTTCGAAGCTTCTTAGGCCTTTCCAATTTCTATCTCAGGTTCATGTTGGGATTCTCCCATATTCCATGGGCCCTTAGCCAAGTAACCAAGGGTGGTGGTAAGGTCAAGTAGTGCCACCATATACTTGGAACCTAGAAAAAGGAGATCTCTCAGACTGTAATCAACACAATATGATCTCATCAATGAAATTATTTTTAGAAGAAATTATGATGATGTTCTTTTGAGATATATTGAAAAATCAAATGTAGAAAAGGTCCACTGTGAGTTGCATAATGGTCTTTCTTGAGGAAAGTTTGGAGGGGACACTACAACACAAAAAAATTCTTAGGGAAGGATATTACTAGCCTACAATGTTCAAACATTCCCATTCATATGCAAGGAAATGAAAGATTTGGCATAAGTCAGCCGAGAGGGAAAAGAGGCATGCTTTTCCTTTACAACCTGTATGATTTGACAGTCCCTTTCAATAATGGGGTTTAGACATCATTGTGGAAATCAATCCTAATTCCTCCCAAATACATAAATATTTATTGAAAGCAAGTGATTACTTCAAAAGGGGGACTCAAGCTGTGCCTTTGAAAATAGTAAATGAAAACCATGTGATTTCTTTACTTAAATCCCACATCATTACCAGGTTTGGCATTCCCCAATCTTTAGTATTTGATAATGAAAAATATTTTTCATCGCTAAAATCGACTTAATTTGATGAAAAGAATATAAAAATTCACTCTGAGTTTTCATTTAGCAATTTGTGTATGAACTTGTCTCGTGAGTGGGATTTCCCACTTCATTGGGAAATCCCACATAATAGAGCCTTTAAACCCTTTACTTATTCAATTAGGTGGACATCATTTTAGTGATCCTTTTTCATTTTTTAGGCATCCTCACATGATTTTAGGAATTAGTGGGTCATCAAATATGGGCGGGCCTATTCCCACATCCCCTAATGTGACTGGAGGAGTGATAATGGCCATCTCCATTCCACTAGTTAGTGGGATAGATACTTCCACTTCTATACCTCAGACATCAGGTGTTCCCTTTGGGGAATGCCACTCGTCACATCTCTTCCTTCCACTATTTTACCAATATTTAGTATTCCCAATGTCAATCCATCAGTGCCTATGTCTGGATTCATTTTTGGTAGAGGAAAAAGCCTTGGTTTTACTGCTAGCAGTGGGTTCCCACATATTTCTAGTATACCCCTAGGTAGTCCAACAATACCTAACATTGGTTTTACTTTTGGTTGGAACTTTAATCCTAGGTTTGGATTAGTGAGAAACATTTCTACCATCTCCTAGGGCATCAATATCCTTGAGGATAGTAGTATGGGGGGGTCTATAATTCTATTAGGACCGCAATGTCCATCATTAATCCATCAAAATTTGTCTTTCTTAGTGACCTTGAATTTATTGAATCTATCTTGATTGAAAATGAACCCATCAAGCATCAAATCACATAGTCGGTAATACCCATTAAATTACCATTAGACATACCCAAGTTTGACGAAAATATTGGAGAAGATCCTTCCATGCATGTCATGAATTTCCAGTTGTTGTGTTCATCTAACTCATTAGTGGAATATATCCTAAGGTTGCATCTTTTCCAAAGAACCTTGATAGGGAGAATCACAAAATGGTATATTGAATTATTAGGCACTTCATTTAGAAATTTTCAATTCCATTTTTGACACATTTCCAACTTCCTATATGATATGAGATTGGAACCAAAATTTTGATGTCTTTCTGTTAGAATAAAACCACACATATCTCTAATCATATCCCTGAATGGAGATGGTGGAATAGGATCATTAGAGATAAAATTTGGGATCAATGTCTAGAAGATTGGTTTGTGAACTTATTGTTGCCTCAATTAGGCAAGGATGTGTCTATGTTAGGAGTTGTAACCGAAGAAGAAGTGATTTTATGTGCTCAACATCTAGATTTGAATAATTCTTAGTCTATCATGTTATATGATTTAACCTTACATGCTCCTAGGCCATCAATGGATCCATCCAAACCTATCCTATGACCACATGTCGACAATGTGCTTGGTTTAGTTTCCCATGCTTTTTTTGGCCAATTGATTGGACACATGGATCAAATGACCATATCATCTAATCCATATATGATTTCACCAACATCAAAAAATGTCTCATTCCCTACATAAACCTTGGACATTCATTCAATACAATCCACGAATCCAAAGAATGCTTAGAAACCTAGAGGTAAATAGAAGAATAGAAAGAAAAATTCTAATGTTGAGCATGGGACTACATAGTATCAAAATGCTAATGCTGGAGGTATGAAATAGAAGAAGTTAAAGTTTCCATGCAATATTTGAAATGGAGATCATCTTACTCACCAATATATTTAGAGGGATGCTATTATTTGATACTTATCTTAGCATGGAGATCAAAAACTACCCATCATCTTAATGAATACTTTCACACTACAACAACAACAAATGGTTGAAACAATCCCTCCACCTCCGCAAGGGGGCACATAGGGTAATCTCCCGTAATGGACAATGCCATAAATTCCAACGTATACATGTGTGATCAAGGCATCCATATTTAGAACATATATCATAATTAGGAGAGTCCCTAGAGTGGTCATTTTCTCTTCATATTAGCCTCGTGGCCCTCTATAGATAGATAAGTGTTGGCCCTTGACCAAGTTTTAGGGGTTTCTTGGTCATGTTGACCTATTTTGGGACTTTGACAGGTAGTCGAAGGTAGAGTGCAAGACGTAGCAAAGATCATGGGATCTCGGCTTGCTTTTGGGCCCCTTTTTGGGTTTTTGGGATAATGTAATAAGAAAGGGATGTCGACCTGTGGGTTTACCCAGGCTTAGGCCCAATTTTGTAATATATAAATAGATTCCTGGGATATAGCAAAGTAGTGAATGAGATAAGTGCTATATCTAAGTGATGTGAATGTATGCTAAGTGCAATTAGGGTTTTGGATTCTTTTGTGCATGATTGTAAGAGGCTTGCAGAGCTGAGTGCAAGAGGTTGTGACAGAGTGTGAAAGGATTTGTGTTGTAATGCAAGGAAGAAGGATCTAGCGAGTTGCACAGATATTCTATCCTGTGCGGAGTAAGGGTTTTGAATTCTCTATGATTGTAACTGATTGACTGAAGACAGTAAAGAAGAAGAGTTGGTGGATGTAGCCCCAGGGTCGGCGTGAACCACGTAAACATTGTGTTATCTTGCTTTGTGCCTGTCTTTATGTGTTTATGTCTCCTTCTACTAAGTGCTTTGAGATGATTAGATAGATCTATTTATGCTCAGTGCTAATGATGTGTGGAATGTTAGATCTGATATATATGAATATGCTCAGTGCCTGATCAATTAGATCTGACCTATTTATTAATGCTAAGTGCTTAATACAATAGATTACTGTGAATGACGCGAAGCTCTGTTTTACCAACGAAGTGGTTATCTGTTACATATTAAGGAACTAATGGGGCTAGGTGCTTTATTAAGTGTTCTAATCACAGATCTGTGTCCCAGCTAAGGTTGCAGACGCTTGAGTCCTACAACCAACCATGCCTCTACCTCGAGTGAGACTTCATATGCTTTGCAGGTGTTGTCGAAAGGGTTGGTAGTTAGGATTTTTTTGGTGTGCTCTTGTAGTGTTGAACCCTGGGTCTATCCCTGTGCCAACAAATGGTTCCTTTACCGAGACCTGAAACTGTGATTGCTAGGAACTGAGGAAGAAGAATATTTGTGCAAAATATCCGATCTGAAATTGTGAAAGCTCTGTGCATAGATCTGTTTCCCTAGTGTGCAACATTTTGTTTAACTTATGAGGCTTTGTGCCATTGGATCTGGAGAAAAGAGGCCCGATCTGAAGAAATGAGGTAATATCTGAATACTTTGTGATTTAAGAAAGGTTAAAGTAAGAATTCTAGGTAAGATCTGGAAGCTCTGTGCTCTGATAAAGGTAAGAATAGTTGAAAGTCTTTAGATATAAAAGATTTATGTTCTTTAGAAGTAATATAAGTGGAAATTTTTGTTTCTAAAGTATGGATCTAGGTATGTCTAACAGATTTTGTCCTAGCTTGAAAACTAGGGCACTGATAGATGAAAAAATATTTGATATGAATAGATCTAATAGGAATAATGGAAGATATCTTATACCAATACATAGAAAATATGTTTGAAATAAAAAATGGATGCAAGTGTTATAGGATAAATTGGTAGGTGTAGAGGCTAACTGATCTCCCTAGATCCACCTAGATCTAGAACAAAACACACAAGAACATGACACTTTCCTTAAGTTTTAAATATTGAATTTACTAAGTAAAGAGGGATAGGTGGCATACCATTTAAATGTCGCTTCCTCTTGCCATCACCATCGTAGCTCTGTTCCAACACTCATACAATGATGAACCTGCAAAAGAACACAACCAACCAAATTGATAGTAATAGCATAAACTCAATATAAACCTATGTATGTGATCAAGGAATCATACAATAAAACACAACAAGATTTATAGGAAAGAATCATATTACTGTATCATATTAAATGTGAAAGAGATATTACAACCATGGCCTTGATGTCGTAAGGTCCCTTCCAACTGTCTTTCGTTCCCCACATACTTCCACTCCAAGAATTCTGAGAGAATAGATCTGATAATATTCAAAATCAATCTTGAAAAAATGGCTCATCTTGCCAAGCTAATAATCTCCAAAGCTCAATCCAATCCAAGCTAATCCCAAAAGCTAATCTCATCCAAGCCAAATCCAACTTATCCCTTCTCCATGAGAGCTCCTCTCCTTTTATAAGTCGAAGAGGATGAGGTGAGGAGGTTAGGATGATCCCACTAAATCATGAAAGCGAGTAAGATCCAAACCATTCGGATGCCACCTCACCATGGAAGTTTCTCATTCTAGAAGATTCAAGAAAAAACTCATTTTTCCCAGGTGTAAGCATTCTCGCACCCTGCCTATAGAGAAAACTATGAACTCCTCATGACCTAGCTATGATGCAGCCTGTGAGAATCAGGCATTCTCGCACCCTAGCTATAATGCAGCCTGCAAAATTCCGTTTTTATAGGCTTTTTACAAAGGAAAATGCAACTTCTTTTCTCAGGAAAATTTTGTCTCCCTTCCTTCTTCAAGAACTCAGGCCACTGACCCCTCTGAAGGAAACATATAGGTTTACATCATTAATTGTCATAGGGATTATGAAAATAATGTGTAACAGAGAGTCCCCCAAAGTATAAAGTTAGAACAAAGTGATAGCTGAAATACTTTGTCGAGTGTGTGTAGGGAACAAGGAATAATCGATCAGAAACTTGCCAACAAACAAGGAAATTGTAATGTACCTAAAAAAAAAATCATCATAAAAAAATAAATTTATTTGTACAATTATCCTTGCATAGTTTCGAGATTCAAGCAATTAAGTCTTCTGTTATAAAGCTTGAGTCTAAAAGTCTGTTAGAGTCCTTATTGTCTTTGATTGACTTTACTATGCAACTTAAAACTTCCTACCTGATGATACAATAGGTGTCTACTCCTCCCTTCAATGTTGTTTAAAGTCTTGGAAAAAAATTACCAATATATTCTTATTTGATGATGCCTGTAACACCAACACAGACTTAGCTATACACGCATCTTGTGAATAGGTCTGTTACTTCCAGACCTCTAACTGGGATGAAGATCCTCTAATGTTCTTTTACCAGACCCTTCATTACATTAATCGAGTTGTTCCCATAACCATAAGTTTCTTCTAGGTTCCTACAACTTTGTGAAGGAACAGAGGTCAATCAGGTCTCGGTGATCATAAGTACCATACAAAAATAGAGGATCTTGTTGTTCACTAAAAATCCAAAATATGGAACGACTGTGGCCAGCATTTCAGAGTTTTGGAATTCAGGGTTTCGCGAGTACAAGAGCCGGACATCAACACACCACATTTTCGGAATTGCGAAAGGTGATCCGTACTTCAAAAATTCAGAGTTTGGGTTTTCGTGAAAACATATGCCCAAAACAACCACTTATACAAACCTTCGAAATGCGACAAGGCAAGGTGGGTCCCACACTTTGGGATTTTGGGGTTCAAAACTTCATGAGTTCTAGTGTCCAAACATCGACATAACCAAAACTTCCGAAATGCGATCGAGCACAAACAAATTCCTGAAAAGTGAAAAGGAACGGGGAGCTAGCATTTCGGGATATCGGGATTCGGGTTTTTGGGTTTTCAAATACCCAAACAATAATACACAACAACTCTGGACTTCCAAAAGGTGAAAGGATGTGGGACCACCACTTCGGGATTCCGGGCTTCGGGGTTTCGGGTTTCAAAAAGTCAACATTTAACATACAACAACTTCCAAAAAAGAGAAAGGTAAGAACGTTGAATTATCATTTTGAGATTTTGGGGTTCAGAATCCCGCGCCTTCAAAAGTCAAACAACAACCAAAATAATAATTCCCAAAAATGCAAAAAGAAGAGAACGTGGAAATAACACTCGGGATTTCGGGGTTCGGGGTTTCAAGGTTTCAAATGTCTAACGACAACACATAACAATCCCTGAAATCACAATAAATGAAAGGGCGTGAAACCAAGACTTTGGGATTTCGGGGTTTCCAATGTCAAACGACAACACATATCAATCCCCAAAATTGCGATAAGTGAAAGGGCGTGAAACCAAGACTTCGAGATTTCAGGGTTCGGGGTTTCAGGGTTTCCAATGTCAAATGACACCACATATCAATCCCCGAAATCACGATAAGTGAAAGGGCGTGAAACCAAGACTTCAGGATTTTGGGGTTCAGGGTTTCAGGGTTTCCAATGTCAAACGACAGCACATAACAATCCCTGAAATTGTGAAAAAAAGCGAAAAGAAAAGAAAGTGGAAATAATTTTTTTGTGGGATTTCGGGATTCAGGGTTCTGGGGTTTCAAACAGCAAGGGATCTTCATACAAATGCAATTAGCAAGTCCTGACTGCCAAAATTTACACTATTTTTCATAATTCTAAGATTTTTCCTTGTACAGGTATTCTTACTTTCATTCTATGAGACAGTAGGTGTAGAAGGATTCCAACATCCATTTACTTATCAAGATTTCAAAACAAAAATCTAACTTCTGACTTTTACACGCATGCAATCTATAAAAAGGGGCACAATAGGATAATAGATTCTAAAAAAGGTAATTTCTATTAAGTTCACTCAGAGCCCCTTTAGACAAGTCGAAAACGTCAACAATACTAGATCTGCGCATCTGTGTAGATACATGCAAGGACCATTCCAGTAGACGTATTACAAATATATACATATATAAACATGGATTTCATTCACATATATTCCTCATAACGAACATAAATGGAAAGAAAAATGTTATAGTTCCAATTTAATCAATACAATGCCTCGAAAGAAAAATCACCTAGACTGAGAGTGGACATCATTCCAGTTCAGATTTAATAAGACATTGAAATAAAAACACAGTCATTCATAATAGAGAAGGGGTAGATCAACATATCTAAATTCAATCCACGGGGAGACAAAGGGAACAGCCGCGTTCCTCCCAACCATAGAACAAGGCAGCCAGATCTACTTTCCTGATTCACCCCCTAACCTGACCATGAATCCATGAGGGAGAATTTGGAAAAAACTCCTCCTCGGCAATGTCCTTCAAATTCCAACAGTTATCCTCTTGCCTCACACTTACTCAATAGTGCTCATAACAGCAAGACAATTTGGTTTCAACAAAACTCCTCTTGCCTCACACTCAAACCATAGTTCTCATAACAGCGAGAGAGTTCTGAAATCCTTTCTCATCATACTTGGCAGCATCCTACCTCCTTTCATATGCTATTTATCCATTTTTGCCTAGGTCTTTTCCCTCCTTTGGGGATTTTCGCAGCTTTTCTTAATCCCTAATTTTCAGGGGCTGCTAGTGGCCAAATCTCTGATTTTCCACTTGTAATCATCAGTCCAGAGGCAGTTCCAACTTGTTCCCCACTCATGGAGTCATGGTCAGCTGATTTTAACATGGTTGTTCCATTTGTCCTCATGCAGTTAATGTAATTATTCCGTGGTGATACAAGGGTCATAGTCAAATAGTTAGTTGGTTCCAAATAGATCTCTTCCCAACAGTCAGAATAATTAAATACAATTATTAAATTTCAAATTCAGAATTGCCATAAATGGCAAAAAATTTCCAGATTCGAATTTGCCGAAAACGGAAATAAATTTCAAGCACATAAAAATAAAAATATGTATTTTTGGGGGATGTCACATCCTTTCCCCCTTCAGTAAAACACTGTCCTCAGTGTTCATTCCTTTCTTGGAACAGGATTGGATGGGATTTTTGCAAATCTCCCTCCAATTCCCAAGTGGCCTCCTCAGGACTAAAGTGCTTCCATTGCACCTTTACCTGAGCGATGGCTCTGTTCCGAAGTGTTACTTCTCTTCTGTCTAGAATGCACAGGGGTTCCACCTAGAACTCTCCCTTGGGTTACACCTGCACCAAAGCATATGAGTAGGGTCATGAATATACTTTTTCAATAGAGAAACATGAAATACATTATGAATTCTCAGATTAGCTGGAAGTGCAAGATGATATGCTACGGGTCCAATTCGAGCTAGTATCTCGAAGGGCCCACAAAACCTAGGTGCTAGATTGGAATAGTTCCCCAACTTCAGTGAGCTTATTCGGGCTTTGACCTTCAAATAAACATGGTCTCCCACTTGAAATTCCAAGTGTCTTATTTTCTGATCCGCATAGCTCTTCTGTATGTCCTGTGCTTCTTTCAAGTTCTGTTGTACTTTCTTTACCATGTTCTCCATTTCTTGGAGCATCTCTAGTCCAACCATGAGTATATCAGTCGGGTTATCCCAGCTAATTGGATTTGTACACTTTCTGCTATACATTATTTCGAAAGGGCTCAACTTAGTTGAAGTTTGGTACCCATTGTTATATGCAAATTCCACCAAGTGTAGGTAGTCTTCCCACTTGTTCAGTTTTGTTCTTACATACATGTGGAGCATATATTATATGATTTGGTTTGTCCTTTCGGTCTGTCCATCTGTTTGTGGATGATAACTCGTGATGAAATTCAAATTAGTATTTAGCCCTGCAAATAATTCCTTCCAAAAAGCGGATGTGAATTTTACGTCTCTATCTAAAATCATCATTTTAGGAATACCATGCAGTCTAAAAATTTCTTTCATGAATATTTCATCAATGTTAATAGCTTTAAAAGTAGACTTTACAGGAATAAAGTGTGTAGACTTACTAAGTTTATCGATTACCACCATGATAGAATCATTATGTTTCTGAGTTTTAGGCAAACCTGTGATAAAGTCCAATGAGATGGTCTCCCATTTCCATTCTGGTACTTGTAATGGCTGTAATAGGCTGGCTGGATGCTGGTGTTCGGCCTTAACCTGCTGACAATCTTGGCACCTAGCCAAGTACTCTGCCATTTCACCCTTCATATTAGGCCAGTAAAATAGTTTTTTGAGTGTTGTTATTGTTTTCTGGTAACCTGGATGGCCAGAGTATGGTTTCTTATGCACTTCCTCTAAAATAGTTAATTTTAGCTCTGTTGAATCTAGTACGTAAAGTCTATTTTTAAATCTTAACAGTCCCTCCTTGTCGATACTTATATTTGGTTCATCTGAGTTTGTGACACTATTTTGCAATTCATCCATCATCTTAATGTAATTTTTTTCGTTAACACCTGCCATTCTGATTCTTTGTTCCACATCACTTTCTGCTCTGCTGATATTTATCTCAAATAACCCATGCATTCTGCAGCTTAAAGCATCTGCTACTTTATTTTCCTTAACCTGGATATGTCTGACTTCGAAGTCAAATTTTCTCAAGAAGGATAGCCACCTTGTCTTGCATTAAGGTCTGGTTGGTTGAACAGATATTTCACTCCGCTATTATCTGTCAATAGTAAGAATTTTCTGCCCATGATATAGTGTTGCCACATTTTTAAAGCATGTATTACTGCTGCTAATTCTAAGTCATGAGTGCCCTAATTTCTCTCGTGTTTCTTTAATTTTCAGGATTCATAACAAATCACGTGCCCTTCCTGAGTTAGAACACTGCCTAGCCCCTCTTCACTTGCATCAACGCATATTGTGAAGTCTTTATCTGGGTCTGCTACCTTCAATATGGGCGCCGATGTCAATAATTATTTTAGCTTGTTAAAACCGTCTTGACACTTTTGCGACCAGTTAAACTTGGTCCCTTTCTTTTGCAGT
Source organism: Picea engelmannii (assembly GCA_009831015.1). Lineage (NCBI taxonomy): Eukaryota > Viridiplantae > Streptophyta > Pinopsida > Pinales > Pinaceae > Picea > Picea engelmannii. Next base: position 1,472,056 of record ML782383.1, on the reverse strand, counting down.
GACGTGATAGGGTAGGCTATCTTGGACAACCCTTCTATAAATCTATGATAATATCCGATGATTCCCATGAATGATCAGATATTTGCCACATCCTTAGGTACTGGTCATTCCATAATGGCTTTTATCTTTTTCGGGTCTACGACAATACCTTCCGAGGAAATGACATGTCCTAAATATTGTATTTCTCTCTGATAAAAGTCACATTTGTCGAATTTTGTGTAAAGTTTGTGTTTCCTTAGTGTTTGCAGAACTATTCGTAAGTGTTCATCATGTTCCTCCTCGGTTTTAGAATAGACCAGAATATCGTCGATAAAAACTACCATGAACTTGTCTAAGTATTGGCTGAAAATGTTGTTCATCAAGCACATAAATGTGGTTGGTGCATTAGTGAGTCCGAAAGGTATGACTACAAACTCGTAGTGTCTATATCTTGTTCAAAAAGATGTTTTGTTTATGTCTTGGTCCTTTATCCTAACTTGATGATATCCAAATCGTAAATCCAATTTTGAGAAGATCTTGGCCCCACCAACTTGATCAAACAGAACATTTATCTGTGGTAAGGGGTATTTGTTCTTAATAGTTACTTTGTTCAGTTGTCTATAATCGATACATAGTCTTAGAGTACCATCTTTCTTTTTCACAAAAAGGACTGGTGCTCCCCATGGCGAGACACTTGGTCTGATATACTCTTTATCCAACAATTCCTGTAATTGTATTTTTAATTCTGTCAGTTCTGGTAGACTCATTCGGTAGGGTGATTTTGAGATAGGGACTGATTCGGGTAGTAGGTCTATGGAGAAATTTATTTCTCTCCTAGGAGGCAATTTTGGTATCTCATCAACAAACATGTCTCTGAATTCACGTAGGACAACAAAGTCTTCTAACTTGGGCTTATCTTATTTTTCTAATAGTTTCGTTACTTGGATGGCGTAAACTTGACATCCCTTTCTAAAACATTTCTTGAATTGCATCACTGAAACTTGTCTGACTGACATAGGTTTTGGTATGCCTTGGGCTATTCTAACAGTGCCAAAATTATCTTTATAGCTAAGTATCTTTGTATAACAATCTAGTAGTGCTTTGTGTTGTTCCAACCAATCCATCCCAATAATCATATCATAAGACCCTAGTGGTAGGATGTTCAAACTGGTCCTTATCTTTTGACCATCTAAATTGAACTCAAGATCATAAATAAAGTTAACTACTTTTCTTTTAGTCCCTATCGCTAGTTGTATAAGCCAAGGTTTTGCATGCTTTTGTTTCTTAAGTTTATTCAACTCTACTACATTAGGAGTAATATAACTTAACGTAGCTCCAGGGTCAATTAAAATAGAAATTCGAGTGTCATGGATTTTACCTTCAATCTCTACCACTAAGGACTGGTGGTCAACTTGTCGACCATCTATGGCTGCATTTATCCGATGTAAACTTCTTCCCATGTCTCCTACTATCGAAGCTTCCTGCAAATTGTTGATGGTAGATCTGTTTGTTACAATTAAACATGGACAATTCCTCCTTAGATGAGGCTCTCCACACTCCCAACACTTTAATGGCTCACGGGAGTTGTCCCCAAACTTCTTCATTCCAAGGTTTACCGGTTTACCGCTACCTTGCGTTTTTGGGTGATTGGAGTGAAATTCCTTCCTTGGGAAACTTTTTGCTACATTTCGATAAGGAGCTGGATGGTATCAATTATTTCGCTAGTTTATTCCATCCTGCTTCTTATCCTTCCAGGTCTTGGGAAACTCTACCCACTATTTGTACTGGTCATAGCACATTTGTGCCTTCCTGAATGCCTCACTCAAGGATTTGGGGTTGTCAAATTCAATTCTGTCCATGTAGGACTGTGGTAAACAACTTAAGAAACGCTGGATTTTTACCTTATCCTCCCGGATGTATGGTACGAACCTTAGTAGTTCCAGAAATTTATTTATAAGGTCATCCATCATCATTTGTCCGATTCATAATTCATAAAATTATTTCATCTTCCTTTCATAATAGCTCTCCGAAAGGTATTTTTTCTTAAAATACTTCTTGAAGTCGAACCATTCCAACTGTTTCTCCTTTAGGCCCTTGGCCAATTTCAGGTCCTGCCACCAAATGCTGGCCATTCCCTTTAGATTATAGATGGCCATTCTGACCTTCATGTTGCTGGAATAGTTGTAGATTTGGAAGTATTTTTTGATGTCCAACAACCATGCCTCGACTTCTTCTCCTATCCGGGACTCTCCATCAAAAGTAGCTATTTTAATTTTTTTAAATTCTCCTTCAAGGTGGTCTATTTGTTTTCTTTTCTTGTTTGGTATGGTTTTGTCTTCAGCTGAAGGTGTCCCTTCAGACGAACTGTCTCCTTTTTCTGTTTTCGTACCAGAATTCTTGGAGGCCCTTTTGCTGACCTCTCCCTCAGGTTTCTCATCCTTTGGGTTTTTCTTGGTTACTATACTATGCAACAAGACTTCATTTATCTCTTACTGTTCCTGCTGTGCCTTCTTTAATTTTTCATTATCGGCCTTGAAAACCTGTAGTTCAACTATAAGGTTTCTCATTGTTTCCAACACCTCCGTGGGTGATATTCCATCACTGTTTTGTCTCATAACTCCAAGAGGTCTTTGTTGCAGATTCTCTTCCATCCTGATTTCTGCACCTTCTTGAGCTGCCATTATTTAACAAAAACATAAAAGTTTTTTGTTTGCAATTCACAAGATTTGTTAGTTTTCTCATAGATTAGAATATATATAATAAGCAATTAATGTTGCCCTGTTCAGGCCCAGTGTTGTAACTTTTTCTTTGATACCATATGTAATGTACCTCAAAAAAAAATCATCATAAAAAAAATAAAATTATTTGTACAATTATCCTTGCATAGTTTCGAGATTCAAGCAATTAAGTCTTCTGTTATAAAGCTTGAGTCTAAAAGTCTGTTAGAGTCCTTATTGTCTTTGATTGACTTTACTATGCAACTTAAAACTTCCTACCCAACGATACAATAGGTGTCTACTCCTCCCTTCAATGTTGTTTAAAGTCTTGGAAAAAAATTACCAATATATTCTTATTTGATGATGCCTATAACACTAGCACAGACTTAGCTATACAAGCATCTTTTGAACAGGTCTGTTACTTCCAGACCTCTAACTGGGATGAAGATACTCTAATGTTCTTTTACCAGACCCTTCATTACATTAATCGAGTTGTTCCCATAACCATAAGTCTCTTCTAGGTTCCTACTGCTTTGTGAAGTAACAGAGGTCCATCGGGTCTTGGTGATCACAAGTATCGTACGAAAATAGAGGATCCTTTTGTTCGCCGAAAATCCAAAATATGGAACGACTGTGGCCAGCATTTCGGAGTTTCGAGATTCGGGGTTTCATGAGTACAAGAGCCAGACATCAACATACCCCATTTCCAGAATTGTGAAAGGTGATCCATACTTCGGAAATTCGAAGTTTGGGTTTTCCTGAAAACATATGCCCAAAACAACCACTTATACAAACCTCCGAAATGAGACAAGGCAAGGTGGGTCCCGCACTTTGGGATTTCGGGGTTTGGAACTTCATGAGTTCTGGTGTCCAATCATCGACATAACCAAAACTTCTAAAATGTGATCGAGCACAAACAAATTCCCGAAAAGTGAAAAGGAAGAGGGAGCTAGCATTTTGGGATATCGGGATTCAGGTTTTCGGGTTTTCAAATATCCAAACAATAATACACAACAACTTCTGACTTTCGAAGGGTGAAAGGATGTTGGACCACCACTTCGAGATTCCGGGCTTCGGGGTTTCGGGTTTCAAAAATTCAACATTTAACATACAACAAATTCTGAAAAAGTGAAAGGTAAGAACATTGAATTATCATTTCGGGATTTCGGGGTTCAGAATCCCGTGCCTTCAAAGGTCAAACAACAACCAAAATAATAATTCCCAAAAACAAAAAAAGAAGAGAACATGGAAATAACACTCGGGATTTCGGGTTTCGGGGTTTCGGGGTTTCAAATGTCTAACGATAGCACATAACAATCCCTGAAAATGCAATAAGTGAAAGGGCATGAAACCAAGACTTCAGGATTTCAGGGTTCGAGGTTTCGGGGTTTCCAATGTCAAATGATAGGACATATCAATCCCCGAAATTGTGATAAGTGAAAGGGCCTGAAACCAAGACTTTGGGATTTTGGGGTTTAGGGTTTTGGGGTTTTCAATGTCAAACGACAGCACATATCAATCCCCGAAATCGTCATAAGTGAAAGGGTGTGAAACGAAGACTTTGGGATTTCAGGGTTCAGGGTTTCGTGTTTTCCAATGTCAAACGACAACACATAACAATCCCCAAAATTGTGAAAAAAAGTGAAAAGAAAAGAAAGTGGAAATAATTTTTTTGCGGGATTTCGGGATTTGGTGTTCTAGGGTTTCAAACAGCAAGGGAACTTCATACAAATGCAATTAGCAAGTCCCGAATGCCGAAATTCACACTATTTTTCATAATTCTAAGATTTTTCCTTGTACAGGTATTCTTACTTTCATTCTATGAGACAGTAGGTGTAGAAGGATTCCAACATCCGTTTACTTATCAAGATTCCAAAACAAAAATCTAAATTCTGACTTTTACACGCATGCAATCTATAAAAAGGGGCACAATAGGATAACAGATTCTGAAAAAGGTAATTTCTATTAAGTTCACTCAGAGCCCCTTTAGACAAGTTGAAAACATCAACGGTACTAGATCTACGCATCTATGTAGATACATGCAAGGACTATTCCAGAAGACGTATTATGAATATATACATATATAAACATGGATTTGATTCACATATATTCCTCATAACGAACAGAAATGGAAAGAAAAACATTACAGTTCCAATTTAATCAATATAATGCCTCGAAAGAAAAATCACCCAGACTAAGAGTGGACATCATTCCAGTTCGGATTTAATAAGACATTGAAATAAAAACATAGTCATTCATAATAGAGAAAGGGTAGATCAACATATCTAAATCCAATCCACAGGGAGACAAAGGGAACAACCACATTCCTCCCAACCGTAGAACAAGGCAGCCAGATCTACTTGCCCGATTCACCCCTTAGCCTGACCATGAATCCATGAGGGTGAATTTGGAAAAAAACTCCTCCTCGGCAATGTCCTTCAAATTCCAACAGTTATCCTCTTGCCTCACACTTACTCAATAGTGCTCATAACAACAAGACAACTTGGTTTCAACAAAAATCCTCTTGCCTCACACTCAAACAGCAGTGCTTATAACAGCAAGAGAGTTCCAAAATCCTTTCCCAACATACTTGGTAGCGTCCTACCTCCTCGCATATGCTATTTATCCATTTTTTCCACCTCAAAATGCCAAATAGATGGCTCTAATGGCTTCAGAACATCCAAAAACCCCTAGCTGGGCTTTTTTGGCACCTCGTTTGACCAAAAATTGAAGAAGATAGGATTCCTGGAAGTTCCCCTTCAAACTTGGTGTCTCTGGATCACCAAAATGCACCTCTATCTCTTCAACCTAGCCCCCACATGCATATCTATGTTAAAACTCAGCACCGGGCACAGCCACCAAATGATGCGAACTGTAGGATGATTACGCGCCTAGCCCCTAACCGCCAAGACCGTGGGCACATGGGCCACCATATGACCGCGTGCATATACAAATAGGGCCAAAGGTTTAAACCATATGGTAATGGTCGGAAGCATGCACGCCAGTGGTTCCATAGCACATATACATAAGACTGGGGGTCGGGGCTTAGCCCCGGCCCGGACCACGCCCCATATCAAAACTATTGCCCCCGGCCCGGACCACGCCCCATATCAAAACCATTGCAACTTATATACAATGTTTAACATATATATAATAAGAAACAAATGGTGGCGGTCTAGTTGGGCGGTCCTTCCCAAGGCTCTTCCCCTGCCTGGAGGTCACGGGGTCGAGTGCTTCCAACTACCAAAGTTTTAAACCACTGTTTAGGTGACATGTGGTGACCATTGATTGGGCCACATGTCACCATCCCATTCGCCACAAACAAGCCACGTGTCATATGCCAAATCGTCCACGCGACTGCCAACCAACACCTTCCATGTGTCATACGACCCTGCCACGTGTCGTATGGCTCTGCCACATGTCATACGGCCCTACCACGTTAGCATCTGTACGAACTGTACAGTCAGCACATTGTTTTTGCCTATTTTTTGATTTGAAAAAAACACGATATCTCTCTCATATGACATCCGTTTGAACCCAAATGAGTTGCATTGGGTTCATGATGATGAGGCCTATTCACCCGTTCGATTTCATCTTATATACATTTTCTTTTGACATTGCATTCATAGTAGTTCTCACTCAGAAAGATGATGAAGGAAATGAATTCCCTATTGCATTCATTAGTTTAGGGCTACAAGGAGTAGAGATGAACTATTCTAAAGTGGATAAACATGCATATGATGTCTTTAGAGAGATAAATTATTTACCCTTCAGACCTTATCTTCTTAAATATAGAACCAAGGTAATGGTGTTGTACTCTGTAGTCATAAATCTGCTGGTAAAAAAATATTTGGGAGAGAAACGAGATCATTCGATGAATACCTTACAAGAGTACAACTTGGAGATAAATCCTACAAAAATAGTGAAAGTGTAAGGACTCTACAAACTTGTAGCAGAGTCAAAGGAAACATTGAACAATGAGGAAGACATGTATAACCAAGCATCCTTAATTGTGGATGAAATTCATTACATCCCTACTCCCACTGACTCTTGGTACTATGATTTGAAATATTTCCTAACTCATGGTAGTGCCACCATATACTTGGAACCTAGAAAAAGGATATCTCTCAAACTGAAATCAACACAATATGATCTCATCAA
>ML782383.1:1384895-1417501 GCA_009831015.1 Picea engelmannii | reverse complement strand
AAATGAGACTTATGTCTTTCAACACTTCCATCTTATGCATACTTAGTTCTATACACTCATTTACATATGACAAGTTTTATTTCTATACACTCATTTACATATGAAAAGTTTTATTTACATATATCATTATTGGGAGTAAGAGTAGGTTGCTTTAAAAAAGAGAGATATTCATTAAATAAACTTGAACTATTAAGTAAATTATTTGAAATACATTTCTTTCTAACATTTCCATTCAAACTTGCAAGTAAAATATATTTAACTACATGGAAATCTAAGAGCGTACCTTTATACCATAAAAACATAAAAACAAAACAATTGGAATTTATGTTTTTTTTCATCTTTGATATATCTCTTCCACCATGTTGATAGTATGAAAAGGAGCAATTGGAATTTATGTTTTTTAGCATTGATATATCTCTTCCCCAACGTCATTGTATGAAATGGTGTGTTAGAATTTTGAAAATAAAAAATGTGATAATGGATAGTTTGAGTCTTTCAGATAATGAAGTTAATAATCATTAACCACTAACAAGGTGCATATTCAAGTGAATTGGTGATGGGGATCACCTCACTGAATTCATAAAAAGTTGACTCCTACCATTGATTGCATGAAAACACAGTTTTCCATATTTTTGAAAATCAAATAATTGATCCTGATCAAGGAGGATATCTGTGGCCACCCACCTATTTTAACTAGCTCAAAATAGGTTTTTGACAATTTGCTATTTTTTGCAGTTTTTTGGGTCCTAAACTTTTGGGACCATTTTGAGGGCCTAAATGATGTTTTTTGGCAATCAAGAACCTCAATCATAGCCAAATAAATTATTGATCCCTCTAAATGAATCTGCTCATCAATACCTTTCCAATGAGCTATTGTGCGCCCAAAACAAAGATCGTATGAAAAAGTTATGATCCTGGGAAGTTAATGTACTAGCTTACCCCATTGGGGCCCATATGACTTTTGGCGTTTCACCTCCTAGGGTTAGATTTTTTGGACATCTATGGTTTTGGAATTGATGTTTATTGTAAAAATTCCTTCAAAGCCTCATTGTACTCATCTCCTTGCGAATGACCATAGCCATCACATCTCTTCTCAGAGATTAGTTGCCACCATTGTAGCAAGCTTGTTTAAGTCTGCATTTTACAGTTTCAACATATTTCTTATTTAATAGATGTCAAGTTTACTGTATCTCTACTATTATTCACCATGTCTCTGTGTTAATACTATAAATCTATGATTTCATTTCATTCTTCTCATAAATATAGATCAATGGTATAAGAGCGGTCTGTTCCTTGTCAGTTTTTAGTGCATGTCCTCGACGAGGTCAAGGTATAGAGAGTTTGGTCGCGAGCTTGTTTCTCTTGAGGAAAACTGCTCTCTCACACCCAAGAAGCCTTCCATGGTGGGACAAAATAAATATGACAGGACAAGAGATCCTTTTAAAATGTTGCTTGAGTAAGCCTCAAGCGATAGAGAAATGAGATGATGGACAACTTTGCACAAATCCTTCAACGACTGTTGACAAACAACCCATCTATCTCAAGAGGAGACATTTCCCCCTTCAAGGTACATATCAATTTTGATATTCCTATATTTGATAGTCAAATAGATGCAGATGTCATAGATAAATGGTTAAACCTTCTAGAAGGGTATTTTTATGTCCACAACGTTTCTGATAGAGAAAAGATTACATTTGTGCTCCTCAAGGCTGCCAAACACGTCAAAGATTGGTGGGATAATTTCTTTGAGCAAAAGGAAATATAATGATCCACATTATTTGTAGTTTCACCCACTTAGTATTCATTCAAGGATGTTATTAAAGAACAATACTACCCTATTGGAAGTTATGATGAATTGTATACAATATGGATCACATTGCGGTAGGAAAGAGACCAAGCCATGCCATAGTTCACCAATGTATTCCATACCTTGCACACCAAGATGGGTATCAAGCATTCTAATTGATTTCTGGTTCTCAAGTAACGTGGCAGTCTGCATAGATACATCTAGATAGAAATGGATTTTTCAGACATCTCTTCCTTTGGCACAACCTCTCGATATCCCATCAAAATCGAGTAGGAGCTTAAACAAAAGACACGACAATTTGGGCCTGGAAAACCCTCACAACAGAAGTAGGGCAAGGTCAAACCCAACCCGTAGAAAAAAGGACAAAGAAAATATGGGAAGCCTTAGGACAAACAGTCTAATCTACAAGAAAAGAAGGACAATGGAAAGACAAAGAAAGCTACTGGGAAGTGGTGCAACTTCCATAAGAGCCCCTGACATAAAACTATTGATTTCCACTCAAAGAAGTCATTAGTGGCTGAGATGAAATCCTTTTAATCATATGTGGGTTTTGACTCTAAGTCAGAACCATAAAAGGGGAGACAAATCATTGATGCAGAACCCAGTGCCACCGCTGCTACCACCAAGATCCATCCTGGTGAACTTGATGAAGGTGAGCACCTCTTTCATTCACAGATGTGGGTGAAATGAACTCTGTTGCACTTCATTGTTGATAGTGGTAGCCAGAAGAAACTCATCTTAGCATAGGTCATCAAGAATCTAGCCCTGTCGACAGTGCCGCACCCACAACCCTACACAATCGAATGGCTCTGCCAAGGAAGTTATCTTTGCGTCATCCAACAGTGTCGCATGTCGTATGACATAAAGCCTTTCAAAGATAAGGTATTGTGTGATGTTTCTCCCCTTGAATTTTGTGATTTTATTTTGGGCCAACCTTATTTATGCAAATGTCATGCTGTATATGATTCTAGGCCTCGAAATGTTATTAGTACATTGAACAGAAAATTGTATAGGATACCCGAGGTAGTCCCACCTAGTGCTATTTCCTTGATCTTTGCCAAGAAATGTAGGAAGGTCATTTCTCATACTGGGAATTTTTTCTTCTTCATGATTTTCTCTTACAATGAGCGAAAGATTATAGCCACAACCAAGACATGTGTAGTCGAACTCTCCATGCAACAGAAGCAAGTGGATAAGTTCATGGAATAATACAAAGACATATTATCCTCACCTACTGGGGTACCTCTGCACTGTCAAGTCAAGCATTCCATCGATATGACCCCCGACCCACAACTACAGAGTGGGCCATTCTATCGTCGCTCTTTGTTAGAAAATGAGGAGATCAAGCATCATATCCAAGAATTGCTCCAAAAGGGGAACATTCGACCCAACTCATCACCTTGTGGAAGTTCGATCATTCTGGTGCAAAAGAAAGATGGGACCTGGAGCCTCTACATTGATTACCATGCCCTAAATAAGATCATAGTTAGAAACAAGTACCAGATTCCTTGAATGGACAATATCCTTGATCAAATCAAGGGGGCCAAATAGTTTAGTAAGATTGATCTAAAGTCTGGCTACCATCAGGTTCCCAATAGAGCAGATAGATGTATGGAAGACTACCTTCAAGTCAAAAGACGTTCTTTTTGAATGGTTGGTCATGCCTTTTGGTTTGACAAATTCCCCAACAAATTTCATGAGGATGATGGATGATATATTATGGCCTTTCGTTAATTATTTTGTAGTGGTGTATCTGGATGACATCCTCACCTACAACCATACTTGGGTGGAACACTTGCAGCATATCCAGTAGGTTCTACACACTCTGCGACAACACCAACTATATACCAAGTTGGAAAAATCCTCCTTCGGCATGGACAGGGTCCATTACCTAGGCTACATTGTTGATAAGCATGGTATGCATGTGTATCCAACCAATATCCAAGTCATCCATGACTGGATAACCCCAACCACCCTCAAAAGCTTCGAAGCTTCTTAGGCCTTGCCAATTTCTATCTCAGGTTCATGTTGGGATTCTCCCATATTCCATGGGCCCTTAGCCAAGTAACCAACGGTGGTGGTAAGGTCAAGTAGTGCCACCATATACATGGAACCTAGAAAAAGGAGATCTCTCAGACTGAAATCAACACAATATGATCTCATCAATGAAATTCTTTTTAGAAGAAATTATGATGATGTTCTTTTGAGATATCTTGAAAAATCAAATGTAGAAAAGGTCCACTGTGAGTTGCATAATGGTCTTTCTCGAGAAATGTTTGGAGGGGACACTAGAACACAAAAAATTCTTAGGTAAGGATATTACTAGCCTACAATGTTCAAAGATTCCCATTCATATGCAAGGAAATGAAAGATTTGGCATAAGTCAGCCGAGAGAGAAAAGAGGCATGCTTTTCCTTTACAACCTGTATGATTTGACAGTCCCTTTCAATAGTGGGGTTTAGATATCATTGTGGAAATCAATCCTAATTCCTCCAAAATACATAAATATTTATTGAAAGCAAGTGATTACTTCAAAAGGGGGACTCAAGCTGTGCCTTTGAAAATAGTAAATGAAAACCATGTGATTTCTTTCCTTAAATACCACATCATTACCAGGTTTGGCATTCCCCAATCTTTAGTATTCGAGGATGAAAAATATTTTTCATCACTAAAATCGACTTAATTTGCACTTGAAAAGAATATAAAAATTCACTCTGAGTTTTCATTTAGCAATTTGTGTATGAACTTGTCTCGTGAGTGGGATTTCCCACTTCATTGGGAAATCCCACATAATACATCCTTTAAACCCTTTACTTATTCAATTAGGTGGACATCATTTTAGTGATCCTTTTTCATTTTTTAGGCATCCTCACATGATTTCAGGAATTAGTGGGTCATCAAATATGGGCGGGCCTATTCTCACATCCCCTAATGTGACTGGAGGAGTGATAATGGCCATCTCCATTCCACTAGTTAGTGGGATAGATACTTCCACTTCTATACCTCAGACATCAGGTGTTCCCTTTGGGGAATGCCACTCGTCACATATGTTCCTTCCACTATTTTACCAATATTTAGTATTCCCAGTGTCAATCCATCAGTGCCTATGTCTGGATTCATTTTTGGTAGAGGAAAAAGCCTTGGTTTTACTGCTAGTAGTGAGTTCCCACATATTTCTAGTATACCCCTAGGTAGTCCAACAATACCTAACATTGGTTTTAATTTTGGTTGGAACTTTAATCGTAGGTTTGGATTAGTGAGAAACATTTCTACCATCTCCTAGGGCATCAATGTCCTCGAGGATAGTAGTATGGATGGGTCTATAATTATATTAGGACCGCAATGTCCATCATTAATCCATCAAAATTTGTCTTTCTTAGTGACCTTGAATTTATTGAATCTATCTTGATTGAAAATGAACCCATCAAGAATCAAATCACATAGTCGGTAATACCCATTAAATTACCATTAGACATACCCAAGTTTGACGAAAATATTGGAGAATATCCTTCCATGCATGTCATGAATTTCCAGTTGTTGTGTTCATCTAACTCATTAGTGGAATATATCCTAAGGTTGCATCTTTTCCAAAGAACCTTGATAGGGAGAATCACAAAATGGTATATTGAATTATTAGGCACTTCATTTAGAAATTTTCAATTCCATTTTTGACACATTTCCAACTTCCTATATGATATGAGATTGGAACCAAAATTTTGATGTCTTTCTGTTAGAATAAAACCACACATATCTCTAATCGTATCCCTGAATGGAGATGGTGGAATAGGATCATTAGAGATAAAATTTGGGATAAATGTCTAGAAGATTGGTTTGTGAACTTATTGTTGCCTCAATTAGGCAAGGATGTGTCTAGGTTAGGAGTTGTAACCGAAGAAGAAGTGATTTTATGTGCTCAACATCTAGATTTGAATAATTCTTAGTCTATCATGTTATATGATTTAACCTTACATGCTCCTAGGCCATCAATGGATCCATCGAAACCTATCCTATGACCACATGTCAACAATGTGGTTGGTTTAGTTTCCCATGCTTTTTTTGGCCAATTGATTGGACACATGGCTCAAATGACCATATCATCTAATCCATATATGATTTCACCAACATCAAAAAATGTCTCATTCCCTACATAAACCTCGGACATTCATTCAATACAATCCACAAATCCAAAGAATGCTTAGAAACCTAGAGGTAAATAGAAGAATAGAAAGAAAAATTCTAATGTTGAGCATGGGACTACATAGTATCAAAATGCTAATGCTGGAGGTATTAAATAGAAGAAGTTAAAGTTTCCATGCAATATTTGAAATGGAGATCATCTTACTCACCAATATATTTAGAGGTATGCTATTATTTGGTACTTATCTTAGTATGGAGATCAGCAACTACCCATCATATTAATGAATACTTTCACACTACAACAACAACAAATGGTTGAAACAATCCCTCCACCTCCGCAAGGGGGCACATAGGGTAATCTCCCGTAATGGATCAATGCCATGAATTCCAACGTATACATGTGTGATCAAGGCATCCATCTTTAGAACATATATCATAATTAGGAGAGTCCCTAGAGTGGTCATTCTCTCTTCATATTAGCCTCATGGCACTCTACAAATAGAGAAGTGTTGGCCCTTGACCAAGTTTTAGGAGTTTCTTGGTCATGTTGACCTATTTTGGGACTTTGACAGGTAGTCAAAGGTGGAGCACAAGACATAGTAGAGATCATGGGATCTCGGCCCCCTTTTGGGCCCCTTTTTGGGTTTTTGGGATAGTGTAACAGGAAAGGGATGTCGACCCGTGGGTTTACCCATGCTTAGGCCCAATTTTGTAATATATAAATAGATTCCTAGGATATAGCAAAGTAGCGAATGAGATAAGTGCTAGATCTAAGTGATGTGAATGTATGCTAAGTGCCAGTAGGGTTTTGGATGCTTTTGTGCATGATTGTAAGAGGCTTGCGGAGCTGAGTGCAAGAGGTTGTGATAGAGTGTGAAAGGATTTGTGTTGTAGTGCAAGGAAGAAGGATCTAGCGAGTTGTGCAGATCTTTTGTCCTGTGCAAAGTAAGGGTTTTGAAGTCTCTGTGCTTGTAACTGATTGACCGAAGACAGTAAAGAAGAAGAGTTGGTGGACGTAGCCCCAGGGTGGGCTTGAACCACGTAAACATTTTGTTATCTTCCTTTGTGCCTGTCTTTATGTTTTTATGTCTCCTTCTGCTAAGTGCTTTGAGATGATTAGATAGATCTTTTTATGCTCAGTGCTAATGATGTGTGGAATGTTAGATCTGATATATATGAATATGCTCAGTGCCTGATCAATTATATCTCTTCCACCATGTTGATAGTATGAAAAGGAGCAATTGGAATTTATGTTTTTTATCATTGATATATCTCTTCCCCAACATCATAGTATGAAATGGTGTGTTAGAATTTTGAAAATAAAAAATGTGATAATGGATAGTTTGAGACTTTCAGATAATGAAGTTAATAATCATTAACCACTAACAAGGTGCATATTCAAGTGAATTGGTGATGGTGATCACCTCATTGAATTCATACAAAGATGACTCCTACCATTGATTGCATGAAAAAATAGTTTTCCATATTTTTGAAAATCAAATAATTGATCCTGATCAAGGAGGATATTGGTGGCCACCCACCTATTTTAACTAGCTCAAAATAGGTTTTTGACAATTTGCTATTTTTTGCAGTTTTTTGCGTCCTAAACTTTTGGGACCATTTTGAGGGCCTAAACGATGTTTTTTGGCAATCAAGAACCTCAATCATAGCCAAATAAATTATTGATCCCTCCAAATTAATCTTCTCATCAATACCTTTCCAATGAGCTATCGTGCTCCCAAAACGAAGATCGTATGAAAAAGTTATGATCCTGGGAAGTTAATGTACTAACTTACCCCATTGGGGCCCATATGACTTTTGGCATTTCACCTCCTAGGGTTAGGTTTTTTGGATGTCTATGGTTTTAGAATTGATGTTTATTGTAAAAATTCCTTCAGAGCCTCATTGTACTCATCTCCTTGCGAATGACCATAGCCATCACATCTCTTCTAAGAGATTAGTTTCCACCATTGTAGCGAGCTTGTTTAAGTCTGCATTTTACAGTTTCAACATATTTCTTATTTAATAGAACTCAAGTTTTACTGTATCTCTGTTATTATTCACCATGTCTCTATGTTAATACTATAAATCTATGATTTCATTTCATTCTTCTCATAAATATAGATCAATCGTATAAGAGTGGTATGTTCCTTGTCGATTTTTAGTGCATGTCCTCGACGAGGTCAAGGTATAGAGAGTTTGGTCGTGAGCTTGTTTCTCTCGAGGAAAACTACTCTCGCACACCCAAGAAGCCTTCCATGGTGGGACAAAATAAATATGACAGGACAAGAGATCCTTTCAAAATATTGCTCGAGTAAGCCTCAAGCGATAGAGAAACGAGATGATGCACAACTTTGCGCAAATCCTTCAACGACTGCTGACAAACAACACATCTATCTCAAGAGGAGACATTGCCCCCTTCAAGGTAAATATCCATTTTGATATTCCTACATTTGATAGTCAAATAGATGCAAATGTCATAGATAAATGGTTAAACCTTCTAGAAGGGTATTTTTATGTCCACAACGTTTCTGATAGAGAAAAGATTACATTTGTGCTCCTCAAGGCTGCCAACCATGTCAAAGACTGGTGGGATAATTTCTATGAGCAAAAGGAAATATAATGATCCACATTATTTGTAGTTTCACCCACTTATTATTCCTTAAGGGATGTTATTAAAGAACAATACTACCCTATTGGAAGCTATGATGAATTGTATACAATATGGATCACATTGCGGTAGGAAAGAGACCAAGCCATGCCATAGTTCACCAATGTATTCCATACCTTGCACACCAAGTTGGGTATCAAACATTCTAATCGATTTCTGGTTCTCAAGTAACGTGGCAGTTTGCATAGATACATCCAGATAGAAATGAATTTTTCAGACATCTCTTCCTTGGGCACAACCTCTCGATATCCCATCAAAATTGAGCAGGAGCTTAAACAAAAGACACAACAATTTGGGCCTCGAAAACCCTCACAACAGAAGTAGGGCAAGGTCAACCCCAACCCGTAGAAAAAAGGACAAAGAAAATATGGGAAGCCTTAGGACAAATAGTCTAATCTACAAGAAAAGAAGGACAATGGAAAGACAAAGAAAGCTACTGGGAAGTGGTGCAACTTCCATAAGAGCCCCTGGCATAAAACTGTTGATTTCCACTCAAAGAAGTCATTAGTGGCTGAGATGAAATCCTTTTAATCATATGTGGGTTTTTACTCTAATTTAGAACCATAAAAGGGGAGACAAATCATTGATGCAGAACCCAGTGCCACCACGGCTACCACCAAGATCCATCCCGATGAACTTGATGAGGGTGAGCACCTCTTTCATTCACAAATGTGGGTGAAATGAACTTTGTTGCACTTCATTGTTGATAGTGGTAGCCAGAAGAACCTCTTCTTAGCAGAGGTCATCACGAATCTGGCCCTGTCGACAATGTCGCACCCACAACCCTACACAATCGAATGGCTTTGCCAAGGAAGTTATCTTCACGTCAACCAACAGTGTCGCATGTCATATGACATAAAGCCTTTCAAAGATGAGGTATTGTGTGATGTTGCTCCCCTTGAATTTTGTGATTTTATTTTGGGCCAACCTTATTTATGCAAATTTCATGCTGTATATGATTCTAGGCCTCGAAATGTTATTATTAATTTGAACAGAAAATTGTATGGGATACCCGAGGTAGTCCCACCTAGTGCTATTTCCTTGATCTTTTCCAAGCAATGTAGGAAGGTCATTTCTCATACTGGGAAGTTTTTCTTCTTCATGATTTTCTCTTACAATGAGCGAAATATTGTAGCCACAACCAATACATGTGCAGTTGAACTCTCCATGCAGTAGAAGCAAGTGGATAAGTTCATGGAATAATACAAAGACATATTATCCTCACCTACTGGGGTACCTCTGCACTGTCAAATCAAGAATTCCATCGATATGACCCCCGACCCACCACTACCCAATGGGCCATTCTATCATCGCTCTTTGTTATAAAATGAGGAGATAAAGCATCATATCCAAGAATTGCTCCAAAAGGGGAACATTCAACCCAACTCATCACCTTGTGGACGTTCGATCATGCTAGTGCAAAAGAAAGATGGGACCTGGAGCTTCCACATTGATTACCATGCCCTAAATAAGATCACAGTTAGAAACAAGTACCAAATTCCTCGAATGGACAATATCCTTGATCAACTCAAGGGGGACAAATAGTTTAGTAAGATTGATCTAAAGTCTGGCTACCATCAGGTTCCCAATAGAGAAGACAAATGTATGGAAGACTACCTTCAAGTCAAAAGACGTTCTTTTTGAATGGTTGGTCATGCCTTTTGGTTTGACAAACGCCCCAACAACTTTCATGAGGATGATGGATGATATATTACGACCTTTCATTAATTATTTTGTAGTGGTGTATCTGGATGACATCCTCACCTACAACCATACTTGGGTGGAACACTTGCAGCATATCCAGTAGGTTCTGCACACTCTGCGACAACACCAACTATATACCAAGTTGGAAAAATCCTCCTTCGGCATGGACAGGGTCCATTACCTAGGCTACATTGTTGATGAGCATGGTATGCATGTGTATCCAACCAATATCCAAGTCATCCATGACTAGATAACCCCAACCACACTCAAGAGCTTTGAAGCTTCTTAGGCCTTGACAATTTCTATCTCAGGATCATGTTGGGATTCTCCCATATTCCATGGTCCCTTAGACAAGTAACCAAGGGCGGTGGTAAGGTAAAGTAGTGCCACCATATACTTGGAACCTAGAAAAAGGAGATATCTCACACTGAAATCAACACAATATGATCTCATCAATGAAATTAATTTTAGAAGAAATTATGATGATGTTCTTTTGAGATATCTTGAAACATCAAATGTAGAAAAGGTCCATTGTGAGTTGCATAATGCTCTTTCTCGAGGAATGTTTGGAGGGGACACTACAACATAAAAAATTCTTAGGGAAGGATATTACTAGCCTACAATGTTCAAACATTCCCATTCATATGCAAGGAAATGAAAGACTTGTCATAAGTCAACCGAGAGGGAAAAGAGGCATGCTTTTCCTTTACAACCTGTATGATTTGACAGTCCCTTTCAATAGTGGGGTTTAGAAATCATTGTGGAAATCAATCCTAATTCCTCCCAAATACATAAATATTTATTGAAAGCAAGTGATTACTTCAAAAGGGTGACTCAAGCTGTGCCTTTGAAAATAGTAAATGAAAACCATGTGATTTCTTTCCTTAAATCCCACATCATTACTAGGTTTGGCATTCCCCAATCTTTAGTATTTGATAATGAAAAATATTTTTCATCGCTAAAATCGACTTAATTTGCACTTGAAAAGAATATAAAAATTCACTCTGAGTTTTCATTTAGCACTTTGTGTATGAACTTGTCTCGTGAGTGGGATTTCCCACTTCATTGGGAAATCCCACATAATAGAGCCTTTAAACCCTTTACTTATTCAATTAGGTGGACATCATTTTAGTGATCCTTTTTCATTTTTAAGGAATCCTCACATGATTTCAGGAATTAGTGGGTCATCAAATATGGGAGGGCCTATTCCCACATCCCCTAATGTGACTGGAGGAGTCATAATGGCCATCTCCATTCCACTAGTTAGTGGGATAGATACTTCCACTTCTATACCTCAGACATCAGGTGTTCCCTTTGGGGAATGCCACTCGTCACATCTGTTCCTTCCACTATTTTACCAATATTTAGTATTCCCAGTGTCAATCCATCAGTGCCTATGTCTGGATTCATTTTTGGTAGAGGAAAAAGCCTTGGTTTTACTGCTAGTAGTGGGTTCCCACATATTTCTAGTATACCCCTAAGTAGTCCAACGATACCTAACATTGGTTTTACTTTTGGTTGGAACTTTAATCCTAGGTTTGGATTAGTGGGAAACATTTCTACCATCTCCTGGGGCATCAATGTCCTCGAGGATAGTAGTATGGGGGGGTCTATAATTCTATTAGGACCGCAATGTCCATCATTAATCCATCAAAATTTGTCTTTCTTAGTGACCTTGAATTTATTGAATCTATCTTGATTGAAAATGAACCCATCAAGAATCAAATCACATATTTGGTAATACCCATTAAATTACCATTAGACATACCCAAGTTTGACAAAAATATTGGAGAAGATCCTTCCATGCATGTCATGAATTTCCACTTGTGGTGTTCATCCAACTCATTAGTGGAATATATCCTAAGGTTGCATCTTTTCCAATGAACCTTGATAGGGAGAATCACAAAATGGTATATTGAATTATTAGGCACTTCATTTAGAAATTTTCAATTCCATTTTTGACACATTTCCAACTTCCTATATGATATGAGATTGGAACCAAAATTTTGATGTCTTTCTGTTAGAATAAAACCACACATATCTCTAATCGTATCCCTGAATGGAGATGGTGGAATAGGATCATTAGAGATAAAATTTGGGATCAATGTCTAGAAGATTGGTTTGTGAACTTATTGTTGCCTCAATTAGGCAAGGATGTGTCTATGGTAGGAGTTGTAACCGAAGAAAAAGTGATTTTATGTGCTCAACATCTAGATTTGAATAATTCTTAGTCTATCATGTTATATGATTTAACCTTACATGCTCCTAGGCCATCAATGGATCCATCCAAACCTATCCTATGACCACATGTCAACAATGTGGTTGGTTTAGTTTCCCATGCTTTTTTTGGCCAATTGACTAGACACATGGCTCAAATGACCATATCATCTAATCCATCTATGATTTCACCAACATCACAAAATGTCTCATTCCCTACATAAACCTCTGACATTCATTCAATGCAATCCAGAAATCGAAAGAATGCTTAGAGACCTAGAGGTAAATAGAAGAATAGAAAGAAAAATTCTAATGTTGAGCATGGGACTACATAGTATCAAAATGCTAATGCTGGAGGTATTAAATAGAAGAAGTTAAAGTTTCCATGCAATATTTGAAATGGAGATCATCTTACTCACCAATATATTTAGAGGGATGCTATTATTTGATACTTATCTTAGCATGGAGATCAACAACTACCCATCATCTTAATGAATACTTTCACACTACAACAACAACAAATGGTTGAAACAATCCCTCCACCTCCGCAAGGGGGCACATAGGGTAATCTCCCGTAATGGAGCAATGCCATGAATTCCAATGTATACATGTGTGATCAAGGCATCGATATTTAGAACATATATCATAATTAGGAGAGTCCCTAGAGTGGTCATTCTCTCTTCATATTAGCCTTTTGGCCCTCTACAGATAGAGAAGTGTTGGCCCTTGACCAAGTTTTAGGAGTTTCTTGGTCATGTTGACCTATTTTGGGACTTTGACAGGTATTCGAAGGTGGAGCGCAAGATGTAGCAAAGATCATGGGATCTCGGCCTACTTTTGGGCACCTTTTTTGGTTTTTGGGATAATGTAACAGGAAAGGGATGTCAACCTGTGGGTTTACCCAGGCTTAGGCCCAATTTTGTAATATATAAATAGATTTATGGGATATAGCAAAGTAGAGAATGAGATAAGTGCTAGATCTAAGTGATGTGAATGTATGCTAAGTGCAATTAGGGTTTTGGATTCTTTTGTGCATGATTGTAAGAGGCTTGCGGAGCTGAGTGCAAGAGGTTGTGACAGAGTGTGAAAGGATTTGTGCAGTAATGCAAGGAAGAAGGATCTAGCAAGTTGCACAGATCTTTTATCCTGTGTAGAGTAAAGGTTTTGAAGTCTTTGTGATTGTAACTGATTGACTGAAGATAGTAAAGAAGAAGAGTTGGTGGACGTAGCCCCAGGGTGGGCGTGAACCACGTAAACATTGTGTTATCTTGCTTTGTGCCTGTCTTTATGTGTTTATGTCTCCTTCTTCTAAGTGCTTTGAGATGATTAGATAGATCTGTTTATGCTTAGTGCTAATGATGTGTGGAATGTTAGGTCTGATAGATACGAATATCCTCAGTGCCTGATCAATTAGATCTGACCTATTTATTAATGCTAAGTGCTTAATACAGTAGATTACTGTGAATGACGCAAAGCTCTGTTTTACCAATGAAGTGGTTATCAGTTACATATTAAGGAACTAACGGGGCTACGTGCTTTATTAAGTGTTCTAATCACATATATGTGTCCCAGCTAAGGTTGCATATGCTTGAGTCCTGCAACCAACCATGCCTCTACCTCGGGTGAGACTTCATCTGCTTTGCAGGTGTTGTCGAAAGGGTCGGTAGTTAGGATTTTGTTGGTGCGCTCTTGTAGTGTTGAACCCTGGGTCTATCCCTATGCCAACAAATGGTTCCTTTACCGAGACCTAAAACTGTGATTGCTCGGAACTGAGGAAGAAGAATATTTGTGCAAAATATCCGATCTGAAATTGTGAAAGCTCTCTGCATAGATTTGTTTCCCTAGTGTGCAACATTTTGTTTAACTTATGAGGCTTTGTTCCATTGGATCTGAAGAAAAGAGGCCTGATCTGAAGAAATGAGGTAAGATCTGAATGCTTTCTGATTTAAGAAAGGTAAAAGTAAGAATTCTAGGTAAGATCTGGAAGCTCTGTGCTCTGATAAAGGTAAGAATAGTTGAAAGTCTTTAGATATAAAAGATTTATGCTCTTTAGAAGTAATATAAGTGGAAATTTTTGTTTCTAAAGTATGGATCTAGGTATGTCTGACATATTTTGTCCTAGCTTGAAAACTAGGGCACTGATAGATGAAAAAATATTTGATATGAATAGATCTAATAGGAATAATGGAAGATATCTTATACCAATACATAGAAAATATGTTTGGAATAAAAAATGGATGCAAGTGTTATAGGATAAATTGGTAGGTGCAGAGGCTAATTGATCTCCCTAGATCCACCTAGATCTAGAACAAAACACACAAGAACATGACACTTTCCTTAAGTTTTAAATATTGAATTTACTAAGTAAAGAGGGATAGGTGACATACCATTTAAATGCCACTTCCTCTCGCCATCGCCATCGTAGCTCTGTTCCAACACTCATACAATGATGAACATCAAAAGAACACAACCAACCAAATTGATAGTAATAGCATAAACTCAATATAAACCTATGTATGTGATCAAGGAATCATACAATAAAACAAAACAAGCTTTATAGGAAAGAATCATATTACTGTATCATATTAAATGTGAAAGAGATATTACAACCATGGCCTTGATGTCGTAAGGTCCCTTCCAACTGTCTTTTGTTCCCCACATACTTCCACTCCAATAATTCTGAGAGAATAGATCTGATAATATTCAAAATCAATCTTGAAAAAATGGCTCATCTTGCCAAGCTAATAATCTCCAAAGCTCAATCCAATCCAAGCTAATCTCTTCCAAGCCAAATCCAACTTATCCCTTCTCCATGAGAGCTCCTCTCCTTTTATAAGTTGAAGATGATAAGGTGAGGAGGTTAGGATGATCCCACTAAATCATGAAAGCGAGTAAGATCCAAACCATTCGGATGCCACCTCACCATGGAAGTTTCTCATTCTAGAAGATTCAAGAAAACACTCATTTTTCCCACGTGTAAGCATTCTCGCACCCTGCCTATAGAGAAAACTACGAACTCCTCGTGACCTAGCTATAATGCAACCTGTGAGAATCAGGCATTCTCGCACCCTAGCTATAATGCAGCCTACGAACTTCCTTTTTTATAGGGTTTTTACAAAGGAAAATGCAACTTCTTTTCTCAGGAAAATTTCGTCTCCCTTCCTTCTTCAAGAACTCAGGCCACTAACCCCTCTGAAGGAAACATATAGGTTTACATCATTAATTGTCATATGGATTATGAAAATAATGTGTAATAGAGAGTCCCCCAAAGTATGAAGTTAGAACAAAGTGATAGCTGAAATACTTTGTCGAGTGTGTGTAGGAAACAAGGAATAATCGGTCAGAAACTTGCCAACAAACAAGGAAATTGTAATGTACCTCAAAAAAAAATCATCATAAAAAAAATAAATTTATTTGTACAATTATCCTTGCATAGTTTCGGGATTCAAGCAAGTAAGTATTATGTTATAAAGCTTGAGTCTAAAAGTCTGTTAGAGTCCTTATTGTCTTTGATTGACTTTACTATGCAACTTAAAACTTCCTACCGGATGATACAATAGGTTTCTACTCCTCCCTTCAATGTTGTTTAAAGTCTTGGAAAAAAATTACCAATATATTCTTATTTGATGCTGCCTGTAACACCAACACAGACTTAGCTATACAAGCATCTTGTGAATAGATCTGTTACTTCCAGACCTCTAACCAGGATGAAGATCCTCTAATGTTCTTTTACCAAACCCTTCATTACATTAATCGAGTTGTTCCCATAACTATAAGTTTCTTCTAGGTTCCTACGACTTTGTGAAGGAACAGAGGTCAATCGGGTCTTGGTGATCACAAGTACCATACAAAAACAGAGGATCTTGTTGTTCACTGAAAATCCGAAATATGGAACGACTGTGGCCAGCATTTCAGAGTTTTGGAATTCAGGGTTTTGCAAGTACAAGAGTCGGACATCAACACACCACATTTCTCGAATTGCGAAAGGTGATCCATACTTCAGAAATTCAGAGTTTGGGTTTTCGTGAAAACATATGCCCAAAACAACCACTTATACAAACCTCCGAAATGTGACAAGGAAAGATGGGTGCCGCACTTTGGGATTTCGGGGTTCGAAACTTCACGAGTTCTGGTGTCCAAACATTGACATAACCAAAACTTCCGAAATGCGAACGAGCACAAACAAATTCCTGAAAAGTGAAAAGGAACGGGGAGCTAGCATTTCAGGATATCGGGATTCGGGTTTTTGGGTTTTCAAATACCAAAACAATAATACACAACAACTCTCGACTTCCAAAAGGTGAAAGTATGTGGGATCACCACTTCGGGATTTCGAGCTTCGGGGTTTCGGGTTTCAAAAAGTCAACATTTAACATACAACAACTTCCGAAAAAGAGAAAGGTAAGAACGTTGAATTATCATTTTGAGATTTTGGGGTTCAGAATCCCATGCCTTCAAAGGTCAAACAACAACCAAAATAATAATTCCCGAAAATGCAAAAAGAAGAGAACGTGGAAATAACACTCGGGATTTCGGGGTTCAGGGTTTTGGGGTTTCAAATGTCTAATGACAGCACATAACAATCCCTGAAATCGCAATAAATGAAAGGGCGTGAAACCAAGACTTTGGGATTTCGGGGTTCAGGGTTTCGGGGTTTCCAATGTCAAACGACAACACATATCAATCCCCGAAATTGCGATAAGTGAAAGGGCGTGAAACCAAGACTTCAAGATTTCGGGGTTTGGGGTTTCGGGGTTTCCAATGTCAAATGACAGCACATATCAATCCCCGAAATCATGATAAGTGAAAGGGCGTGAAACCAAGACTTCAGGATTTCGGGGTTCAGGGTTTCGGGTTTTCCAATGTCAAATGACAGCACATAACAATCCCCGAAATTGTGAAAAAAAGCAAAAAGAAAAGAAAGTGGAAATAATTTTTTTGTGGGATTTCAGGATGCAGGGTTTCGGGGTTTCAAACAACAAGGGATCTTCATACAAATGCAATTAGCAAGTCCCGACTGCCAAAATTTACACTACTTTTCATAATTCTAAGATTTTTCCTTGTACAAGTATTCTTACTTTCATTCTATGAGACAGTAGGTGTAGAAGGATTCCAACATCCATTTACTTATCAAGATTCCAAAACAAAAATCTAACTTTTGACTTTTACATGCATGCAATCTATAAAAAGGGGCACAATAGGATAATAGATTCTAAAACAGGTAATTTCTATTAAGTTCACTCAGAGCCCCTTTAGACAAGTCGAAAACGTCAACAATACTAGATCTGCGCATCTATGTAGATACATGCAAGGACCATTCCGGTAGACGTATTACAAATATATACATATATAAACATGGATTTCATTCACATATATTCCTCATAACGAATAGAAATGGAAAGAAAAATGTTACAGTTCCAATTTAATCAATACAATGCCTCGAAAGAAAAATCACCCAGACTGAGAGTGGACATCATTCCAGTTCAGATTTAATAAGACATTGAAATAAAAACACAGTCATTCATAATAGAGAAGGGGTAGATCAACATATATAAATTCAATCCGTGGGGAGACAAAGGGAACATCCGCGTTCCTCCCAACCATTGAACAAGGCAGCCAGATCTACTTTCCTGATTCACCCCCTAACCTGACCATGAATCCATGAGGGAGAATTTGGAAAAAACTCCTCCTCGGCAATGTCCTTCAAATTCCAACAGTTATCCTCTTACCTCACACTTTCTCAATAGTGCTCATAACAGCAAGACAATTTGGTTTCAACAAAACTCCTCTTGCCTCACACTCAAACCGCAATGCTCATAACATCAAGAGAGTTCTGAAATCCTTTCCCAGCATACTTGGCAGCATCCTGCCTCCTTTCATATGCTATTTATCCATTTTTGCCCAGGTCTTTTCCCTCCTTTGGGGATTTTCGTATCTTTTCTTAATCCCTTATTTTCAGGGGCTGCCAGTGGCCAAATCTCTGATTTTCCACATGCAATCATCAGTCCAGAGGCAGTTCCAACTTGTTCCCCACTCATGGAGTCATGGTCAGCTGATTTTAACATGGTTGTTCCATTTGTCCTCATGCAGTTAATATAATTATTTTGTGGTGATACAAGGGTCATAGTCAAATAGTTAGCTGGGTCCAAACAGATCTCTTCCCAACAGTCAAAATAATTAAATACAATTATTAAATTTGCAATTCATAATTGCCATAAAAGGCAAAAACTTTCCAGATTCGAATTTGGCAAAAACGGAATTAAATTTCAAGCACATAAAAATAAAAATATTTATTTTGGGGGGATGTCACATCCTTTCCCCCTTCAGTAAAACACTGTCCTCAGTGTTCGTTCCTTTCCTGGAATAGGATTGGATGGGATTTTTTCAAATCTCCCTCCAATTCCCAAGTGGCCTCCTCAGGACTAAAGTGCTTCCATTGCACCTTTACCTGAGCGATGGCTCTGTTCCGAAGTGTTACTTCTCTTCGGTCTAGAATGCACAGGGGTTCCACCTGGAACTCGCCCTTGGCTTCCACCTGCACCAAAGCATATGAGTAGGGTCATGAATATACTTTTCCAACAGAGAAACATGAAATACATTATGAATTCTCAGATTAGCTGGAAGTGCAAGCTGATATGCTACGGGTCCAATTCGAGCTAGTATCTCGAAGGGCCCACAAAACCTAGGTGCTAGATTGGCACAGTTCCCCAACTTCAGTGAGATTTTTCGGGGTTTGACCTTCAAATAAACATGGTCTCCCACTAGAAATTCCAAGTGTCTTATTTTCTGATCCGCATAGCTCTTCTGTATGTCCTGTGCTTCTTTCAAGTTTTTTTGTACTTTCTTTACCATGTTCTCCATTTCTTGGAGCATCTCTGGTACAACCATGAGTCTATCAGTCAGGTTATCCCAGCTAATTGGAGTTGTACACTTTCTGTTGTACAGTATTTCGAAAGGGCTCAACTTAGCTGAAGTTTGGTACCCATTGTTATATGCAAATTCCACCAAGTGTAGGTAGTCTTCCCACTTGTTCAGTTTTGTTCTTACATACATGCGGAGCATATATTATATGATTTGGTTTGCCCTTTCGGTCTGTCCATTTGTTTGTGGATGATAACTCGTGATGAAATTCAAATTAGTATTTAGCCCTGCAAATAATTCCTTCCAAAAAGCGGATGTGAATTTTACGTCTCTATCTAAAATCATCATTTTAAGAATACCATGCAGTCTAAAAATTTCTTTCATGATTATTTCATCAATGTTAATAGCTTTAAAAGTAGACTTTACAGGAATAAAGTGTGTAGACTTACTAAGTTTATTGATTACCACCATGATAGAATCATTATGTTTCTGAGTTTTAGGCAAACCTGTGATAAAGTCCAATGAGATGGTCTCCCATTTCCATTCTGGTACTTGTAATGGCTGTAATAGGCCGGCTGGATGCTGGTGTTCGGCCTTAACCTGCTGACAATCTTAGCACCTAGCCAAGTACTCCGCCATTTCGCCCTTCATATTAGGCCAGTAAAATAGTTTTCTGAGTGTTGTTATTGTTTTCTGGTAATCTAGATGGCTAGAGTATGGTTTCTTATGCACTTCCTCTAAAATAGTTAATTTTAGCTCTGTTAAATCTGGTATGTAAATTCTATTTTTAAATCTTAACAGTCCCTCCTTGTCGATACTTATATTCGGTTCATATGAGTTTGTGACACTATTTTGCAATTCATCCATCATCTTAGTGTAATTTTTTTCGTTAACACCTACCATTCTGATTCTTTGTTCCACATCACTTTCTGCTCTGCTGATATTTATCTCAAATAACCCATGCATTCTGCAGCTTAAAGCATCTGCTACTTTATTTTCCTTACCCTTGATATGTCTGACTTTGAAGTCAAATTTTCTCAAGAAGGATAGCCACCTTGCTTGTCTTGCATTAAGGTCTGGTTGGTTGAACAGATATTTCACTCTGCTATTATCTGTCAATAATAAGAATTTTTTGCCCATGATATAGTGTCGCCACATTTTTAAAGCATGTATTACTGCTGCTAATTCTAAGTCATGAGTGCCCTAATTTCTCTCGTGTTCCTTTAATTTTTGGGATTCATAACAAATCACGTGCCCTTCCTGAGTTAGAACACTGCCTAGCCCCTCTTTACTTGCATCAACGCATATTGTGAAGTCTTTATCTGGGTCTGCTACCTTCAATATGGGCGCCGATGTCAATAATTCTTTTAGCTTGTTAAAACTGTCTTGACACTTTTGTGACCAGTTAAACTTGGTCCCTTTCTTTTGTAGTGACATGATAGGGTAGGCTATCTTGGAGAACCCTTCTATAAATCTATGATAATATCCAATGATTCCCATGAATGATCGGATATCTGCCACATCCTTAGGTACTAGTCATTCCATAATGGCTTTTATCTTTTTCGGGTCTACAACAATACCTTCCGAGGAAATGACATGTCCTAAATATTGTATTTCTCTCTGATAAAAGTCACATTTGTCGAATTTTGCGTAAAGTTTGTGTTTCCTTAGTGTTTGCAGAACTATTCATAAGTGTTCATCATGTTCCTCCTCGGTTTTAGAATAGACCAGAATATCATCGATAAAAACTACCATGAACTTGTCTAAGTATTGGCTGAAAATGTTGTTCATCAAGCACATAAATGTGCCTGGTGCATTAGTGAGTCCGAAAGGTATGACTACAAACTCGTAGTGTCTATATATTGTTTGAAAATTTGTTTTGTTTATGTCTTGGTCCTTTATCCTAACTTGGTGATATCCAAATCGTAAATCCAATTTTGAGAAGATCTTGGCCCCACCAACTTGATCAAACAGAACATTTATCTGTGGTAAGGGGTATTTGTTCTTAATGGTTACTTTGTTCAGTTGTCTATAATCGATACATAGTCTTAGAGTACCATCTTTCTTTTTCACAAAAAGGACTGGTGCTCCCCATGGCGAGACACTTGGTATGATATACTCTTTATCCAACAATTCCTGTAATTGTATTTTTAATTCTGTGAGTTCTGGTAGACTCATTCGATAGGGTGATTTTGAGATAGGGGCTGATTCGGGTAGTAGGTCTATGGAGAAATTTATTTCTCTACTAGGAGGCAATTCTGGTATCTCATCAGCAAACATGTCTCTGAATTCACGTAGGACAACAAAGTCTTCTAACTTGGGCTTATCTTCTTTTTCTAATAGTTTCGTTACTTGGATGGTGTAAACTTGACATCCCTTTCTAATACATTTCTTGAATTGCATCACTGAAACTTGTCTGACTGACACAGGTTTTGGTATGCCTTGGGCTATTCTAACAGTGCCAAAATTATCTTTATAGCTAAGTATCTTTGTATAACAATCTAGTAGTGCTTTGTGTTGTTCCAACCAATCCATCCCTATAATCATATCATAAGACCCTAGTAGTAGGATGTTCAAATTGGTCCTTATCTTTTGACCATCTAAATTGAACTCAAGATCATAAATAAAGTTAACTACTTTTCTTTTAGTCCCTATCGCTAGTTGTATAAGCCAAGGTTTTGCATGCTTTTGTTTCTTAAGTTTATTCAACTCTACTACATCAGGAGTAAGATAACTTAACGTAGCTCCAGGGCCAATTAAAATAGAAATTCGAGTGTCATGGATTTTACCTTCAATCTCTACCACTGAGGACTAGTGGTCAACTTGTCGACAATCTATGGCTGCATTTATCCTATGTGAACTTCTTCCCATGTCTCCTACTGTCGAAGATTCCTACAAATTGTGGACGGTAGATCTGTTTGTTGCAATTAAATGTGGACAATTCCTCCTTAGATGAGGCTCTCCACACTCCCAATACTTTAATGCCTCACGGGAGTTGTCCCCAAACTTATTCATTCCAAGGTTTACCAGTTTACCGCTACCTTGCGTATTCGGATGATTGGAGTGAAAATCCTTCCTTGGGAAACTTTTTGCTACGTTCTGATAAGGAGCTGGCTGGTATCAATTATTTCGCTAGTTTATTCCATCCTGTTTCTTATCCTTCCAGGTCTTGGGAAACTCTACCCACTGTTTGTACTGGTCATAGCACATTTGTGCCTTCCTAAATGCCTCACTCAAGGATTTGGGTTTGTCAAATTCAATTCTGTCCCTGTAGGACTGTGGTAAACAACTTAAGAAACGTTGGATTTTTACCTTATCCTCCCGGATGTATGGTACGAACCTTAGTAGTTCCAGAAATTTATTTATAAGGTCATCCATCATCATTTGTCCGATTCATAATTCATAAAATTATTTCATCTTCCTTTCATAATATCTCTCCGAAAGGTATTTTTTCTTAAAATACTTCTTGAAGTCGGACCATTCCAACTGTTTCTCCTTTAGGCCCTTGGCCAATTTCAGGTCCTACCACCAAATGCTGGCCTTTCCCTTTAGATTATAGATGGCCATTCTGACCTTCATGTTGCTGGAATAGTTGTATATTTGGAAGTATTTTTTGATGTCCAACAACCATGCCTCGACTTCTTCTCCTATCCTAGACTCTCCATCAAAAGTAGCTAGTTTAATTTTTTTTAATTCTCCTTCAAGGTGGTCTGTTTGTTTTCTTTTCTTGTTTGGTATGGTTTTGTCTTCAGCTGAAGGTGTCCCTTCAGATGAACTGTCTCCTTTTTCTGTTTTCGTACCAGAATTCTTGGAGCCCTTTTGCTGACCTCTCCCTCAAGGTTCTCATCCTTTGGGTTTTTCTTGGTTACTATACTATGCAACAAGACTTCATTTATCTCTTACTGTTCCTGTTGTGCCTTCTTTAATTTTTCATTGTCGGCCTTGAAAACCTGTAGTTCAACTATAAGGTTTCTCATTGTTTCCAACACCTCCATGGGTGAGCTTCCATCACTGTTTTGTCTCAGAAATCCAGGAGGTCCTTGTTGCAGATTCTCTTCCATCCTGATTTCTGCACCTTCTTAAGCTGCCATTATTTAACAAAAACATAAAAGTTTTTTGTTTGCAATTCACAAGATTTGTTAGTTTTCTCATAGATTAGAATATATATACTAAGCAATTAATGTTGCCCTGTTCAAGCCCAGTGTTGTAACTATTGAATTGATACCATATGTAATGTACCTCAAAAAAAAATCATCATAAAAAAAATAAAATTATTTGTACAATTATCATTGCATAGTCTCGAGATTCAAGCAATTAAGTCTTCTGTTATAAAGCTTGAGTCTGAAAGTCTGTTAGAGTCCTTATTGTCTTTGATTGACTTTACTATGCAACTTAAAACTTCCTACCTGACGATACAATAGGTGTCTACTCCTCCCTTCAATGTTGTTTAAAGTCTTGGAAAAAAATTACCAATATATTCTTATTTGATGATGCCTATAACACTAGCACAGACTTAGCTATACAAGCATCTTGTGAACAGGTTTGTTACTTCCAGACCTCTAACTGGGATGAAGATCCTCTAATGTTCTTTACCAGACCCTTCATTACATTAATCGAGTTGTTCCCATAACCATAAGTTTCTTCTAGGTTCCTACTACTTTGTGAAGTAACAAAGGTCCATCGGGTCTTGGTGATCACAAGTACCGTATGAAAATAGAGGATCCTGTTGTTCTCCGAAAATCCAAAATATGGAACGATCGTGGCCAGCATTTCGAAGTTTCGGGATTCGAGGTTTCGTGAGTACAAGAGCCAGACATCAACACACCCCATTTCTAGAATTGTGAAAGGTGATCCATACTTAGAAAATTCGAAGTTCAGGTTTTCCTGAAAACATATGCCCAAAACAACCACTTATACAAACCTCTGAAATGAGATAAGGAAAGGTGGGTCCCGCACTTAGGGATTTCGGGGTTCGGAACTTCACGAGTTCTAGTGTCCAATCATCGACATAACCAAAACTTCTAAAATGTGATCGAGCACAAACAAATTCCCAAAAAGTGAAAAGGAAGAGGGAGCTAGCATTTTGGGATATCGGGATTCAGGTTTTCGGGTTTTCAAATACCCAAACAACAATACACAACAACTCCTGACTTTCGAAGGGTGAAAGGATGTTGGACCACCACTTCGGGATTCTGGGCTTCGGGGTTTCGGGTTTCAAAAATTCAACAAGTAACATACAACAACTTCCGAAAAAGTGAAAGGTAAGAACATTGAATTATCATTTCTGGATTTCGAGGTTCAGAATCCCGTGCCTTCAAAGCTCAAACAACAACCAAAATAATAATTCCCGAAAACAAAAAAAGAAGAGAACATGGAAATAACACTCGGGATTTCGGGGTTCGGGGTTTCGGGGTTTCAAATGTCTAATGATAGCACATAACAATCCCTGAAAACGCAATAAGTGAAAGGGCGTGAAACCAAGACTTCAGGATTTTGGGGTTCGAGGTTTCAGGGTTTCCAATGTCAAACGATAGGACATATCAATCCCCGAAATTGTGATAAGTGAAAGGGCGTGAAACCAAGAATTTGGGATTTTGGAGTTGAGGGTTTCGGGGTTTCCAATGTCAAACGACAACACATATCAATCCCTGAAATCGTGATAAGTGAAAGGATGTGAAACCAAGACTTCATGATTTTGGGGTTCAGGGTTTCATGTTTTCCAATGTCAAACGACAACACATAACAATCCCCAAAATTGTGAAAAAAAGCAAAAAGAAAAGAAAGTGGAAATAATTTTTTTGCGGGATTTCAAGATTTGGGGTTCCGGGGTTTCAAACAACAAGGGAACTTCATACAAATGCAATTAGCAAGTCCCGAATGCCGAAATTCACACTATTTTTCATAATTCTAAGATTTTTCCTTGTATAGGTATTCTTACTTTCATTCTATGAGACAGTAGGTGTAGAAGGATTCCAACATCCGTTTACTTATCAAGATTCCAAAACAAAAATATAAATTCTGACTTTTATACACATGCAATCTATAAAAAGGGCAACAATAGGGTAATAGATTCTGAAAAAGGTAATTTCTATTAAGTTCACTCAAAGCCCCTTTAGACAAGTTGAAAACGTCAACAGTACTAGATCTGCGCATCTATGTAGATACATGCAAGGACCATTCCAGTAGATGTATTATGAATATATGCATATATAAACATGGATTTTATTCACATATATTCCTGATAACGAACAGAAATGGAAAGAAAAACATTACAGTTCCAATTTAATCAATATAATGCCTCGAAAGAAAAATCACCCAGACTGAGAGTGGACATCATTCCAGTTCAGATTTAATAAGACATTGAAATAAAAACACAGTCATTCATAATAGAGAAAGGGTAGATCAACATATCTAAATCCAATCCGCAGGGAGACAAAGGGAACAACCACATTCCTACCAACCGTAGAACAAGGCAGCCAGATCTACTTGCCCGATTCACCCCTTAGCCTGACCATGAATCCATGAGGGAGAATTTGGAAAAAAACTCCTCCTCGACAATGTCCTTCAAATTCCAACAGTTATCCTCTTTCCTCACACTTACTCAATAGTTCTCATAACAGCAAGACAATTTGGTTTCAACAAAAATCCTCTTGCCTCACACTCAAACCGCAGTGCTCATAACAGCAAGAGAGTTCCAAAATCCTTTCCCAACATACTTGGTAGCATCCTGCCTCCTCGCATATGCTATTTATCCATTTTTTCCACCTCAAAATGCCAAATAGATGGCTCTAATGGCTTCAGAATGTCCAAAAACCCCTAGCTGGGCTTTTTTGGCACCTCGTTTGACCAAAAATTGAAGAAGATAGGATTCCTGGAAGTTCCCCTTCAAACTTGGTGTCTTTGGATCACCAAAATGCACCTCTATCTCTTCAACCTAGCCCCCACATGCATATTTGTGTTAAAACTCAGCACCGGGCGCAACCGCCAAACGATGTGAACTGTAGGACAATTACACGCCTAGCCCCTAACCGCCAAGACCGTGGGCACATGGGCCACCATATGACTGCGTGCATATACAAATAGGGCCAAAGGTTTAAACCATATGGTAATGGTCGGAAGTGCACACGCCGGTGGTTCCATAGCACATATACATATGACTGGGGGCCGGGGATTAGCCCCAGCCCGGACCACGCCCCCTATCAAAACTATTGTAACTTATATACATTGTTTAACATATATATAATAAGAAACAAATGGTGGCACTCTAGTTGGGCGGTCCTTCCCAAGGCTCTTCCCCTGCCTGGAGGTCACGGGGTCGAGTCCTTCCAACTACCAAAGTTTTAAACCACTGTTTAGGTGACACATGGTGGCCATTGATTGGGCCACATGTCACCATCCCATTCGCCACAAACACGCCACGTGTCATACGCCAACTCATCCATGCGACTGCCAACCAACACCTTCCATGTGTCATACAACCCTGCCACATGTCGTATGGCTCTGCCACATGTCATACGGCCCTGCCATGTTACCATCCGTATGGACTGTATAGTCAGCACATTGTTTTTGCCTGCTTGTTGATTTGAAAAGAATGCGATATCTCTCTCATATGACATCCATTTGAACCCAAATGAGTTGCATTGGGTTCATGATGATGAGGCCTATTCACCTGTTCGATTTGAATCGATTCTAAGAACTTTGAATTTTGAGCAAAATTTGATCCCCTAGATCACTAAAGCACTAAGTTCCTTCAAGTCAGACACTGCTAAGATTGCTAAAATAGTTAAACGCTCCTGGGATTTGATTCGAGGTTTGAGAAGATATACTAGGAAAAAACCTATTGAATATCCTTTACCTAATAGAAAAAGACAATCTCTAATTGAAAGACTAATCAACGTCTTCTCTCCAACCCCTTTTGGTATCCAAATCGTCGAAACCTCTAATTATCAACATTCTGACGTCTTGAGGGGAATACCTATCCCATATGAGCTAAGCTTTGAAGATCATTTACCTCTCAGTGTTGGTAAGCCACCCAGTCCCCCTAATTCTCCTCCAATTACCCCAAGAAATTCCTCTGAAGGAGAATAATTAGAAGGGGTACCTTTAGGAAGTCCCAGAGGAAATATGGCTAATGCTAATGCAAACACAAATGCTAATCAAAATTGGCTTGATCAGGATGTGATTGTTGTCCCGGGAGATACTCACCCTTTACCCAAATATCCTAAGAATATTCTACCAAATTTTAATCCTAACAAGAACGACTCTACCAAATATCATGTAAAAACATTTATGCTTGTACTCAGGTTGATGAATGTAGAACATGAAGATGTGGTTTGCAGATTTTTTCTTCATACTTTTGAAGGTAAAGCATCTACCTAGTATTTTTCTCTATGATAAAGGTCAATTTTATGATGGAAGGAATTTGAGACCACTTTCATAGAGAAACTTGGAAATGATAAGAGTCCAGTAATACTAGTCTTAGAATTATCTAGAATAAAAATGGATTCGAAAGAAAAAGTAAAATACTTCATCCAAATATTTTTGTCATTAATTAATAAGATTCATGATACTTCTAAATATGTTGAGTATGTATCTATCGAATTATATACTTCAGCTCTTCCAATATCCATGGGTATTTTTGTAAAGAGAGATGAGAATGGTACCCTTGAATATACATTTGAAGAAGCGATAAAGGTAGAGAAATACATGCTCATCCTAAAAGGAAACTCTGGGCTTAACAGTGACCAAAGAAGAAAATTCCATCTAATTCAAAGAAGAAAATTATCCCAGCACAATATCCTACCGACAAAAAGGACCAAGACTCCATGGATATGGAAATCCCACAAAGGATAGTTAAAAAACTCACTAATGAGATTGTTTATATGAAGAAAATCGCTAAGGAAAACATTCCTACAAGTTTTATTTTTTCAAAACCCCTTTTAGAAAGACTATACCTCCAACAAACAAAAACCATTCTCCTACAGAGGCAATCAACATGGAGGATATTGTTAATGTGATTAAATCTCTTACCTATGGGGAATATTCCCTGGGTGGACAAGATGAAGAATAAGGAGAGGACGAGACCAATGAGGAAGATCAATCAGGTAATGATAAAGAAGACTCCAAACTAGAAGCTTATTAATTATGGGATATCTCTCRCAATTTGTTTAGAGGAGATGAAGATGACRATCATGTTGGAKAAATGAATTTATATCATAATGCATATAACACAATTAGTAAAGGTTTTCTTGCTATAGTAGATTCTCCTTCAACCTCTGAGAATGGAAAGAAATCATCAACCACCCATAAATATCCTTTTACCGCAACAWCTCATTCATCTTCSCTTGCTTTGAATAGTTTTGAATATGATTTTCTAGAAGACGTGAAAAAGACATGAACTAATATTTCCTTGTTTGAATTATTGAAGTTACCTCAAATACAGGAAATTTTTATCAACGCTCTTCAAGAAGCATCTGTAGGAAAAGGTAAAGATTCTAATGTAGGGGAAAACATAGTAAATAGAAAAGGTGTACAAAGTTCAGATTCTGGAAAGAAACTACTAAGAAGTAATCGAGTCTCAATGATTCTTTGATTGGAAATAAGTCAAGATCCACTACCCCTCCTTTTCATCTAACATTTCAAATATCTAATAGGAATGTACACAATTTCATGGTTGATTTTGGTGCCTCATCAAATATAATGCCTTATGTTGTGTGCCAAAAGTTGAATTCTGAACCAGGGAAATGTGATACTCAAATTGTACAATTGGACATGTCAAATGTGAAGGTTTTTGAAGAATTGAAAAATGTTTTGATAAGGATGGATTCCAATCCTAAATTCCATCAAAAAATCGATATCATTGTGGTAGACATTCCTTAATAATATGGACTCCTATTGAGTACAGACTAGTTTGCACTTTTAAAAGGATATTTTTCGACTAACTGGTCTCATCTGTGGCTTCCCTATCATGGTAAACAAGACCAAATAAGATTGGATAAAGAGAGGTATATGAAGCACATTGTAACATATCCCAATGATCCCATAATGTTCAATCATTCAATATTGGGAAATTACTACTCAAATACTTTCTTTGGAAATTTTATTGTTGATACAACTCCACACATGGAAACAAACAAGCAATTTGAAATCCTCCATTGCACCCATATTGTTGAGACTAACTATAATATAATAGATGGTAAAGATACTAATTGAGTTATATATGTAAATACTAACTCGAATGAAGATGCTAACCTAGTTAAAAGCACCATGTTAGGTTTAGACCCTAACATGTGGACTTTGTTTTTTGATGGATCCAAGTCTAATGAGGGTGCAACTGCTAGTTTCATTATTAAATACCCTAAATGGAAGAAATTATTAATAACATGTAGGTTATAATTTGAATGCACAAATAATACCGTAGTGTATGATGCCCTAATTTAGGGGCTAAGAAAAACAACTGACATTTAGGTGAAATTTTTGAAAGTTTTTAGTGACTCTGAGATAAATATCAGACAGGTACACAACAATGTACATTGCATTTCTAGTCACCTGAAAAATTACAAGAGATATGGAAATTGATTAAAATTTTTGAGGCTTTTAGCATTAGTCCTATTCCTTGAATAATGAATTTTGATGCTAACTGTTTAGCTAATGTAGCCTCCAAATTAATTCCATCATAAGGATTAATGCCTGAAACATTTTATGTGGAATTGTTATACATTCCGTCATTACTAGACAATATTACCAATTGGAGGGTATTTGGTGATGATCAAAAAATCATCATCTTCCTACGAATGAAATATAACTTTAAATATTCGACCATTGATGAGGTGCACCATGATGAAGCATTGAATAGTTAGACAATGCACCCTTCATATCAAGATGTTAAAGACAATAAAAATTTAGAGAAATCCATTCCAAAATATTTGGTGAGGTTAGAAAATCTATATGACATTAAGGATAAGTTCAAGAAGGTAACTAACTGCAACACAAATAGTTCATCCATGCAATATGAGGTAATTAACTTGAGAACATATAAGAACCCCCAAATGGTCAATCTTGGAACCAACTGCTCTCTTGCTGAAAAACATGTCTTATTAGTTTGTTCAGAGACCATAAAGATATATTTGCATGGACATATGATAATCTAAAAACTTTTGAAACTAACATCATCCAACATGTAATCCTAATGAAACCTGATACAAAACCCTTTCAAAAGAAATTAAGGAAAATGCATCCACATATGGAACCTCTAGTCAAAGGTGAATAGAACATGTTATTGGATGCTAAAATTATTTTCCCTGTAAGACATACACGATGGATAGCCAACGTAGTCCCTGTGAGGAAGAAAAATGGAGATATTAGACTATGTGTTGATTTCAGGAATTTAAATAGAGCCTCTAAGAAAGATAATTATCTCGTTCCTCCTATCAAGAATATTTTATAATGTGTCTCTTGATATGAATTGCTATCTCTCCTAGATGGTTTCTCAGGATATAACCAAGTCCTGGTTTCCCATGATGATCAGTTGAAAACCACCTTTAGAACTAAATGGGGAACATATGCCTATAGAAAGATGTCATTTGGACTCATAAATGTCAAGGCTACATTTTAGAGAGATATGGAATTATCATTTAGGGGATTGATTGATAAATATGTTGTAGTATACCTAGATGATGTCACTATATTCTTGAAGAATAGAAAATATTATGTTCATCATCTTAGGAAAATATTCGACAGATGTAGAAGATATGGTATTTCTCTTAACCTTGAGAAATCCATTTTTGTAGTAGATGAAGGAAAAATTCTATGTCTTTGGTACCCAAATTACAAATTATGATTGATCCAGAAAGAAGTGAGGCCATATCAAAGATTTCCTTCCCATATAATAAGAAAACTATGCAATATTTCCTAGGAAAAGTCAATTTTGTGCACAGATTTGTCCCAAATGTTTCTGAAACTATGAAGCCTTTGCAACACATGATCAAGAAGAATGATGAATCCAAATGGGGCCCTACAAAAAAATAATCCTTCATTAAAATTAGGGAATAAATACAAAAAGTTCCATCTTTAAGGATCCATGATTTTAAAGAAGATTTCATCTTATATACATTTGCTTCTGACATTGCATTCATAGTAGTTCTCACTCAGAAAGATGATGAAGGAAATGAATTCCCTATTGCATTAATTAGTTTAGGGCTACAAGGAGTAGAGATGAACTATTCTAAAGTGGATAAACATGCATATGATGTCTTTAGAGAGATAAATTATTTACCCT
Source organism: Picea engelmannii (assembly GCA_009831015.1). Lineage (NCBI taxonomy): Eukaryota > Viridiplantae > Streptophyta > Pinopsida > Pinales > Pinaceae > Picea > Picea engelmannii. The sequence goes on along the minus strand of ML782383.1, from coordinate 1,385,827 downwards.
TCAGACCTTATCTTCTTAAATATAGAACCAAGGTAATGGTGTTGTACTCTGCAGTCAGAAATATGCTGGTAAAAAAATATTTGGGAGAGAAATGAGATCATTCGATGAATACCTTACAAGAGTACAACTTGGAGATAAATCCTACAAAAATAGTGAAAGTGTAAGGACTCTACAAACTTGTAGCAGAGTCAAAAGAAACATTGAACAATGAGGAAGACATGTATAACCAAGCATCCTTAATTGTGGATGAAATTCATTACATCCCTACTCCCACTAACTCTTGGTACTATGATTTGAAATATTTCATAACTCATGGTAGTGCCACCATATACTTGGAACCCAGAAAAAGGATATCTCTCAGACTGAAATCAACGCAATATGATCTCATCAATGAAATTCTTTTTAGAAGAAATTATGATGATGTTCTTTTGAGATATCTTGAAAAATAAGATGTAGAAAAGTTCCACTGTGAGTTGTATAATGGTCTTTCTCGAGGAAAGTTTGGAGGGGACACTACAACACAAAAAATTCTTAGGGAAGGATATTACTATCCTACAATGTTCAAAGATTCCCATTCATATTCAAGGAAATGAAAGATTTGTCATAAGTCAGCCGAGAAGGAAAAGAGGCATGCTTTTCCTTTACAACCTGTATGATTTGACAGTCCCTTTCAATAGTGGGGTTTATACATCATTGTGGAAATCAATCCTAATTCCTCCCAACTACATAAATATTTATTGAAATAAAGTGATTACTTCAAAACAGGGACTCAAGCAGTGCCTTTGAAAATAGTTAATACAAACCATGTGATTTCTTTCCTTAAATCCCACATCATTACCAGGTTTGGCATTCCCCAATCTTTAGTATTTGATAATGAAAAATATTTTTCATCACTAAAATTGACTTAGTTTGCACTTGAAAAGAATATAAAA
>ML782383.1:1309376-1351670 GCA_009831015.1 Picea engelmannii | reverse complement strand
AATATATCCTAAGGTTGCATCTTTTCCAAAGAACCTTGATAGGGAGAATCACAAAATGGTATATTGAATTATTAGGCACTTCATTTAGAAATTTTCAATTCCATTTTTGACACATTTCCAATTTCCTATATGATATGAGATTGGAACCAAAATTTTGATGTCTTTCTGTTAGAATAAAACCACACATATCTCTAATCGTATCCATGAATGGAGATGGTGGAATAAGATCATTAGAGATAAAATTTGGGATCAATGTCTAGAAGATTGGTTTGTGAACTTATTGTTGCCTCAATTAGGCAAGGATGTGTCTATGTTAGGAGTTGTAACCGAAGAAGACGTGATTTTATGTGCTTAACATCTAGATTTGAATAATTCTTAGTCTATCATGTTATATGATTTAACCTTACATGCTCCTAGGCCATCAATGGATCCATCCAAACCTATCCTATGACCACATGTCGACAATGTGGTTGGTTTAGTTTCCCATGCTTTTTTTGGCCAATTGATTGGACACATGGCTCATATGACCATATCATCTAATCCATCTATGATTTCACCAACATCAAAAAATGTCTCATTCTGTACATAAACCTCTAAAATTCATTCAATACAATCCACAAATCCAAAGAATGCTTAGAAACCTAGAGGTAAATAGAAGAATAGAAAGAAAAATTCTAATGTTGAGCATGGGACTACATAGTATCAAAATGCTAATGTTGGAGGTATTAAATAGAAGAAGTTCAAGTATCATATTAGCCTCGTGGCCCTCTACAAATAGAGAAGTGTTGTCCCTTGACCAAGTTTTAGGAGTTTCTTGGTCATGTTGACCTATTTTGGGACTTTGACAGGTAGTCGAAGGTGGAGCGCAAGAAGTAGCAGAGATCATGGGATCTCGGCCCCATTTTGGGCCCCTTTTTGGGTTTTTGGGATAATGTAACAGGAAAGGGATGTCGACCCATGGGTTTACCCATGCTTAGGCCCAATTTTGTAATATATAAATAGATTCCTAGGATATAGAAAAGTAGCAAATGAGATAAGTGCTAGATCTAAGTGATGTGAATGTATGCTAAGTGCAATTAGGGTTTTGGATTCTTTTGTGCATGATTGTAAGAGGCTTGCGGATCTGAGTGCAAGAGGTTGTGATAGAGTGTGAAAGGATTTGTGTTGTAATGCAATGAAGAAGGATCTAGCGAGTTGCACAAATCTTTTGTCCTGTGTGAAGTAAGGGTTTTGAAGCTCTGTGCTTGTAACTGATTGACTGAAGACAGTAAAGAAGAAGAGTTGGTGGAGGTAGCCCCAGGGTGGGTGTGAACCACGTAAACATTGTGTTATCTTGATTTGTGCCTGTCTTTATGTGTTTATGTCTCCTTATGCTAAGTGCTTTGAGATGATTAGATAGATCTGTTTATGCTCAGTGCTAATGATGTGTGGAATGTTAGATCTGATATATATGAATATGCTCAGTGCCTGATCAATTAGATCTTACCTATTTATTAATGCTAAGTGCTTAATACAGTAGATTACTGTGAATGACGTGAAGCTCTGTTTTACCAACGAAGTGGTTATCAGTTACATATTAAGGAACTAACGGGGCTACGTGCTTTATTAAGTGTTCTAATCACAGATCTATGTCCCAGCTAAGGTTGTAGATGCTTGAGTCCTGCAACCAACCCTGCCTCTACCTCAGGTGAGACTTCATCTACTTTGCAGGTGTTGCCGAATGGGTCGGTAGTTAGGGTTTTGTTGGTGCGCTCTTGTAGTGCTGAACCCTGGTTCTGCCCCTATGCCAACAAATGGTTCCTTTACCGAGACCTGAAACTATGATTGCTAGGAACTGAGGAAGAAGAATATTTGTGCAAAATATCTGATCTGAAATTGTGAAAGCTCTGTGCATAGATATGTTTCCCTAGTGTGCAACATTTTTTTTAACTTATGTGGCTTTGTGCCATTGGATCTGAAGAAAAGAGGCCCGATCTGAAGAAATGAGGTAAGATCTGAATGCTTTGTGATCTAAGAAAGGTAAAAGTAAAAATTCTAGGTAAGATCTGGAAGCTCTATGCTCTGATAAAGGTAATAATAGGTGAAAGTCTTTATATATAAAATATTTATGCTCTTTATAAGTAATATAAGTGGAATTTTTTTTTTCTAAAGTATGGATCTAGGTATGTCTGACAGGTTTTGTCCTATCTTGAAAACTAGGGCACTGATAGATGAAAAAATATTTGATATGAATAGATCTAATAGGAATAATGGAAGATATGTTATACCAATACATAGAAAATATGTTTGGAATAACAAATGGATGCAAGTGTTATAGGATAAATCGGTAGGTGCAGAGACTAACTGATCTCCCTAGATCCACCTTGATCTAGAACAAAACACACAAGAACATGACACTTTCCTTAAGTTTTAAATATTGAATTTACTAACTAAAGAGGGATAGGTGACATACCATTTAAATGTTGCTTCCTCTCGCCATCGCCATCCTAGATTCGTTCCAACACTCATACAATGATGAACCTGCAAAAGAACACAACCAACCAAATTGATAGTAATAGCATAAACTCAATATAAACCTATGTATGTGATCAAGAAACCATACAATAAAACACAACACGCCTTATAGGGAAGAATCATATTACTGTATCATATTAAATGTGAAAGAGATATTACAACCATGGCCTTGATGTCGTAAGGTCCCTTCGGGATATCGGGATTCGAGTTTTTGGGTTTTCAAATACCCAAACAACAATACACAACAACTCTCGACTTCCAAAAGGTGAAAGGATGTGGGACCACCACTTCGGGATTCCGGGCTTCGGGGTTTCGGGTTTCAAAAAGTCAACATTTAACATACAACAACTTCCGAAAAAGAGAAAGGTAAGAACATTGAATTATTATTTTGAGATTTTGGGGTTCAGAATCCCGTGCCTTCAAAGGTCAAACAACAACCAAAATAATAATTCCCGAAAATGCAAAAAGAAGAGAACGTGGAAATAACAATCGGGATTTCGGGGTTTGGGGTTTTGGGGCTTCAAATGTCTAATGACAACACATAACAATCACCGAAATCGTAATAAATGAAAGGGTGTGAAACCAAGACTTTGGTATTTTGGGGTTCGGGGTTTCGGGGTTTCCAATGTCAAATGACAACACATATCAATCCCTGAAATTGCGATAAGTGAAAGGGCGTGAAACCAAGACTTCGAGATTTCAGGGTTCGGGGTTTCGGGGTTTCCAATGTCAAACCACAACACATATCAATCCCCGAAATCGTGATAAGTTAAAGGGCATGAAACCAAGACTTCAGGATTTCGGGGTTCAGGGTTTCAGGTTTTCCAATGTCAAACGACAACACATAACAATCCCCGAAATTGTGAAAAAATGCGAAAAGAAAAGAAAGTGGAAATAATTTTTTTGCGAGATTTCGAGATTCGGGGTTCCGGGGTTTCAAACATTAAGGGATCTTCATACAAATGCAATTAGCAAGTCCCGAATGCCAAAATTTACACTATTTTTCATAATTCTAAGATTTTTCCTTGTATAGGTATTCTTACTTTCATTCTGTGAGACAGTAGGTGTAGAAGGATTCCAACATCCGTTTACTTATCAAGATTCCAAAACAAAAATCCAACTTCTGACTTTTACACGCATGCAATCTATAAAAAGGGGCACAATAGGGTAATAGATTCTAAAAAAGGTAATTTCTATTAAGTTCACTTAGAGCCCCTTTAGACAAGTCGAAAACGTCAACAATACTAGATCTGCGCATCTATGTAGATACATGCAAGGACCATTCCAGTAGACATATTACGAATATATACATATATAAACATGGATTTCATTCACATATATTCCTCATAACGAACAGAAATGGAAAGAAAAACATTACAGTTCCAATTTAATCAATACAATGCCTCGAAAGAAAAATCACCCAGACTGAGAGTGGACATCATTCCAGTTCAGATTTAATAAGACAATGAAATAAAAACACTGTCATTCATAATAGAGAAGGGGTATATCAACATATCTAAATCCAATCCACGGGGAGACAAAGGGAATAGATGTGTTCCTCCCAACCATAGAACAAGGAAGCCAGATCTACTTGCCTGATTCATCCCCTAACCTGACCATGAATCCATGAGGGAGAACTTGGAAAAAACTCCTCCTCAACAATGTCCTTCAAATTCCAACAGTTATCCTCTTGCCTCACACTTACTCAATAGTGCTCATAACAACAAGAAAATTTGGTTTCAACAAAACTCCTCTTGCCTCACACTCAAACCGCAATGCTCATAACAGTAAGAGAGTTCCGAAATCCTTTCCTAGCATACTTGGCAGCATCCTGCCTCCTTGCATATGCTATTTATCCATTTTTGCCTAGGTCTTTTCCCTCCTCTGGGGATTTTTGCAGCTTTTCTTAATCCCTGATTTTCAGGGGCTTCCAGTGGCTAAATCTTTGATTTTCCACTTGTAATCATCAGTCCAGAGGCAGTTCCAACTTGTTCCCCACTCGTGGAGTCATGGTCAGTTGATTTTAACATGGTTGTTCCATTTGTCCTCATGCAGTTAATATAATTATTCTGTTGTGATACAAGTGTCATAGTCAAATAGTTAGTTGGGTCCAAACAGATCTCTGCCCAATAGTCAGAATAATTAAATACAATTATTAAATTCGAAATTCAGAATTGCCATAAATGGAAAAAAATTTCCAGATTCGAATTTGCCAAAAACGGAAATAAATTTCAAGCACATAAAAATAAAAATATTTATTTTGGGGGCATGTCACATCTTTTTCCCCTTCATTAAAACACTATCCTCAGTGTTTGTTCCTTTCTTGGAACAGGATTGGATGGGATTTTTGCAAATCTCCCTCCAATTCCCAAGTGGCCTCCTCAGGACTAAAGTGCTTCCATTGCACCTTTACCTGAGCGATGGCTCTGTTCCAAAGTGTTACTTCTCTTCAGTCTAGAATACGCAGGGGTTCCACCTGGAACTCACCCTCGAGTTCCACCTGCACCAAGTTCCAATCAATCATATGAGTAGGGTCATGAATATACTTTTTCAATAGAGAAACATGAAATACATTATGAATTCTCAAATTAGCCGGAAGTGCAAGTTGATATGCTATGGGTCCAATTCGAGCTAGTATCTCGAAGGGCCCACAAAACCTAGGTGCTAGATTGGAATAGTTCCCCAACTTCAGTGAGCTTTTTCAGGCTTTTACCTTCAAACAAACATGGTCTCCCACTTGAAATTCCAAGTGTCTTCTTTTCTGATCTGCATAGCTCTTTTGTCTGTCCTGTGCTTCTTTCAAGTTCTGTTGTACTTTCTTTACCATGTTCTCCATTTCTTGGAGCATCTCTGGTCCAACCATCATTCTATCAGTCAGGTTATCCCAGCTAATTAGAGTTGTACACTTTCTGTCGTATAGTATTTCGAAAGGGCTCAACTTAGCCGAAGTTTGGTACCCATTGTTATATGCAAATTCCACCAAGTGTAGGTAGTATTCCCACTTGTTCAGTTTTGTTCTTACATACATGCAGAACATATCTTATATGATTTGGTTTGTCCTTTCGGTCTGTCCATATGTTTGTGGATGATAACTCGTGATGAAATTCAAATTAGTATTTAGCCCTGCAAATAATTCCTTCCAAAAAGTGGATGTGAATTTTACATCTCTATCTAAAATCACCATTTTAGGAATACCATGCAGTCTAAAAATTTCTTTCATGAATATTTCAGCAACGTTAATAGATTTAAAAGTAGACTTTACAAGAATAAAGAGTGTAGACTTACTAAGTTTATCGATTACCACCATGATAGAATCATTTTGTTTTTGAGTTTTAGGCAAACCTGTGATAAAGTCCAATGAGATGGTCTCCCATTTCCATTCTAGTACTGGTAATGGCTGTAATAGGCTGGTTGGATGTTGGTGTTTAGCCTTAGCCTGCTGACAATCTTGGCACCTAGCCAAGTACTCCGCCATTTTGATCTTCATATTAGGCCATTAAAATAGTTTTTTGAGTGCTGTTATTGTTTTCTGGTAACCTGGATGGCCAGAGCATGGTTTCTTATGCAGTTCCTCTAAAATAGTTAATTTTAGCTCTGTTGAATCTGGTACATAAAGTCTATTTTTAAATATTAATAGTCCCTCCTTGTCGATACTTATATTCGGTTCATCTGAGTTTGTGACACTATTTTGCAATTCTGCCATCATCTTAGTGTAATTTTTGTCGTTAACACCTGTCGTTCTGATTCTTTGTTCCACATCACTTTCTGCTTTGCTGATATTTATCTCAAATAACCCATGCATTCTGCAGCTTAAAGCATCTACTACTTTATTTTCCTTACCCTTGATATGTCTGACTTTGAAGTCAAATTTGCTCAAGAAGGCTAGCCACCTTGCTTGTCTCGCATTAAGGTCTAGTTGGTTGAACAAATGTTTCACTCCGCTATTATCTGTCAATAGTAAGAATTTTTTTCCCATGATATAGTGTCGCCACATTTTTAAAGCATGTATTACTGCTGCTAATTCTAAGTCATGAGTGACCTAATTTCTCTCGTGTTCCTTTAATTTTTGGGATTCATAAAAAATCATGTGCCCTTCCTGAGTTAGAACACTGCCTAGCCCCTCTTTACTTGCATCAACACATATTGTGAAGTCTTTATATGGGTCTTCTACCTTCAATATGGGCGCCGATGTGAATAATTCTTTTAGCTTGTTAAAATTGTCTTGACACTTTTGCAACCAGTTAAACTTGGTCCCTTTCTTTTGCAGTGATGTGATAGGGTAGGCTATCTTGGAGAACCCTTCTATAAATCTATGATAATATCTGGTGATTCCCATGAATGATCGGATATCTGCCACATCCTTAGGTACTGGCCATTCCATAATGGCTTTTATCTTTTCCGGGTCTACGACAATACCTTCCGAGGAAATGACATGTCCTAAATATTGTATTTCTCTCTGATAAAAGTCACATTTGTCGAATTTTGCATAAAGTTTGTGTTTCCTTAGTGTTTGCAAAACTATTCATACGTGTTCATCATGTTCCTCCTCGGTTTTAGAATAGACCAGAATATCGTCGATAAAACCTACCATGAACTTGTCTAAGTATTGGCTGAAAATGTTGTTCATCAAGCACATAAATGTGGCTGGTGCATTAGTGAGTTCAAAAGGTATGACTACAAACTCGTAGTGTCTGTATCTTGTTCGAAAAATTGTTTTGTTTATGTCTTGGTCCTTTATCCTAACTTGATGATATCCAGATCATAAATCCAATTTTGAGAAGATCTTGGCCCCACCAACTTGATCAAACAGAACATTTATCTGTGGTAAGGGGTATTTGTTCTTAATGGCTACTTTGTTCAGTTGTCTATAATCGATACATAGTCTTAGAGTACCATCTTTCTTTTTCACAAAAAGGACTGGTGCTCCCCATGGCGAGACACTTGGTCCGATATACTCTTTATCCAACAATTCCTGTAATTGTATTTTTAATTCTGTCAGTTCTGGTAGACTCATTCGGTAGGGTGATTTTGAGATAGGGGTTGATTCAGGTAGTAGGTCTGTGGAGAACATGTCTCTGAATTCACGTAGGACAACAAAGTCTTCTAACTGGGGCTTATCTTCTTTTTCTAATAGTTTCATTACTTGGATGGCGTAAACTTGACATCCCTTTATAATAAATTTCTTGAATTGCATCGCTGAAACTTGTATGACTGACACAGGTTTTGGTATGCCTTGGGCTATTCTAACAGTGCCAAAATTATCTTTATAGCTAAGTATCTTTGTATAACAATCTAGTATTGCTTTGTGTTGTTCCAACCAATCCATCCCAATAATCATATCATAAGACCCTAGTGTTAGGATGTTCAAATTGGTCCTTATCTTTTGACCATATAAATTGAACTCAAGATCATAAATAAAGTTAACTACTTTTCTTTTAGTCCCTGTTGCTAGTTGTACAAGCCAAGGTTTTGCATGATTTTGTTTCTTAAGTTTATTCAACTCTACTACATCGGGAGTAATATAACTTAACGTAGCTCCAGGGTCAATTAAAATAGAAATTCGAGTGTCATGGATTTTACCTTCAATCTCTACCACTGAGGACTGGTGGTCAACTTGTCGAACATCTATGGCTGCATTTATCTGATGTAAACTTCTGCCCATGTCTCCTACTATCGAGGCTTCCTGCAAATTGTGGACGGTAGATCTGTTTGTTGCAATTAAACATGGACAATTCCTCCATAGATGAGGCTCTCCACACTCCCAACACTTTAATGGCTCACGGGAGTTGTCCCCAAAATTCTTCATTCCAAGGTTTACCGGTTTACTGCTACCTTGTGTATTCGGATGATTGGAGTGAAAATCCTTCCTTGGGAAACTTTTTGCTACATTCTGATAAGGAGCTGGATGGTATCCTTTCTTTCGCTAGTTTATTCCATCCTGCTTCTTATCCTTCCAGGTCTTGGGAAACTCTACCCACTGTTTGTACTGGTCATAGCACATTTGTGCCTTCCTAAATGCCTCACTCAAGGATTTGGGGTTGTCAAATTCAATTCTGTCCCTGTAGGACTATGGTAAACAACTTAAGAAATGCTAGATTTTTACCTTATCCTCCCGGATGTATGGTACGAACCTTAGTAGTTCTAGAAATTTATTTATAAGGTCATCCATCATCATTTGTCTGATTCATAATTCATAAAATTCTTTCGTCTTCCTTTCATAATATCTCTCTGAAAGGTATTGTTTCTTAAAATACTTCTTGAAGTCGGACCATTCCAACTATTTCTCCTTTAGGCCCTTGGCCAATTTCAGGTCCTGCCACCAAATGCTGGCCTTTCCCTCTAGATTATAGATGGCCATTCTGACCTTCATGTTGCTAGAATAGTTGTATATTTGGAATTATTTTTTGATTTCCAACAACCATGCCTCGGCTTCTTCTCCTGTCCTAGACTCTCCATCAAAAGTAGCTAGTTTAATTTTTTTAAATTCTCCTTCAAGATGGTCTGTTTGTTTTCTTTTCTTGTTTGGTATGGTTTTGTCTTCAGCTGAAGGTGCCCCTTCAGACGAACTGTCTCCTTTTTCTGTTTTCATACCAGAATTCTTGGAGACCCTTTTGCTGACCTCTCCCTCAGGGTTCTCATCCTTTGGGTTTTCCTTGGTTACTATACTACACAACAAGACTTCATTTATCTCTTGTTGTTCCTACTATGCCTTCTTTAATTTTTCATTGTCGGCCTTGAAAACCTATAGTTCAACTATAAGGTTTCTCATTGTTTCCAGCACCTCCGTGGGTGAGCTTCCATCACTGTTTTGTCTCAGAACTCCAGGAGGTCCTTGTTGCAGATTCTCTTCCATCCTGATTTCTGCACCTTCTTGAGTTGCCATTATTTAACAAAAACATAAAAGTTTTTTGTTTGCAATTCACAAGATTTGTTAGTTTTCTAATAGATTAGAATATATATACTGAGCAATTAATGTTTCCCTATTCAGGCCCAGTGTTGTAACTTTTTCTTTGATACCATATGTAATGTACCTCAAAAAAAAATCATGATAAAAAAAAATAAATTATTTGTACAATTGTCCTTGCATAGTTTTGAGATTCAAGAAATTAAGTCTTCTGATATAAAGCTTGAGTCTGAAAGTCTGTTAGATTCCTTATTGTCTTTGATTGACTTTACTATGCAACTTAAAACTTCCTACCCAACGATACAATAGGTGTCTACTCCTCCCTTCAATGTTGTTTAAAGTCTTGGAAAAAAATTACCAATATATTCTTATTTGATGATGCCTGTAACAGCAACACGGACTTAGCTATACAAGCATCTTGTGAACAGGTCTGTTACTTCCAGACCTCTAATTGGGATGAAGATCCTCTAATGTTCTTTTACCAGACCCTTCATTACATTAATCAAGTTGTTCCCATAACCATAAGTTTCTTCTAGGTTAATACATCTTTGTGAAGTAACAGAGGTCAATCGAGTCTCGGTGATCACAAATACTGTACGAAAACAAAGGATCCTGTTGTTTGCTGAAAATCCGAAATATGGAACGACTGTGGCTAGCATTTTGGAGTTTCAAGATTCGGGGTTTCGTGAGTACAAGAGCCAGACATCAACACACCACATTTCCAAAATTGCGAAAGGTGATCTGTACTTCGAAAATTTGAAGTTCGGGTTTTCATGAAAACATATGCCCAAAACAACCACTTATACAAACCTCCGAAATGAGACAAGGCAAGGTGGGTCCCACACTTTGGGATTTCGGGGTTCGGAACTTCACAAGTTCTGGTGTCCAATCATCGACATAACCAAAACTTCTGAAATGCGATCGAGCACAAACAAATTCCTGAAAAGTGAAAAGGAACAGGGAGCTACCATTTTGGGATATCGGGATTCAGGTTTTCAGGTTTTCAAATACCCAAACAACAATACACAACAATTCCTGACTTTTGAAGGGTGAAAGGATGTTGGACCACCACTTCGGGATTCCGGGCTTCGGGGTTTCGGGTTTCAAAAAGTCAACATTTAACATACAACAACTTCCGAAAAAGAGAAAGGTAAGAACATTGAATTATCATTTTGGGATTTCGGGGTTCAGAATCCCGTGCGTTCAAAGGTCAAACAACAACCAAAATAATAATTCCTGAAAACAAAAAAAGAAGAGAATGTGGAAATAACACTCGGGATTTCAGGGTTTGGGGTTTCGAGGTTTCAAATGTCTAACGATAGCACATAACAATCCCCGAAAATGCGATAAGTGAAAGGGCATGAAACCAAGGCTTCGGGATTTCGGAGTTCAGGGTTTCGGGGTTTCCAATGTCAAATGACAGGACATATCAATCCCCAAAATTGTGATAAGTGAAAGGGCATGAAACCAATACTTTGGGATTTTGGGGTTCGGGGTTTCGGGGTTTCCAATGTCAAATGACAACACATATCAATCCTCGAAATGACGATAAGTGAAAGGGTGTGAAACCAAGACTTTGAGATTTTGGGGTTCATGGTTTCATGTTTTCCAATGTCAAACGACAACACATAACAATCCCCAAAATTGTGAAAAAAAACGAAAAGAAAAGAAAGTGGAAATAATTTTTTTGCAGGATTTCGGGATTTGGGGTTCTGGAGTTTCAAACAGCAAGGGAACTTCATACAAATGCAATTAGCAAGTCCCGAATGCCGAAATTCACACTATTTTTCATAATTCTAAGATTTTTCCATGTACAGGTATTCTTACTTTCATTCTATGAGACAGTAGGTGTAGAAGGATTCCAACATCCATTTACTTATCAAGATTCCAAAACAAAAATCTAACTTCTGACTTTTATACGCATGCAATCTATAAAAAAGGGCACAATAGGGTAACAGATTCTGAAAAAGGTAATTTAAATTAAGTTCACTCAGAGCCCCTTTAGACAAGTTGAAAACATCAACAGTACTAGATCTGCGCATCTATGTAGATACATGCAAGGACCATTCTAGTAGACGTATTATGAATATATACATATATAAACATGGATTTCATTCACATATATTCCTCATAACGAATAGAAATGGAAAGAAAAACATTACAGTTCCAATTTAATCAATATAATTCCTTGAAAGAAAAATCACCCAGACTAAGAGTGGACATCATTCCAGTTCGGATTTAATAAGACATTGAAATAAAAACGCAGTCATTCATAATAGAGAAAGGGTAGATCAACATATCTAAATCCAATTCGCGGGGAGACAAAGGGAACAACCACGTTCCTCCCAACCGTAGAACAAGGAAGCCAGATCTACTTGCCCGATTCACCCCTTAGCCTGACCATGAATCCATGAGGGAGAATTTGGAAAAAAACTCCTCCTCGGCAATGTCCTTCAAATTCCAACAGTTATCCTCTTGCCTCACACTTACTCAATAGTTCTCATAACAGCAAGACAATTTGGTTTCAACAAAAGTCCTCTTGCCTCAAACTCAAACCGCAGTGCTCATAATAGCAAGAGAGTTCCAAAATCCTTTCCCAGCATACTTGGCAGCGTCCTGCCTCCTCGCATATGCTATTTATCCATTTTTTCCCAGGCCTTTTCACTCCTTTGGGGATTTTCGCAGCTTTTCTTAATACCTAATTTTCAGGGGTTGCTAGTGGCCAAATCTCTGATTTGCCACTTGTATTCATTAGTCCAGAGGCAGTTCCAACTTATTCCCCACTCATGGAGTCATGGTTAGCTGATTTTAACATGGTTGTTCCATTTGTCCTCCTGTAGTCAATATAATTATTCTGTGGTGATATAAGTGTCATAGTCAAATAGTTAGTTGGGTCCAAACAGATCTCTGCCCAACAATCAGAATAATTAAACACAATTATTAAATATGAGATTCGAAATTTCCATAAATGGCAAAAAATTTCCAGATTCGAATTTGCCAAAAATGGAAATAAATTTCCAGCACATAAAAACAAAAATATTTATTTTGGGGGGATGTCACAAAAATACAATACAATAATATATCATCACTAAGGTAGAAATTCCCATACTCATAATACAAATGAATTAGAGCATAAATGCCGACATGCAAAGATCCATGTCAAGTAAGACAAGGTCATGGCCACCAAACATACACCGTGGATCCATGCCATTATGAATCAAATCTGAACATAGCCACCAAAAATACACTGTGGATCTATGTGTTAAAGTTTCAAATTTGAACATAGCCACCAGACATACAATGTGGATCTATGCAACAGTAAACTGAATATACTCCAACGCAACCTAAATCTGTTAAAAAAGATCCAGGGTCTTCATATCCACCACTCTATAGTACGGATCTAACCATGTGAATACATGTGTCGAAGTCAAACATGGTATAAACCACTTGATTACTGGTCATTATTGTATACCGTTAACAAGCATGAGGGAAATCACCATTAATGTCAATGACTCCCAAGGTACACTAGTACAATCCAACGAATGTGAATTAATGAGCTGAAGTCAAACAATTGGTGAAATCTCTCGATCAGGGGTCAATAATGAAAACCCATTATCGAAAGCGAGAAAACCTGCCATTGAGGCATGCAAGTTCCAAGGTACCAATTGGTTTCTAAGTCTAATTCCTGGATAATGAGTTGAAGTCGACAGGAAAAGACTCGTCACAGGAGGGCCTTAATGTATCCCACATCAATGACACAAAAAAAGTAACAAGATTTGATGTAGATCAGAGTAACAAGTGATTCAAGACTAACTCAGTGATGGTCGATGCAATAGAAGGCTTAAAGACTGCAGAAATGGCTGACGCAATAGAAGGCTTTCCGAGTTGAATTTCTCTTTGAACATATTGACGACACAACAACTGTCTTGGAAATACTGACTCAACAACAAGGATCAAAGACCAATTATTAATCTTATAGGAGTATGATTAGGAGACAAGTGGATTTTCCAACCTAGACACAAGGCGAGTGAAAGGGTGTCATGTTCAAAAGCGACTCTTCCATGGAAAATAGGTTTAGACATATTTCCTTCCCAATATTTCCCCCCACCATCTCTGGCGAGTACCTCTTTATTTTTACACAAGCTTGAGGAGGATAACATATGCTTGTTGATGTAATCTCATCCTTCAGACAAGTCCCTCGGAGCATGTTTAACGAACCCTAGGAAGGAGTATTTTGGTCCCACATGGGCATTTCAATGTTTGTTTTATGAGTCCAAAGAAAGAAAACTCAGGGGTTTTTCATGTTTATAAAGTCTAAAAAACACTTAAATAAAACTCTCTTAGTTCCTTTTTCATAATGTAGTCTGATGAGACCGAAAAAGAGGTAAACTATCGCTCAACAGATGTTTTCTTCAAATACTTTAACGAGCATGAAAAGACCAAGATCGCTCGACAATCTTTTCATGTTTAGAAAGTCTGAAAAGAGCTTAAAGGGAACTCTAGTGGGTTCCTTTCTCATATAACCTTTACGAGTCTGAAAAAGTGATAAGAGTATACTCAGTTGCATTCTCATGTATTTACGAGGATGAGAAAGAACAAAGACTAAGCTTGGGATTGTTTTCATTTTTATGCAAGCTTTAAAACAAAGCAAAACTATGCTTGGACCTGGTTTCATTTTTACACAAGCTTGAACCAGAGGAAACTATGCTTTGACCTGGCTTCATTTTTACACAAGCTTGCACCAGAGGAAACTATGCTTGGACCTAGTTTTATTTATACACAAGCTTGAACCAAAGGAAACTATGCTTGAGGTAAGTGGTTTCATTTTTACACAAGCTTGAACCATAGAAAACTATTCTTGGACTTCCCAATGCATAACACATAGATGGTTGGTACTTAGCCCCCAACTTAAGAAATTAGCGACTCTACTTCAACATGAATTCTAGAGGCTGAAAGTATTGCCCCCCTAAGCTTCGTTTCATCCAATGAAAAAGGCGGAGGAAATGAAGCTTCAAATACTAGATGAAGGACTTGACTCAAACAAAGAGGGGGAAAACTATTTCATTTTTTAACGAGCTTGACATAGAAACAAGAACTATGCTAGTAACAGGTTTCATTTTTTAATGATTTTGAAATCAGAAGACAATGCTCAAGACTGGTTTCATTTTTAAATGAGCTTGAAATCAAAAAATCATGCTCAAAGACCTCTGTTTCATTTTTTATCGAGGTTGCCTCAGAGACACAAAAACTATCTTCGAAGTCTCTCTTCTTCATCATGGATTCCAAGAGAACAATGCCCCGGAATGACACCATGTCAAGGGAAAAAACTCAGTCATGGCTTTCAAGAGGTCTTCACTGGAAGGAAGAAACACACTCTGGAAGGACACCATGTCGAGGGTCGTGACAAGAGTAAAGAGATCATGCTCTAACAACCCTATCGAAGAGATCACCATGTCAACTACTGGATCTAAGTCATCAAAAGTTGAATTCATGGGAGACAATGCCACATAATTGACATGTGGTAGGGGCGATATTGTCTTCATATAAGAACCATTTAGGGAGGTAATCTAGTTAGGACCGACGAACAAAAGTTGATCAATAGTCACCATTCATCCATCATGTCGAAAATATATCACGTGAAAAAGAGTGGACATAATAGCTTTCATGGCATAGACATAATCCCGCCCAAGGAGTAAAGCAAAATCCAAGGGGCCTTGGACTTTGAGAGAGGGAAGATGAGGTCCAGTTAGCACACCCCAATTAAAAAGTATGGCCTCATTACTTGGAGGGGGTTTCACGAGAGAAAGAGGAATACCCCCTGACACGACAGAGTCTGTATCAACGAGAAAAAGGTGGGCAGTATCGGGTTTACTCTCGAGCGGGAGAGTATGATCGATCGATGAAGATATCAGATCGACCACTTGGGTTTCATTCTCCAAGGGGAGAATGGGGTCGATAGGTGGAAATGGATCGACCACTTGGGTTTCACTCTCTAACAAAAGAGTGGGATCAACCGAGGATGGGATCGGATCGACCACTTGGTCTACTCGTTCAACCAAGGACGTGACCAGATTGACCACTTGATCAATCGGATTGACCGGAAACGGGTTCAGAGTGATCATTCCATCAACTATAGGGGGGTTGAGAGAAAATTTACAATAAGCAGTTGGAAGTTGAGGTTGTGAAACAGTCATGTCTTCCAGTAATTTCGAGGCTTTGTCCATACAAGGGCAAAGGTGAGTTAGATGACTCCCTTTGCATAACATACACATGAACTTGACTCTAGTTTTCTTCTTCCCAACAGTATCGTGACTAGTTGACGGGAGGTCATCGGCATGTTGTTCAGAGGCTAACGACATGGGTTGGTCAAGGTGTATAGACTATACTTCTATAACCTTGGGTAGACCAGGGCAATCCTTAAGAAGATGGCTACCCTTACAAAGCATACAAGGGTACTTGGGCTTATGAGTTTCTTGGGTGATCTTGACATCATCAACACTCCCAGCATGATTAATAGTAACTATTTGTTTTCCAACATGTTTGACAGTTGTTGGAGGTTTGGACCCTTGTTTATTTTTCTTCTTCTTATTCTTTTGTTTCTTCTTCTTCTTACTCACCGAGTTACTAGCTTTAGAACTTTCACTCAATGAAGAAGATGAAATGGAAGGCAACCTTGTAAGGGAAGAAGGAAAAGAAGACCTTACTGGTGAAGAAGGTGAAGGATCGACATGAGGTTGATGCTCTTGGGGGGAATTTCTTGTGACTGAAGCACTAGCTGCATTCTAGATTACTTGAGTGGAAAACAACCATACCGGTAATCCAATCGTGAGACCTAGAAGGCTCAAAGTAGCGATGTGAGGGGGACCAATGTTTCCGTAAGAAGGAAAAATAAAAGGCTCCCCTGGAAAAGGGGTTCCTTCATTGGTCGTTCCAGAAACTGACGCCATTAAAACAAAAATCCAACCTAGAGTCTGCTAGGGAAAACAAACAACACACACTAAAAAACTAGTAAGCAAACAAGAAAAAAAAACCTTCTCACAATGAGCACATTAGTTGGTGTTGAAATCCAATGTCACGAGAACAATATAAGAAGGGGATGAGATAGAGTAGGTGGAAAAGTTGCATTGATGACCTACTTAACAGACTTACACCCTGGTGAAAGCTACCACACATAATTGTGGGTATACCCTCCAAGGAGCCCGATCGAGTTTGGCCAACGTCAATTCCAGATACCGTGAATACTTTTCCCTCCACAGTCACCTTGTGTAAAGACCCTAAAGATATAGGCCACTAAGGTTACCAGTCACTACAATGATTCTTGGGGAAACAGTCGACAGTTCGATCCACACATGAGGGCAGGGTATCTAGCCCAAAATCAACTTGAAAGGCTTCCACTCATCATTGTGAGTATACCTTCAAGTGACCCCCATAATATGTGCAATCTCTACACCAAGACCAACAAAGCAGGGTGAGTAACTCTGCCAGTCTTAATGTGACCTCGTAATTGACCCTTGTGTGAGAAAAGCTTCCTAGGAAAAAATGTGATAAGTGGATTTGTTGCTCCCTATCTCAAGATTCTATGTGTGTTTGCAGATTTGGAAAGTTATCTTTCACACCTATTCCAAAGCCCTACAACTAATCTAATGTAGGTTTGCTACCAGAAATTATAAAAAATGTCTAATCAATTTTTATAAGCGCTTTATTTTTAAGGCTGTTGTTACTCAAAAGGAATATGGCATGGACAATATGTTGTTGTGACTGACTCGAAAGTTATGCAAAGAGATGAAGATGCAATATTTTCATATTTCATAATTTAGGATCAAAAAATGACAAGAATCATGCAATTCTGCTACTTCAAATGCAAGGATGCCCCCAATCTAATATAAAGAAAGAAATTAAATCTATCTGTTTCAAAAATTTCACTAAAAGCAACAATGAACTTTCTTGAAACAAAGAAACCCAAACATTTTTCTTTTCTTTTAAAGAGAACTATTCAGAAGAAATCTAATCTTTCCCTAAACAATTCTAAAGAAAACACAGGCTTTGGAATTGAAATACACTCAAAGAAAGAGACTAATCATTCAACAACAAACAAAGAAAAGATGGCTAAAAGAAACTCAAAGAATGTCAAGCAGAGTGTAAATAGATCAATATAGGCTCCAAAAGTTCAATCCAGCTGATCAAAGAAAAACTAGGCATCAAAAGATAGGAAAGCCTAATTCCAAACAAAAATTTCAAATGGTTTCATAGCCTAGCTATAAGGTGTAGTGCGAAAATCAGTGGAGTTCACAGGCTGAACACAGGTAGGGTGAGAACATGTCACACTCGATTACACAGTAGGGTGTGAAACTGAGAGGTTTTTGCAGGCTGTAGACCAATACAGTGCGAGACTCCTTGAAAGAATTTGGAAAAGGACAAAAGATTCTAAGTGGACTTTCAGATCCAGAGAGTCTAGATGGATCTCTCACAGACTCAGAAACCAGAAAACAAGCAATCAAAGCAAGGGAAACTAGACTAACTAGGAAACAATTCGTTCCCAAGTGGAGTCACCAATTTTGTTATAGGATAAATCGGTAGGTGCGGAGACTAACTGATCTCCCTAGATCCACCTAGATCCACCTAGATCTAGAACAAAACACACAAGAACATGACACTTTCCTTAAGTTTTAAATATTGAATTTACTAACTAAAGAGGGATAGGTGACATATCGTTTAAACGTCGCTTCCTCTCGCCATCGCCATCCTAGCTCCATTCCAACTCTCATACAATGATAAACCTGCAAAAGAACACAACCAACCAAATTGATAGTAATAGCATAAACTCAATATAAACCTATGTATGTGATCAAGGAATCATACAATAAAACACAACAAGCTTTATAGCAAAGAATCATATTACTGTATCATATTAAATGTGAAAGAGATATTACAACCATGGCCTTGATGTCGTAAGGTCCCTTCCAACTCTCTTTTGTTCCCCACACACTTCCAGTCCAAGAATTATGAGAGAATAGATCCGATAATATTCACAATCAATCGTGACAAAATGGCTCATCTAGCCAAGCTAATAATCTCCAAAGCTCAATCCAATCCAAGCTAATCCCAAAAGCTAATGTCATCCAAGCCAAATCCAACTTAGCCCTTCTCCATGAGATCTCCTCTCCTTTTATAAGTGGAAGAGGATAAGGTGAGGAGGTTAGGATGATCCCACTAAATCATGAAAGCGAGTAAGATCGAAACCATTTGGATGCCACCTCACCATGGAAGTTTCTCCTTCTAGAAGATTCAAAAAAACGCTCGTTTTTCCCACGTGTAAGCATTCTCGCACCCTACCTATAGAGAAAACTGTGAACTCCTCGTGACCTAGCTATGATATATCCTGTGAGAGTCAGGCATTCTTGCACCCTAGCTATAATGCAACCTGTGAACTTCCTTTTTTATAGGGTTTTTACAAAGGAAAATGCAACTTCTTTTCCCAGGAAAAGTTCTTCTCCCTTCTTTCTTTAGGAACTCAGGCCACTGACCCCTCTGAAGGAAACATATAGGTTTACATCATTAATGGTCATAGGGATGATGAAAATAATGTGTAAGAACAAGACCCTAGAAAGAATTTGTTGTAGGTTAACTCCTATGATCATAGCACGCAGTACGAGAGAAGGTGGGGATCATTTAGAAGAAAGAGAGGATTGACCCTCTGTTACAGTTGCAGAAGACCAGGACATATTGCTAAGGAATTCCCTGAAAGAAGACCTAGTTTTATTTGTTGTATGGATATGGATCATGAAGTGTTGGATTGCCCTCGACTAATTGCTAAGCTTGAAAGAATGAATCAGAATCAAGAAAAGCCTAAGACAGATCCAAAAAAGGCAGAACCCCAGCAAGAATCAGAGAAAGTATTGATACAAATAAGAGAAACGTTGAATGACCACCGACATATCATATTATCAGAGGTTTTTAAATAAAAAGAATGCAATGAAGCAAGAATAGGAGACTTCGACATTGACTGTGTTCTTGATGAAGAAACACAGGTGAATACTATGCCAGAACAAACTTGGGAAACTATAGGGAATCCTGCTATGATCCCTTCATTAGGAGGAATAGGACTATTCAGAGGGAAACTAACAAGTTTATGTGGGAAGATCGCTCAGATACCTATGACTGTCAATGGAACTTCAACAAAGGAAGATTTTGAGATTATTAAATTCATTGAAGACAACGCCCCGTTTACCATGTTACTAGGGAAACCTTGGATTGAAAGAGATCAAGCCAAATGAAAAGAAGAAGAAGAAGTCTTGGAGCAGCAGAAACAAGTGTTAAAAGATTTCATGACCAGAAGGATCCCTCAATTGATTAAAGAACATGAGAACAGATCAAAGCTATTTAACCCCAGAGACTCCGATGTTGAAGATGCAAGACCACTAGAATACCCTCAGAAGGCTAAAGAACTTACTCCAGATACAGAAGAGGTGATACCCTTGAAGAATTCTCCACAATGCAAAGTGGCTATGACTAAAGAAGATAAGAATCAGAATGGAAAAAGAACTACTGAGACGAAGCTCACTGGGTAAAAGGATAGAAATCTAAGTAAGAAGAGGGCTAAGATTGAAAAGTTACATAAAGTTTCAGAGGGAACCTCATAGAAGGAAATTTTGCAGAAATGAAGCTTTGTCGGGATATCAGAATAGTGACACATGGCACTTTTCCATGGTGAAGCAATATAGCTATTAGGGATGATATATCCATTCAGTTGTCGCTTCGAATGGATTGAAAAGCATTGATAGCTTGACACCAAAACGTTAGACCACGCCATAACGGATAAAACAAGAGTTAATGGAGGATCATACCCATTGCAAGACAACCATTGTCGAAATACCTATTTATCTCATCGCGCTATGCACTGAGAACACTTTTTCCAAATCAAGAAGTTGAGCCCACAACCTACGTCGATTTTATACAGTGATCATTTTTCTCCTATTATTTATCTCAGTACCATGTTTGAGTTGTTCCCTAAGCCCGCGAATTGTGTCCCCGAGTGCATATGTCGGAAGCATTGAGCGCTGCAAAGAAAACCCTTGAGGAATTTTTGATTGAATTAAGGACATAGAGAGTCATGTCAGAGAGAGGAGTGTCTATGGGTGTACAAGCCTCGTTGACGAGAGGACTATAGGCCTCTCCTTCCACTGCTCGAGCTGGTCCATCTCAACTAGTCGATGAGAAGTGAACTAAGCACAGAGATGATATCATGAATGCCAAGCTAATTCCAAGCATTTTACATTCTTATCTACTCCCTCTAAGTGGCGCCATTAATCAAGACAGTGTGCCCAGAGAGTTCGAGTATGTTTTGATCACTATGTACCTTTCAGGACCGCATGATATTTAGGCGGTTTTTCAGCACATGGTTTTTTGCCGATGGTTTTCTATTTCTGGTTAAGGAATTAGGGTTTTGGACTAATCCAGGTCATTTGGTTATGGTTTTGGATGTTGCTGGCTTCTATATCTATATTGTATTGTAAACAATGTAACACAATGTATGAATATAATATATGTTGGTTTTCCCGGTTTGGGTTTCCAGGTGAACAATCTCTGTGTAATGTTTGTATTTTCCATTGTATCTTTTCTGTTCTTTTTTGAATATCAGTTTGCAGTAGATATTGCACAAGGTTAGAATTTACATGCAGTTCGTGTCGACCAGGATAAATTCACTGCGTTGAAGTTTAGTGACTTCAACCTCGGTGACAGGAAGGTTTACAGTATGCTCTCCCCTCATAAGTACCTGACGCGAACAAAAGGAAAGAACTCCAAGATTATCACTCAATCATGGACCCAGAACCTCGCGCAGTCAACCCTACTGAATGTTATGAAGATTTCTCACTTCGAGCGACACCAGGAGGTGAACACATGCATAAAATTGATGTTTTTGTGTTACCATGGGGGTTATTTGTGGTTGAATCAACGCATCATAGTGGATCTAACTTTGATTAATCAGATCATAGGGATTAGTAGGCAAGACCCTAACCCACAGGATTTCTACCCTCGAAAGACCGCAGATCACGCTCTTTCCCAGAGAATCAAGGCTACTTATGACGATGTAGAGAAGGGCATGCAAGGCTACAAGGTATCCTCTATCCATAGTGGCACAGTGTGCCTTTCCTATCAGCTGATCACAGGCAAGCTAATTCAAAAGAATCGACTGACCCAAGTGACTAGATTTGTAGTCAACCTCGCAGGGAAGTGCGCGGAGGGACTACAGATGAATTGGTCCAAATACTTGGTGAACCAGTTAGAACTGGACTATAGGGAAGCAGAAGACCAAGTGTATGAGTTCCACTTCAGCTGGCTTCTCATACTGATCAATTTCATCGCATGGGAGCTCCCAGAAGGTGCAACCTTCCCGGACATTGATCCATTTGAACCCCTGGACGTGAAGTTCAGTATGCTATGGTACTCCAGCAACATGAACAAGAGTGGAAATCCAAAGTTGTCTTCAATACTTATTACAACTGTTTGCACCCAATTCGTCACCTTGGTAAGAAAATAAGGGGTGCTTACATGCCCAGTTGGGTCTTGCTGAGCATGAAAGCTATAGAGGAAAGAGTTAGGAAAAGAACAACAAAACTATAAGAAAGAATTAAACTAATATAAACTAAAATTATGAGCATATGGATAAAGAAATAACAAACACAAAAAGACCAATATCACCAATGTTTTTAGGCTGATCAGTTGATGAAATCAAAGCACAATGAATAAAGGGGACTATGAGTCCCTTTTTTCTCCAATGGAAGGCTCTTGAGGCCCTCACAAACTTGCTCTCCTTACAATAAGAAAATGAGAATGATGGTGAAAGAACTCCTAGTACATCCACTCAATGGAGAGGTGGATAGCTCAACGAAATGGTGCTAATGTGTTATTGCCAAGGAGTGAGTCCTTAAAACAATCTAAGCAGCATAACATTACATGAAATTCCTTGAGAAAATGATGTTTCTTCATGGCTTTTTATAGCATTGCATTGGGTGATTATGTAACCTCTTTGAAGTGTGAAAAGGGGCTCTTTAGGGCTTAATTAGGTCTTTGACCAGCCTACCATGCGGATTCAGCTCAGATTTGAGGGTCAAATTGGCTTGGGAGCTGATCCATAAGTGGTTGGGAGGCCGACCAATTCAATAAATGCACCGTTTAGTAGGTGCACGGGTTTTTGCACTAACAACCGTGCATCGTGCACGTATGTGCGCATGGTACGTTCTTATTCCGTTCATGTGCGCGTGAACCAAACTTCTATAAAGCGCCCTTCAATTTTTGGTTACTTTATATAGTTTTTGACCTTTTTGCAATGTTGTGAAATTAATTCAGTGCCATGGATGACTTCATTAATGTTTGACGATGTTGAGTTCTTGTCACCATGTGCGGATGAAATTTCAGTGATAACAGATGCCCCCTGACGGATGAGGTTAGGAGGATACGTATAGCCGAAATCCATCAATGTTTCTTCTACTGATAATGTTGTTGTAAGAGAGAGAAAGAGTGGGACCGTGCAGAGCAATCCTTTGGAGAAGAAAGGAAACGGTAGAACCCGACCTTCCATAAGGTGTGTAACAATATACAACTATGTACAAACGAGGAGGGCATGCCCCATGCTCGTGTTATGTAACTCTGACAAAAGATGACGAAAGTGTTGGTGTAGAAAACTGCAGCACCGTTGGGGGCTATGATGATAAAGGCAGAAGACAATTCTGCAAAGGAATATACTCTGAACAATAGGCAATGATTGCGGTAATAAGAAGCGACGATGATGTGGGCATTGATGGCCCTACCAGGTTCAGAGGTCTTCGACAAATGATAAAAAAGAACTACAATAGTCGCAAAGTAAGACCCACCATAACATGAGAAAGTGTTGGCGTCGAATGTTATGGGGGCCAACGATAGCAGGGAGCAATGGTGTTTCACCCTGTGCCGTCCGAGATCTCTCATTAAATGGAGAATGAGAATCAAGATACTGTTGCCCTTCTGGAAAAAGTGTGTTGCTGTCGACAAAAGGGGAACGTGACTCCCAGAAGCGTAGGGATTCATAGAATCTACTGAGGTGAGGAAGTGGCAGAGGTACATGGATGAAGTCAAAAAGTGGGAAGACTTAAGACTGCCCTTGGTTGGAGGGTGTATGATATAATGAGTGGCCGCAACCGTGTGACAAGGTCAAGTGTCAGGGGGATGCCAAGACCGAGGATAAGTTGTGCCAGAGGTGGGAGAAGGTGAACAAATTCAGAGGGTAGAGGTAAGTGACCTGTGAAGTACTCTGAAGATATGGACGATGCCGGTAAGGGTAGATGAGAAGCAATGCTCCAACCAAGGGTGACATGGGTTGCGTGTAGCCAAAAGGAAGCAAGTCGCCAATGGTGACGACAAAAGGAAATGTAATAACTAGAAATAAAGGCGTTTGTACAATAAATAATGAATAATTTTGGGGAAAAACTGTATAAATACAGAAACGGGTGCCCCAGTGTGAAATGAATGCCCCAGAGAGGGCATAAATTTCTTAGAAAACTGATGAAGGGTGGGGGCCCCATTGGTGAGTTTTTGTATGAGGTAGGTGAAATGAAGATAGGTTCGCAGATGGGAAAACTGATGGTGGATGAAATGGAGGGTTCATGATCCTGCAGAGGTGCAGGTAGAAAGAATAGAACCATAAAGCGATGATCTGGGAGTCCATATGGGAAGCTAGAAAAATGAGGAGAAGGAGTATGTGGTTGATTCACAACACGATGAAAGAATATCGGGACTCCCATCCCTAAAGGGTAATGAAGAACAGAATGAGTGTCAAAAGTGCCAAAAGGTGCTATGAATGGGATAACTCATGAGAGTAAGAAAGCTACTGGGTAACAGCACTGAAGATGCAAATGGAGGTGTCAGTACTGCAGAGCCGGGAATGGGTATCCTAAAGGCCAATATCAGAGGGTGTGACTGGAAAAGTAAATGCAATACAGTGGGAGAGACTACATGCCAGTGCTGAGTATATACCTGAAGGAATGATGTTGAGGGAGGATGATCAAGTACCTACACACAGAACAACCAAATACCCAAAGTGAAAAACATCTGAAGAGAATCAAAGATATGGGCATGTATTAGATAAATGTGACAGTGCGCATGCATACCTGACCATGATATGAAAAAAAGGCGCCCCGAGGGCTCGGGATGAAAAGTGACCCAGGGACAACTGTGATGTAGGTGGCGGGATGCTGATCTCGCGGCTGAAGACGGTTTGAAAAATGGACACCTTGGGCTCCCAGAATGGTGAGTGGAAGTTTGGCAAAAGGCCTATATATAGCTATAGGGCCCACATTGCCACCTCATTTGTACCTGCTGTAATAGTGTCTGGATGAGAATATTTCAGAGGAGATTTGGAGATTCAGGGAGGACGAGGCAGTCGATCGACGTTCTGTGAGTTTCAGGTTAGTGGTCTGATCATCCTGCATAGAAATAGGTTTTCAATTTTTGGGCAGGGTTGGTACGGGGGGTCGTACAGGGGTAATTAGTGGATTTTGCTTAGGAGGCATGAGGGATTCCTATGGAAGGAAGAGTGCATGATGATGTAGTGCGTCCCAGGGAGAGTCTGGTCGTTGTAGCTCTTCCAGTATTTCCTCGTCGCATTGGAAACGACGGGAATATAATTGATCGTGAGGAGTGATCTCAGTGACAATGTGATTGCTCCCTGCTGAAGAAGCAGAGGGGGTAATGCTAGGAGATGGTGAGGGTTCACTCAACATAAACCACATGTTGAAGTATTGAGGGGTACCCATGGTGGTTGAGTGAAGAGTTTCCATAGGGGAATGAGCAGGAGAGTTGGGTGGGTTACGGGGTAAATCCTCAGATACGTCATCTAAGAACCAAGGAGGTGTTGGGAGTGCCTCGGGTTTGGGAGAAATGACATGAAGATCCTCGAGTGGTGAGGTAATGTCAATTATCGCCTCTGCGGGTTGGTGACGCAGAGCCAATTGACGTTGCCTATATTCCAGGATCATAGGACACTAGTATGTAAAATGTGCTAATGAATCGCAGAGAGAGCAAGGACATCTCATGCATTCATTGACTGAAGTAGTGACATAGCGAATGCCAGTGATATTTGTTGTGGAGGATGTAGCAGGGTGTGGGTCGTTCTAAAAGTTCTGGCATACAGCAGCTAATGTCTGCCAGAAACGTGGCAGTGCTGGGCAATGATGGGTGTAATGGCCATACTTGGAACAGATGGCACACACGAATTTGGTCCTCAACCCTTTACTACTGTTAGGTTGGGTGGTAGCAGTAGGACTAGCAGTAGTGATGGGTGTTGTGGGAGTTTGATTGAGGGGAATCAAATTCCATAATTCCGGTAGTGATGGGCAGTTGTTGGTTTGGTGACCCTCTTTCTCACATAGTGCACAAGGTGGTGGGATGTGGGGAGGAAGTGGAGTTGTGGGCTCCTTCTTCTTTCTCCTGCCCCCAGCTGTAGCAGGGGGGTTGGGGAGTATGGGGGTAGTGGGGGTGAGGACGGGAATCGTCATGGGGAGGCCTTCTTGTGGGGGAAGGGATGGGCGAGGGACCATCTCAAGTGGATGTAAATACCATACTGGGATGGCTAACACCATATTAGGTAGTTTGAATGTTGCAGCTACCTGGAAAGCTTCTATACCGGGTGAAGGGTAAAAGAAGGGAATTTGAGTGAGGGGTTGGGGAACTGTCTCCCAAATGGGGCTATGCCCCTGAGGGGATGTGGATTCGTGGATCGTAGGGGTTGACGAGTGCACATGGGGCTCCTGTGGGAGTGGTTATGTGACTATTGAGACGTCAAGAATGACTGAAGCCTCCTGAGGAGGACGAGCATCCTCCGTGTGAGTTCTGTTAGATGAGATGACGCATACTTGATTAGGGGGGAGGAGTGGTGGTGATCCATGGTATGTCCCTAATAAGGATGGATCTTTGAAAATCCTCGGACCCATATCGACGAGTGGATATGCGTCTTTGTTGGTGTGAATGAGAGGAAGAATGTTATCGAGATTGGCAGATGGGTTTGGCTCATAATGTGAGACTTGGTCGATGGTCACAATCTTCCCGTTGTGGGGGAACATGATTGTCCGAAAGACGGAAGATGCCACTGCGTTCATAGCATACATGTAGCTACGCCCAAACAAGATATTGTAATCGAGTGGAGCGTTGATAACTTCAATGTCAATGAGAATAGTTTTTCCCCCGAGTTCCATGGGGACATTTTTGAAGAGCCCTTCAGGAGATGATGGTCATCCGTCATAAGCTCATAATGTGATGGCAAAGGGTATGAGTTTCGGAGAACCAAGTTTCTGCCATACTGTTTTGGACATGATGCATGTAGATGCTCCTTCATCAATAATACACCAATGAATGGTGATGTTCCGTATTTTTACTGGTATTTGAATAGCGACCAAGGCGGGAAGACGAGGTTCACAGCTATCAAGGTCAAAGGTGATGAGTCGAGTATCTGCAGGGTCGACTGCCCCCAAGGCGGAAAGTAGTGATTTCCGCTACGTAGGACAAGTCTGGAGCACTTCCAAGACTGACATGGCAGCCGGGGATTGTGCTAAGTCGTCGACCAAGCTGTTGTTATGAGCGGCCCTAGCCTGTGGGTTGTGGACATTCCTGCGTAGGGGGATGCAAGGGATGCGTAGTGGTGGTTCGACGAAAGGGTGAGGGATCACCAACGGGGGTCTCGTCAGTGTAGGGTGTGTCTCTGGAGAGATGGGAGTAGACTCAACTAATGTAGGATACTGACGATTGTGTGTTTGCAGAAGAATTTCTTCCTCACTGGCGAGGAGAATTGTCTGCTCTACTGGATTGTTGGGATTGTGGTATTGGCCCACCTGAGGTGGGGGATGCTGCATGTCCTGTTGGGTGTTTATCACACCTTGATGTGGGATAGGATTTTGCAGCACTGCGGGAGGGGGGTTGTTGTGCGTATTGTTGTGGTGCCTGCTGAGGGGCAGGTTGCGCAGGAGAAGGGGGAAGGCTCCCAGAGTCTTTCAACCGTTTGAAATCAGCGATCTGGGGGAAATGGTGAGTGTAATGACCAAACTCACCACAAAGGGCACAAGGGAAGATGGTTTTAACATTATTTCATCCTTGGCGTTTGTTTTTGTTTCCCCCTTGGGGGTTTTGGTTCCCTTAGTTCTGGTTTCCCCCAGTGGGTTGATGCTATGGGGGTTGATTCCTGCCTTGACTAGGGTTGTTGTTATTCCTGTTCTATCCTTTCTTCTTGGCATTGTTCGATGGATGGGTGGGATTGGATGTGTTCAACTGTTTGAAATTTTGGTATTGTTGAGCAGCAGAAGGTTGAACAAAGTTTACCCCCGCATGAGGATGTGGGGGAGCCATGGGTTGTGGAGGACCCGGAAATGGAAAGTAGGGATTATGTGGTGGTACCGATTTGAAAGGTACGTAGGAAGTCGTAGTGCCTTCACTAGTACTATAAGCTAATGTTGAGGGGGTACCACTGGTTCTGGGAAGAGGTGGATGTATGGGAGGTGTCGGTGGTGGTCCACTAATGGGTGGAGGTATAGCAACAGGGTATGGTTGTTGATAAGAGGGTGGGGGGTAATAAGAAGTACCCCCATATGCCGGTGGGTATTGGGGTGTTCCATACATCGATGGTGGTTGGGGTTGTGGACCATGGTGTGTGGTGGCACCTATTAGTCCGTCTGTTGAGTGAGACATCCCAGGTTTGTCTTGACCAAATGGCACAGGTTTTGGAAGATCAGGAAGAACCGTGTATAAGTACCCTGACTATGCATAAATGAGATCATATTGTTGGGATTTACTAATGGCTTCTTCTTCAAATTGCGGGAAGGTGGAAGCTACATCCTTTCCAAGGAGAGAGACAAGTGATCTAAGAAACCAGTCGAGACATTGTTGCTTGGTGGTTTCTGTTTTGCACAAACTACGTCGCCTACGCCACTCATGAATGTGGTCAGTGATGTGTGTGGCTGAGGTTTGTTTGAAGTTAGACAGTAGTTTGAGAC
The DNA here is from genome assembly GCA_009831015.1 of Picea engelmannii. Taxonomy (NCBI): domain Eukaryota; kingdom Viridiplantae; phylum Streptophyta; class Pinopsida; order Pinales; family Pinaceae; genus Picea; species Picea engelmannii. Next base: position 1,323,239 of record ML782383.1, on the reverse strand, counting down.
CATTGTCGTGGTGGATGGGTAATTGGAAGAAGGTTAAGAATGTTTTGGCCAATGACTCAAAGGTTGTGTGGGACCCTGATTTTTCTTCGACATACCATTTGGCTGATGGGCCAGTGAGTGTGCGTTGAAATAATCACATTCTGATGGAATCGTCCATAATGCTATTGGAAGAACACCATAGATGAAAGGTCATGACATGATTGGTGGGGTCATCCCCTACCTTTCTTTCAAACTTTGGTATGTCTGAAGGAAGTTTTGTTGGCATTGCAGGCCATGTGGCGTCATGCAATATAGGATCATTGGTAAGCTTGGTGAGATCCGGTATGTTGAGAGAGGCCAAATATGGCATCTGTAGTGGGGGAGGGTTAGCTCCTACCATGGTGTGTTGTGAACTTGACCCTTGATGGGGACTAGGTGGGTTGGTGCTCCCTCCTTGAGAGGAAGTGGGTCCCCCGCTTTCGTGCGAAGGAGAGCGAGTGAATGGATGACCTTAGGAAGTGGACCCAATTAATGTAGAACAAAGCAAAGTTGATCCTAAGATGGTAGCACTCATAGGAGTGTGTGAAGGAGGTACCGATGAGCGGGTACAACCAGATGCTCCTCCTAAGATAGGAGGGAGGTTTAGCAAGCATCGTGAACGACGGGGGTTCTGTGGTTCCCCTATGATGTCAGACTAGTTGTGTGAAATGTGTGCAAAAAGTGGTGAGAGAAAAATAGAAACAAGAGCCTTTGTTGTGACTGTTTTACACAATATATATATCCAAATCAAACTGTAATCAGATGTGCATCATACATAAAATGAGAAAGAAGCATATATGTGGGTAAGTGGGTTTTGTCCGTGTGGGGGAATCAAAAGAAAGCAAATGCTCGTGTCCTAGAAGACGTAACATCCTTCCTCTCAAATAGCACTGGACCTTCCAATAGTACTCAACAGTGGGGTCTAAAGTCACCGGAAGAGAAACTAGTGAAGGATGAAATAATTGGTTATAATGAGGGGTAGAGGGGGCATATCCTGAAAGAGCTGGCAATACTTCCCAATAGCCACACAAAATCCAATCAAGGTGCGATTGCAGCCCACAATCACCACCTGGGTAGATGTCCTAAATTTGGTCACTAGGTACCTCGGTCAAAGTGCGGCATTTAGATTTTTGGCCTAAGAAATGGGTCACAGGCTGGATCTCGTCCAAGAGGTGGGTGCCTCAAGGGGGGATGCATAGAACAACCGGACCTCGGCCTTCGACCCTTCACGGGTATCTTCCTGCCTTATGGTGATTGGAAAACTTGACTTGGAGGATTTGAAGTTCCCTATTTGTCAACTTTTATGTTTGAAAATGTGAGAACCAGATAACGGGGATTTATTTGGATGCCTATCCCTGAAATCCTACCTAGACTAAAAATTTCTTTTGGCACCTCCTGTGGAGGAAAACTTAATGAGTTTTTAGAAAGTTTTTAGATGAAGTTGTTTTGTGAGGCTGGGGGTGAAAACCAACCTCGTTTGATTAAAAGTGGGAGTGGATAGTCCTGTCAAGAAAAGATGGGGTGTTTTCGGAATCCCTTTGAGAGGAAACGCATTTAGACCACCACGTTTCGAGAAGAATCTATGTGAGTGAGTAGTGAATTTTGTGTGTGAGTGAAAGTGTGCCAAGTTTTAGTTAATTAGATGTCACCTTGCTGCATGTGGACTTCGCTTGGTCCTTTACAAGAGTTTGATTACCTAATTAGCTAGATGTCATTGGTACAAACTTGTGGAATTTTAAAAGCCCTAGGAAACTAGCATGTGTACATGTGGGTCTGTTACTATCCTTTAACTCCCTATGTGTGAGTTAATCTAAAAAAAGCATGAAACTATCCTAGATTGAACATGTGGGCATGTATGGGCCTATTACAAACCTTTAACTCTCCTAGTTTTTTGATCTAGGAAAGCAAAATTCCAACCACTATCCTACTTTTGTGACATGTGGGCATGTATGGGCCCGTTACAAATTTAAGATATGTTTGAAAAATGAAACTAAGAGGGGTCCCCAAAAGGGCCTTTGTCCTCTCCTAAAGGTTTTGAAATTTTGTTAAGGGAGATGAGATTGTTTTTCACAATCTTTTTCTGATTCTCAAGATCGCTTAAAGGCGCGAGAGAAGAGCATACTCGAGGATTGTTACTTCAATTTCTAGTCCCAAATGTGTGTTTATATGTGATTAAAATTGATGTTCATCTTATATTGTAAATCAAAGCAAGCCATCCACGTGGCAAAAAGCAAATAAGGGAAATTGATTTTTATCCACCTAAGTGCCTATGTTTGTTTGACTATCCCCTTTATAAGTTGAGGGGTCTAAGTGGTGCAGTATTTAGAGCATGCATAACATCATTCTTAAGAAGGAAAATGACTTTCCCCACATCCCAAGACCTTATAATGTGAAATTTAGTTCAGATGCGTGGCCCCTAGTGTAGACCGAGGTGCACAGAGCACCTACGTGCTACGAAAATTGAGACAGAAAGTGCATGCGTGCATAGAAAAACTGTTGTTCAGGCGCATGCATGCACGATGCATGTCTGTGGGGTGGAATACCCATGCACCTGTGACAAACGACCGAGAAAGAAAAATCCGGATGGATTTCTCTCAATTCTCTTGTGAATTGACTGGTTAGCAGGTCGGCAGAGGCCGATTTGTGCACCTGCAAGTTAAACAAACTAAAAGGAAAGCAAAAGAAACCCAAATGAGGAAGGAATTGATACCTTCTCCCCAGCGGAGTCGCCAATCTATTTTCACCCAATTCGTCACCTTGGTGAGCAAATAAGGGGTGCTTACATGCCCAGTTGGGTCTTGCTGAGCATGACAGCTGTAAAGGAAAGAGTTAGGAAAAGAACAACAAAACTATAAGCAAGAATTAAACTAATATAAACTAAAATTATGAGCATATGGATAAAGAAATAACAAACAAAAAAAGACCAATATCACCAATGTTTTTAGGCTGATCAATTGATGAAATCAAAGCACAATGAAGAAAGGGGACTATGAGTCCCTTCTTTCTCCAATGGAAGGCTCTTGAGGCCCTCACAAACTTGCTCTCCTTACAATAAGAAAATGAGAATGATGGTGAAAGAACTCCTAGCACATCCACTCAATGGAGAGGTGGATAGCTCAACGAAATGGTGCTAATGTGTTATTGCCAAGGAGTGAATCCTTAAAACAATCTAAGCAGCATAACATTACAAGAAATTCCTTGAGAAAATGATGTTTCTTCATGGCGTTTTATAGCATTGCATTAGGTGATTATGTAACCTCTTTGAAGTGTGAAAAGGGGCTCTTTTGGGCTTAATTAGGTCTTTGACCAGCCTACCATGCGGATTCAGCTCAGATTTGAGGGTTAAATCGGCTTGGGAGATGATCCATAAGTGGTTGGGAGGCCGACCAATTCAATAAATGCGCCGTTTAGCAGGTGCGCGGGTTTTTGCACTAACAACCGCGCATCGTGCGCGTATGCATGCATGGTACGTTCCTGTTCCGTGCATGTGCACACGCACCAAACTTCTATAAAGCACCCTTCAATTTTTGGTTACTTTATATAGTTTTTGACCTTTTTGCAATGCTGTGAAATTAATTCAGTGCCATGTATGACTTCATTACTGTTTGACGATGCTGAGTTCTTGTTGCCATGTGCGGACGAAATTTCAGTGATAACAACAACCAACTGAAGATCATGATCCAGTCTACACCTTGCATAACATCGAACACACTCCACTGATTTAGGCCATTGATGAAATTCAGCATGGACCGCCACTTCATCTATATCACAGCGTGCGCTGATGAGCATAAACAACAACTACACTCATACTACAAGTTAATGGAGGATGACTTGGAGGAGATTACCAAGGAATGGTCGATGAACCTCCTCATTCCAGCGAACCCTGTGGAGCTATCCGATATAGAAATCCCAAAAAATGTGTCAGATACTCCATGACTGAGCAAGACAAAGGAGACTGAAGAGGTTCATGACATAGCTAGCACATCTGTAAGGACTGATTCCATCTCACCGGACGAAGGGGGTGATGGAGAAGAGATAGAAGGCACAAAAATGGAATAGAAGAAAGGAAAAGTACCACCACCTAGGGACACAGAGGTCTCCTCAAAGAAAAGGAAGGTTTCACCCTTGAAAACTTCCTCATGGAAGAACCCTAGAACCCCTATAACTAAGATGCAGACCACCCTCACTTCAGACGATTTTAACTTCATCATTGAAGCATCGAACGACAGTTCACTGGAGATAGTAGAGAAGTAGGAGGCTAAGCAGGAGCATATGTATAATCATATTTAGATCGAGCTCCAAGGGGTGTAGTAGGCACTTCATTCTAAGCACATAGTCTCATCTGCACCTTTGCCAGTAGGAACACCAGAAATGGCAGATGAGCCAGCTCAACTCCACCAAATTGTTGATATTGTCGAAGCTTGCCTTCAATGAGATCGGGAAGAAACAACGTAGGCCACCTAGGCTTTGACATAGGTACAGGGAGTCCTCATGGAACAATGTAGTGCTGCACAACGAGAAAATATTTCTCTCTAAGAAAAAGTTTCTGAAGAAAAAGAACAGCTACTACAAAGCAAGGAACAATTGCTCGCCAAGCAACTTGAAGTTAAGGAAAGGGTCACCAAAGCACTTCACTCTGTGAAAATCATTGAATTTCATATCGAGAAACAAGTTCCATAGTAGGTGGCACAACTGGAAGAGGTAATCCTGAAGCTACAACAACGCATCGCTGACTTAGAGCTCTGCGTAGTACCTGAAACCACACAAGAGATAAGGAACCAAAGAGAAGAAACTACCCACAACATAGTCGACAGACTAAAGGCCCTTGCATTAGAGTACAAGCAGCTCAGTAACCGCAGCGCCCATAACTACTGAAATCTCACTGAAAATCTAGAATTATAGGCATTGGAGTCGCAGTTCCAAGAAGCAAAGAAGAATGCCGATACACTACAGGCACATCTAAAGGCCCTGTCAGCTATATAAAAAATGAAGAGGTCTCATGAACAACGCACAAATCAACATCGGATCCATATGCTTCAAAGCAAAGTGTTTGAAGTCACTCAATGACTTCAACCTATGCAAGATAAGGCATGTCTACTGTTTATAGAGGTCGAGAGCCAAGGAGCAGAGCTAGACTAGGTCATCTTAAAAAAAAAACAATGCATGGAAGGACCGGTGAATGACCCAGTAATCCAAGAGTTCACTGAACAAGAGGTCACAACAAAGCAGCAAGTCAAAGTAGCTTGAGCCAAGCTCGAGGCATTCGAGGCATAATTGGGCAGATTAGAGTGACTCGGGATGAATCACAGTTGAGTTTTGGGGGCTTGTTGGCCCTTGAACAAGTTTTGGGAGTTTCTTGGTCATGTTGACCTATTTTGGGATTTCGACAACCATTCGAAGGTGGAGCGCAAGATGAAGCAGAGATCACAGGATATCGGCCCCTTTTTGGGTTTTTGGGATAATGTAACGGGAAAGGGATGTCGGTCTGTGGGTTTACCCATGCTTAGGCCCACTTTTGTAACATATAAATAGATGCCTAGGATATAGCAAAGTAGAAAATGCGCTAAGTGCTAGATCTAAGTGATGTGAATGTATGCTAAGTGCAAGGAGGGTTTTGGATGATTTTTTCCATGATTGTAAGAGGATTGCAGAGCTGAGTGCAAGAGGTTGTGACAAAGTGTGAAAGTCTTTGTACTGTAATGGAAGGAATAAGGATCTAGCGAGCTGTGCAGATCTTCTGTCTTGTGCGAAGTAAGGGTTTTGAAGTCTCTGTGCTTGTAATTGATTGACCGAAGACAATAAAGAAGAAGAGTTGGTGGACATATCCCTAGGGTGGGGGTGAACCACGTAAACACTGTGTTATCTTGCTTTGTGCCTGTCTTTATGTGTTTATGTCTCCTTATGATAAGTACTTTGAGATGATTAGATAGATTTGTTTATGCTTAGTGCTAATGATGTGTGGAATGTTATATCTGATATATATAAATATGCTCAGTGCTTGACCAATTAGATCTGACCTATTTATTAATGCTAAGTGCTTAATACAATAGATTAATGTGAATGATGTGAAGCTCTGTTTTACCAACGAAGTGGTTATTAGTTATGGATTAAGCAACTAACAGTGATATGTGCTTTATTAAGTGTTCTAATCACAGATCTGTGTCCCGGCTAAGGTTGTAAACACTTGAGTCCTGCAACCACCCCTGCCTCTTCCTCGAGTGAAACTTCATTTGCTTCACAGGTGTTGCTGAAAGGGTCGATAGTTAGGGTTTTGTTGGTGCACTCTTGTAGCATTGAACCCTGGGTTTGCCTCTGTGCCAATAAGAAGCGATCATTTGATATAATTCTTTTCCCACCTAAGGTTGTTATACAAAGGTCTACTCATAACCCTAATGCCCAAGGTTGTTATACAAAGGTACACTCACAACCCTAATTCTCGAGGTTGTTATGCAAAGGTCTAATCACAACCTTAATACCCAAGCCACTCACAATTATAGTATTGTTGAGGATTTGACCAAAGCACCTTCTGTTATGTATTCCTTATACAACATAAAGAATTGTTGATAACAATTAGAAAAGTTGATCCCTTAAACACTCATCTATTTAGATTTAACATTGACCAGAGTTGGTCTAAGCTCCCCCACTAGATAGATTTCTAGATACAAGTATCTTTTTGTTATAGAAAGATTTTCCTCACCCCATACAACTTTCTCAGAAGGCCTTTTCCATTTCCCTATACAGAATTGAAGTCGCCTTTTGCAATTCCCAGAGCTAAAAATTGTATTTTTCCACATATATGTGCCCTAATAGCTATACAACATGCGTATATGCATATTCCATTTGTCAGTGGTTCCACGGGTTCTTATGATATTGTTGGTGTTAGCATGTATAAAGATTCATATTTGATGGGTACTTTTACCTGCATCCACCATTCAATCCTTCAAACTCAGCTCCTATATGTATGATATCATTGGGTACTATTGAATCACAAGGTGGTTCTTTCGCTTCTAGATTGGTTTCATTTAATGTGTTAGATGTCAATAAGGATCCTTGGGTGGTGTCTCATCCTTCAAAATTAGAGTCATTTGGAGAAAGTATGTTGGCTGTGCACAATAGAGATTTCATATCAAGCAATCCAGTCAACATCGACCAATGCTAATAAGAATCTCCATCATGATATGGAATATGATCAGTTCACTTTACCCATGTGGGTCGTCCACCCTTCTAGTTCATATGATTTATTGGATATTGAGTTTCCTTTGGATGAGGATATACTTGAAGCCATGACTATGGTTGATAGGCCATTGGAAGATATGCATCATCAATTATCATTTCTTTCCATGACTACTATGCTACAATTCGCTTGATCATGCTTATTTCCATTGTAGTCACTATTGACCATTTGTCATTTGTATCCATTTGCCTCTGTTTTGGGACTATTTATAATGATGAGTGGACATTACTTACCAAGAACCATTTTGGAATTTTTTTTGCATAGGTCTATTCCATGTGCTTGCAATCTAATTGCATGCCATTGAGCCACTTGTTTTCTCCAATGTAGCATACTTTGATCTCTTATCTATATAAAAAATGTCAAAATGATCTGAATCTATTCAATGGAAGGCTAAGATCCAATCACCCTCTACTAAGTTGTCTCAAACGATAATTGAAAATACATCGACTTATGAAAACGCCGTGTATGTCACTTTTAAACGATGAAGTCAATAGTCACCAACCATTCACGCCGTGCACAGCCAAGCGTTCACCTCAGTAATCCAGACTAAGTTGTCTCATTGTCATTCGACTAGTAATGCACTCTCTCAGTTTTAAGTAACGAAGTCTTTAGTCATTCGGCTAGTTTTGGCATTTGTAGTTTATCCATTTTAATCAAAACGACATATTTGTACTAAAAATTCAACCGTTATGGAATAAGTGTACTGAAAATTCAAAATTTAAAGACTAAGCTTTTACCGTTTGAACACTACAATTTTATATTAAGAGATCCTAGTTTTTCAGAAAGTGATATGTCAAGTTCAAGCAATCATACTAATAATATTTATCTATGAATTCTAGTAATTATTTTTTTTATGTTTTTAATGAAAACATTAAATTATCTATAAGATTAATTAAAATTTGACTTTAAAGAAGAAAACTCATGTTCTTAATAGTTAAACTCATTTAAACTCTACAAAATGTTGTTGCTATTGTTGTTGTTATTATTATTATTAACTTGTAGATTTTAATAATAGCTATTTTTTTTATTGATACTTTTTAACAATTTTATTTTAGGGAACATAATCTTTTTTTTATTAGTTTGATAATAGTGTATTTCCACATAAGTGGAACATATTAAGAAGCTGCTTATAAGAACAAATCAAATATCAACACATAGTATATTACTTGGTAAAAACCTTCAAAGAGGAAAGGGTCCAAAACCCTACCGAAATGCTTCTACTTGAGGCAATATATATTAATCCAAAAGGAAAATATTTTACATATGAGTTTCTCACAATCTATGCAAATGACCCTATATGCTCTCTAAATAAGATCGTGACCAATTAGCTATGAGTTTCAAAGAGAAGATGAGCCATCAAATTAATTTATGTCTAGAACATATCCTGATAACTGCAAAAATGCATACTAGATAAAGAAACACACTAGTGGAACATACTTTACCTAAAGACAAATTAGACCAAGTTGACCTTAAATAACTTCTAAGTGTCTAAATATTTTAACATCCCCCCTTAATAACAACATGGGATAGGATTGAAGGATTTACAAAGGTGACACAATAAGAGAAGGAAGAAGGCATCATAGTCTATCCTCCTTTAATGAAAACATCCTAAAATTTTAACATAGATTGAAGTTTGAAAAACTTTTCTTGTGTAAGAGACTTTGTGAAAATGTCTACAATTTCATCATCTGTAGGGAAAAAAAGCACTTCAAGAACGAGATCCCGAATAAGATTTTTGATGAAGTGCATGTGTAGCTTAGTGTGTAGGTCATTAACACAAAGAAGAAGTGTTATGAGATGGTTACCTAATTTCTTGGTATAGACATTGGGGTTAAAATGACATCTGGAAAATCTAGTGTCAAGAAGAAAGCTAACCATTTTAGCATACCAAGTCTAATGAACTTCCTTAAGACCATAGAGAGATTTCTTATTGTGAAAAACAAGGTTGGAGTCATTTTGAGCATAACCAAGAGGTTGTTCCATGTAAATTTATTCTTGCAAATCTCCATGCAAGAAGGCACATTTAACATCCATCCGATAGATCTCCCATTTATGTAAAGCAACAAGGGCTAGAACAAGGTGGATGGAATTCATTTTGGCTACGGGGGAAAACACTTCATTATAGTCAATACCTTCAACTTGAGAAAATCCTTTGGCAAGTAAATGAGACTTCTGTCTTTCAACACTTCCATCTTATGCATACTTAGTTCTATACACTCATTTAAATATGACAAGTTTTATTTCTATACACTCATTTACATATGACAAGTTTTATTTACATATATCATTATTGGGAGTAGGAGTTCGTTGCTTTAAAAAAGAGAGATATTCATTAAATAAACTTGAACTATTAAGTAAATTATTTGAAATACATTTCTTTGTAACATTTCTGTTCAAACTTGCAAGTAAAATATATTTAACCACATGGAAATCTAAGAGCGTACCTTTATACCATAAAAACATAAAAACAAAACAATTGGAATTTATGTTTTTTTTCATCTTTGATATATCTCTTCCACCATGTTGATAGTATGAAAAGGAGCAATTGGAATTTATGTTTTTTAGCATTGATATATCTCCTCCCCAACGTCATAGTATGAAATGGTGTGTTTGAATTTTGAAAATGAAAAATGTGATAATGGATAGTTTGAGACTTTCGGATAATGAAGTTAATAGTCATTAACTACTAACAAGGTGCATATTGAAGTGAATTGGCGATGGTGATCATCTCATTGAATTCATACAAAGTTGACTCCTACCATTGATTGCATCAAAACAAAGTTTTCCATATTTTTGAAAATGAAATAATTGATCCTCATCGAGCAGGATATCGATGGCCACCCACCTATTCCAATTGGCTCAAAACAGGTTTTCAACAATTTGCTATTTTTTGCAATTTTTTAGATCTTAAACTTTTGGGACCATTTTGAGGGCCTACACGATATTTTTTGGCAATCAGGAACCTCAATCATTTCCAAAGAAATGATTTATCCCTCTAAATGAAGCTCCTCATCAATACCTTTCCAATGAGCTATCGTGCACCCAAAACTAAGATCGTATGAAAAAGTTATGAGCCTGGGAAGTTAGTGTACTTACTTACCCTAATGCGGCCCACATGACTTTTGGCGTTTCATCTCCTAGGGTTAGGTTTTTTGGATGTCTAGGGTTTTGGAATTGATGTTTATTGTAAAAATTCCTTCAGAGCCTCATTTTACTCATCTCCTTGTGAATGAGCGTAGCCATCACATCTCTTCTCAGAGATAAGCTACCACTATTATAGCAAGCTTGTTTAAGTCTGGATTTTACAGTTTCAACATATTTCTTATTTAATAGAAGTCAAGTTTTATTGTATCTCTGTTATTATTCACTGTGTCTCTGTGTTAATACTATAAATCTATGCTTTCATTTCATTCTTCTCATAAATACAAATCAATGGTATCCGAGCGGTCTGTTCCTTGTTGTTTTTTAGTGCATGTGCTTGACGAGGTCAGGGTATAGAGAGTTTGGTCTTGAGGTTGTTTACCTTGAGGCAACTGCTCTCGCACACCCAAGAAGCCTTCCATGGTGGGAAAAAATAAATACAACAAGACAAGATATCCTTTCAAAATGTTGCTCAAGTAAGCCTCAAGCGATAGAGGAATGAGATGATGGACAACTTTGTGCAAATCCTTCGACGACTACTGACAAACGATGCATCTATCTCAAGAGGAGACCTCGCCCCCTTCAAGGTACATATCAATTTTTATATTCCTATATTTGACGGTTAGATAGATGCATATGTCATAGATAAATGGTTAAACCTTCTAGAAGGGTGTTTTTCTGTCCACAACACTTCCGGTAGAGAAAAGATTACATTTTCGCTCCTCAAGGCTGCCAACCATGTCAAATATTGGTGGGATACATTCTGTGAGAAAAAGGAAATAGAGGGATCCACATTATTTGTAGTTGCACCCACTTAGTGTTCCTTCAGGGATGCTATTAAGGAACAATACTACCCTATTGGAAGTTATGATGAATTGTATACAATATGGACCATATTGCAGTAGGAAAGAGACCAAGCCATGCCATAATTCACCAATGTATTCCATACCTTACGCACCAAGCTGGGTATCAAATATTATAAGTGACATCTGGTGCTCAAGTACCATGGTGGTTTACATAGATACATCTAGATAGAAATGAAGTTTTCAGACATCTCATCCTTGGGCGCAACCTCTCGATATCCCATCAAAATCGAGCATAACCTTAAACAAAAGATGCGATAGTTTGGGCTTGGAAAGCCCTCACAATAGAAGTAGGGCAAGGTCAACCCAAACCCGTAGAAAAAAGGATAGAAAAAATATGGGAAGCCTTAGGAAAAACAGTCTAAGCCGTAAGCAAAGAAGGATAATGGAAAGACGAAGAAAGATACTAGGAAGTGGTGCAATTTCCGTAAGATCCCCTGGCATAAAACTATTGATTTCCGCTCAAAGTAGTCATTAGTGGCTGAGATGAAAGGCTTTGAATCATATGTGGGTTCTGACTCTAAGTCAGAACTAGAAAAGGGGAGACAGATCATTGATGCAGAACCCCATGCCACTGTTTCTACCACCAAGATCCATCCTGGTGAACCTGATGAGCCAGAGGAAGGTGAGCACCTCTTTCATTCAGAGATGTGGGTGAAATGAACTCTGTTTCACTTCATTGTTGATAGCGGTAGCTAGAAGAACCTCATCTCAATGGAGGTCATCAAGAAGATGGCCCTGTCGACAATGCCACACCCACAACCCTACACAATCGGATGGATCTGCCAAGGAAGTTATCTTTGCATCATCCAACAGTGTCGCAGGTCATACAACATAAAGCTTTTCAAAGATGAGGTATTGTGTGATGTTGCTCCCCTTGAATTTTGTGATGTTCTTTTTGGCCAACCTTATCTATGCAAATGTCATGCTTTATATGAGTCTAGGCCGCAAAGTGTTATTATTACTTTGAATAGGAAATTGTACAGGATACATCAGGTAGTCCCACCTAGTGCTATTTCCTTGATCTCTGCCAAGCAATGTAGGAAGGTCATCTATCAGACCGAGAAGTTTTTCTTCTTTTTGATTCGCTCTCAGAACGAGTGAAATATTGCAGCCACAACCAAGGCATGTGCAATCAAACTCTCCACACAACAGAAGCAAGTGGATAAGGTCATGGAATAATACAAAGACATATTCTTCTCACCTACTAGGGTACCTCTGCACTATCAAGTCAAGCATTCCATCGATCTGACCCCTGACACACCACTACCCAATGGGCCATTCTATTGTCGTTCTTTGTTAGAAAATGAGGAGATCAAGAATCATATCCAAGAACTGCTCCAAAAGGGGAACATCCAACCCAACTCATCACCTTGTGGAAGTCTGATTGTGCTGGTGCAAAAGAAAGAATGGACCTGGAGACTCTGCATTGATTACCATGCCCTAAATAAGATCACAGTTAGAAACAGGTACCAAATTTCTTGAATTAGCAATCTCCTTGATCAAATCAAGAGGGACAAATAGTTTAGTAAGATTGATCTGAAGTATGTCTACCATTAGTTTCCCAATAGAGCAGACAGATGTATGGAAGACTGCCTTCAAGTAAAAAAAAGGTCTTTTTGAATGGTTGGTCATGCCTTTTGGTTTGAAAAATGCCCCAACAACTTTCATGAGGATGATGGACGATATCTTGTGGCCTTTCATTAATTATTCTTTAGTTGTGTATCTGGATGACATCCTCACCTACAACCATACTTTGGCGGAACACTTGCAGCATATCCAGCATGTTCTGCACACTCTACGACAACACCAAATATATACCAAAATGTTCCTTCGGCATGGACAGGGTCCAGTACCTAGGCTACATTGTTGCTGAGGATGGTGTGCATGTAGATCCAACCAAGATCCAAGTCATCCATGACTGGCCAACCCTAACCACCCTCAAGAGATTTGAAACTTCTTAGGCCTTGCCAATTTCTATCGCAGGTTCATGTTGGGATTCTCCCATATTCCATGGGCCCTCAGCCAAGTAACCAAGGGTGGTGGTAAGGAAAAGTTTGTGTGGGGCCTGTTGGGGTCCTATAATTATAGGCGAATTGATTCTTCGACTGTTGATTTGGCAGTTCTCTCGTGATGACGAAGTATGGGTCAGTTGATCTCGTTCCCTCCCTCCATTCTTTTCACTCGATCCCCCATCACACTGCTAGATCTTTCATATACGCTGCGCCCTCACTCCCTTGTCCTGTGGCCCCATTGATTGACTACTTTTCCCGCCACCCATCCATGCATAAACCGACTTAGGCTAAAAACATTAAGTTAATAATGCTAGCAATAAAATTAGTTAGATTAAACACGTAAGGTTAGTATAGGTTAAACTAGCTAATAAATAACTAGTTATTAATTCATTAATTATTAATTAATTAATTAATAATTAAGTTAAAACCTAAGTTAGTAACTTAGTTAATTATTGGATTAAATAAAAATATTAAAAACAATTTAAAACAAACAAAAAATAACTAAAATAAAAATAACAAGAAGTAATATAAAAATTATAATAAACATAAAATACAAAATATATAAAATATACATAAAAACAAAAAATATATA
>ML782383.1:1215863-1300291 GCA_009831015.1 Picea engelmannii | reverse complement strand
AGACTTATGTCTTTCAACACTTCCATCTTATGCATACTTAGTTCTATACACTCATTTACATATGACAAGTTTTATTTCTATACACTCATTTACATATGAAAAGTTTTATTTACATATATCATTATTGGGAGTAAGAGTTGGTTGCTTTAAAAAAGAGAGATATTCATTAAATAAACTTGAACTATTAAGTAAATTATTTGAAATACATTTCTTTGTAACATTTCYRTTCAAACTTGCAAGTAAAATATATTTAACCACATGGAAATCTAAGAGCGTACCTTTATACCATAAAAACATAAAAACAAAACAATTGGAATTTATGTTTTTTTTCATCTTTGATATATCTCTTCCACCATGTTGATAGTATGAAAATGAGCAATTGGAATTTATGCTTTTTAGCATTGATATATATCTTCCCCAACGTCATAGTATGAAATGGTGTGTTAGAATTTTGAAAATGAAAAATGTGATAATGGATAGTTTGAGACTTTCAGATAATGAAGTTAATAATCATTAACCACTAACAAGGTGCATATTCAAGTGAATTGGTGATGGCGATCACCTCATTGAATTCATACAAAGTTGACTCCTACCATTGATTGCATGAAAACATAGTTTTCCATATTTTTGAAAATCAAATAATTGATCCTGATCAAGGAGGATATCGGTGGACACCCATCTATTTTAACTGGCTCAAAACAAGTTTTCGACAATTTGCTATTTTTTGCTATTTTTTGCAGGAAATAGAATGATCCACATTATTTTTAGTTGCACCAACTTAGTATTCCTTCAGGGATGCTATTAAAGAACAATACTACCCTATTGAAAGTTATGATGAATTTTATACAATATGGATCACATTGCAGTAGGAAAGATACCAAGCCATGCCATAGTTCACCAATGTATTCCATACCTTGCACACCAATCTGGGTATCAAACATTCTAGTCGATATATGGTTCTCAAGTAACATGGCAGTCTTCATAGATACATCCAGATAGAAATGTATTTTTCAGACATCTCTTCCTTGGGCACAACCTCTAGATATCCCATCAAAATCGAGCAGGAGCTTAAACAAAAGACGCGAAAATTTGGGCCTGGAAAACCCTCACAACAAAAGTAGGGCAAGGTCAACCGCAACCCGTAGAAAAAAGGACAAATAAAATATGGGAAGCCTTAGGAAAAATAGTCTAATCTACAAGAAAAGAAGGACAATGGAAAGACGAAGAAAGATACTGGGAAGTGGTGCAACTTCCATAAGAGCCCCTGGCATAAAATTGTTGATTTCCACTCAAAGCAGTCATTAGTGGCTGAGATGAAATCCTTTGAATCATATGTGGATTTTGACTCTAAGTCAGAACCATAAAAGGGGAGACAAATCATTGACGCAGAACCCAGTGCCACCGTTGCTACCACCAAGATCCATCCCGGTGAACTTGATGAAGGTGAGCACCTATTTCATTCACAGATGTGGGTGAAATGAACTCTGTTGCACTTCATTGTTGATAGCGGTAGCCAGAAGAACCTCATCTTAGCGGAGGTCGTCAAGAATATGGCCCTGTCAACAACACCGCACCCACAACCCTACACAATCGAATGGCTCTGCCAAGGAAGTTATCTTTGCGTCATCCAACAATGTCGCTTGTCGTATGACATAAAGCCTTTCAAAGATGAGGTATTGTGTGATGTTGCTCCCCTTGAATTTTGTGATTTTCTTTTGGGCCAACCTTATTTATGTAAATGTCATGCTGTATATGATTCTAGGCCTCGAAGTGTTATTATTACTTTGAACAGAAAATTGTACGGGATACTCGAGGTAGTCCCACCTAGTGCTATTTCCTTGATCTTTGCCAAGCAATGTAGGAAGGACATCTCTCGGACCGGGAAGTTTTTCTTCTTCATGATTCGCTCTTAGAATGAGAGAAATATTGTAGCCACAACCAAGGCATGTGCAGTCGAACTCTCCATGCAGCAGAAGCAAGTGGATAAGTTCGTGGAATAATACAAAGACATATTATCCTCACCTACTGGGGTAACTCTGCACTGTCAAGTCAAGCATTCCATCGATATGACCCCCGACCCACCACTACCCAATGGGCCATTCTATCATCGCTTTTTGTTAGAAAATGAGGAGATCAAGCATCATATCCAAGAATTGCTCCAAAAGGGGAGCATTCGACCCAACTCATCACCTTGTGGAAGTTCGATCGTGCTGGTGAAAAAGAAAGATGGGACCTGGAGCCTCTGCATTGATTACCATGCCCTAAATAAGATCACAGTTAGAAATAGGTACCAGATTCCTCGAATGGAAAATATCCTTGATCAAATCAAGGGGGCCAAATAGTTTAGTAAGATTGATCTGAAGTCTAGCTACCATCATGTTCCCAATAGAGCAGACAGATTTATGGAAGACTACCTTCAAGTCAAAAGACATTCTTTTTGAATGGTTGGTCATGCCTTTTGGTTTGAAAACCACCCCAACAACTTTCATGAGGATGATGGATGATATATTACGGCCTTTCATTAATTATTTTTTAGTGGTGTATCTGGATGACATCCTCACCTACAACCATACTTGGGCGGAACACTTGCATCATATCCAGTAGGTTCTGCACACTCTACGACAACACCAACTATATACCAAGTTGGAAAAATCCTCCTTCGGCATGGACAGGGCCCATTACCTAGGCTAAATTGTTGATGAGCATGGTGTGCATGTGTATCCAACCAATATCCAAGTCATCCATGAATGGATAACCCCAACCACCCTCAAGAGCTTCGAAGCTTCTTAGGCCTTGCCAATTTCTATCTTAGGTTCATGTTGGGATTCTCTTATATTCCATGGGCCCTTAGCCAAGTAACCAAGGGTGGTGGTAAGGTCAAGTAGTGCCACCATATACTTGGAACCTAGAAAAAGGAGATCTCTCAGACTGAAATCAACACAATTTGATCTCATCAATGAAATTATTTTTAGAAGAAATTATGATGATGTACTTTTGAGATATCTTGAAAAATCAAATGTAGAAAAGGTCCACAGTGAGTTGCATCATGGTCTTTATCAAGGAAAGTTTGGAGGGAACACCACAACACAAAAAATTCTTAGGGAAGGATATTACTAGCCTACAACGTTCAAAGATTCCCATTCATATGCAAGGAAATGAAATATTTGTCATAAGTCAGCCGAGAGGGAAAAGAGGCATGCTTTTCCTTTACAACCTGTATGATTTGACAGTCCCTTTCAATAGTGCGGTTCCGACATCATTGTGGAAATCAATCCTAATTCCTCCCAAATACATAAATATTTATTGAAAGCAAGTGATTACTTCAAAAGGGGGACTCAAGCTGTGCCTTTGAAAATAGTAAATGAAAACCATGTGATTTCTTTCCTTAAATCCCACATCATTACCAGGTTTGGCATTCCCCAATCTTTAGTATTTGATAATGAAAAATATTTTTCATTGCTAAAATCGACTTAATTTGCACTTGAAAAGAATATAAAAATTCACTCTGAGTTTTCATTTAGCACTTTGTGTATGAACTTTTCTCGTGAGTGGGATTTCCCACTTCATTGGGAAATCCGACATAATAGATCCTTTAAACATAATTAGTGGGTCATCAAATATGGGCGGGCCTATTCCCACATCCCCTAATGTGACTGGAGGAGTCATAATGGCCATCTCCATTCCACTAGTTAGTGGGATAGATACTTCCACTTCTATACCTCAGACATCAGGTGTTCCCTTTGGGGAATACCACTGATCACATCTCTTCCTTCCACTATTTTACCAATATTTAGTATTCCCAGTGTCAATCCATCAGTGCCTATGTCTGGATTCATTTTTGGTAGAGGAAAAAGCCTTGGTTTTACTGCTAGGAGTGGGTTCCCACATATTTCTAGTATACCCCTAGGTAGTCCAACAATACCTAACATTAGTTTTTCTTTTGGTTGGAACTTTAATCCTAGGTTTGGATTAGTGAACAACATTTCTACCATCTTTGGGGGCATCAATTTCCTCGAGGATAGTAGTATGGAGGGGTCTATAATTCTATTAGGACCGCAATGTCCATCATTAATCCATCAAAATTTGTCTTTCTTAGTGACCTTGAATTTATTGAATCTATCTTGATTGAAAATGAAACCATCAAGCATCAAATCACATAGTCGGTAATACCCATTAAATTACCATTAGACATACCCAAGTTTGACGATAATATTGGAGAAGATCCTCCAATGCATGTCTTGAATTTCCACTTGTGGTGTTCATCTAACTCATTAGTGGAATATATCCTAAGGTTGCATATTTTCCAAAGAACCTTGATAGGGAGAATCACAAAATGGTATATTGAATTATTAGGCACTTCATTTAGAAATTTTCAATTCCATGTTTGACACATTTCCAACTTCCCATATGATATGAGATTGGAACCAAAATTTTGATGTCTTTCTATTAGAATAAAACAACACATATCTCTAATCGTATCCCTGAATGGAGATGGTGGAATAGGATCATTAGAGATAAAAAGTTTATTCAATGTCTAGAAGATTGGTTTGTTAACTTATTGTTGCCTCAATTAGGCAAGGATGTGTCTATGTTAGGAGTTGTAACCAAAGAAGAAGTGATTTTATGTGCTCAACATCTAGATTTGAATAATTCTTAGTCTAGCATGTTATATGATTTAACCTTACATACTCCTAGGCCATCAATGGATCCATCCAAACCTATCCTATGACCACATGTCGACAATGTGGTTGGTTTAGTTTCCCATGCTTTTTTTGGCCAATTGACTGGACACATGGCTCAAATGACCATATCATCTAATCCATCTATGATTTCACCAACATCACAAAATGTCTCATTCCCTACTCAAACCTCTGACATTCATTCAATACAATCCACAAATCCAAAGAATTCTTAGAAACCTAGAGGTAAATAGAAGAATAGAAAGAAAAATTCTAATGTTGATCATGGGACTACGTAGTATCAAAATGCTAATGCTGGAGGTATTAAATAGAAGAAGTTAAAGTTTCCATGCAATATTTGAAATGGAGATCATCTTACTCACCAATATATTTAGAGGGATGCTATTATTTGATACTTATCTTAGCATGGAGATCAACAACTACCCATCATCTTAATGAATACTTTCACACTACAACAACAACAAATGGTTGAAACAATCGCTCCACCTCCGCAAGGGGGCACATAGGGTAATCCCCCGTAATTGAGCAATGCCATGAATTCCAATGTATACATGTGTGATCAAGGAATCCATATTTAGAACATATATCATAATTAGGAGAGTCCCGAGAGTGGCCATTCTCTCTTCATATTAGTCTCGTGGCCCTCTACAAATAGAGAAGTGTTGGCCCTTGACCAAGTTTTAGGAGTTTCTTGGTCATGTTGACCTATTTTGGGAATTTGACAGGTAGTCGAAGGTGGAGTGCAAGACAGAGCAGAGATCACGGGATCTCAACCCCCTTTTGGGCCCCTTTTCGGGCTTTTGGGATAATGTAACAGGAAAGGGATGTCGACCCATGGGTTTACCCACACTTAGGCAAAATTTTGTAATATATAAATAGATTCCTAGGATATAGAAAAGTATCGAATGAGATAAGTGCTAGATCTAAGTGATGTGAATGTATGCTAAGTGCCAGTAGGGTTTTGGATGCTTTTGTGCATGATTGTAAGAGGCTTGCGGAGCTGAGTGCAAGAGGTTGTGATAGAGTGCGAAAGGATTTGTGTTGTAATGCAAGGAAGAAGGATCCAACGAGCTGCGTAGATCTTCTGTCCTGTGTGGAGTAAGGGTTTTGAAGGCTCTGTGCATGTAACTTATTAACCGAAGAAAATAAAGAAGAAGAGTTGGTGGATGTAGCCCCAGGGTGGGGGTGAACCACGTAAACATTGTGTTATCTTGCTTTGTGCCTGTCTTTATGTGTTTATGTCTCCTTCTGCTAAGTGCTTTGAGATGATTAGATAGATCTGTTTATGTTTAGTGCTAATGATGTGTGGAATGATAGATCTGATATATATGAATATGCTAAGTGCTTGATCAATTAGATCTAACCTATTTATTAATTCTATGTGCTTAATACAATAGATTACTCTGAATGATGTGAAGATCTGTTTTACCAGTGAAGTGGTTATCGATTACATATTAAGGAACTAACGGTGCTATGTGCTTTATTAAGTGTTCTAATCACATATCTGTGTCCCAGCTAAGGTTGCAGACACTTGAGTCCTGCAACCACCCTTGCCTCTACCTCGGGTGAGACTTCATCTGCTTTGCAGGTGTTTCCGAAAGGGCCGGTAGTTAGGATTTTGTTGGTGTGCTCTTGTAGTGTTGAACCCTGGATCTTCCCCTGTGCCAAAAAATGGTTCCGTTGCTAAGACCTGAAACTGTGATTGCTGGGAACTGAGGAAGAAGAATATTTGTGCAAAATATCCGATCTGAAATTGTGAAAGCTCTGTGCATAGATCTATTTCCCTAGTGTGCAACATTTTGTTTAACCTATGAGGCTTTGTGCCACTGGATCTGAAGAAAAGAGGTATGATTTGAAGAAACGAGGTAAGATCTGAACGATTTGTGATTTAAGAAAGGTAAAAGTAAGAATTCTAGGTAAGATCTGGAAGCTCTGTGCTCTGATAAAGGTAAGAATAGTTGAAAGTATTTATATATAAAAGATTTATGCTCTTTAGAAGTAAGATAAGAGGAGATTTTTGTTTCTAAAGTATGGATCTAGGTATTTCTGACAGATTTTGTCCTAGCTTGAAAACTAGGGAACTTATAGATGAAAAAATATTTGATATGAATAGATATGATAGGAATAATGGAATATATGTTATACCAATACATAGAAAATATGATTGGAATAACAAATGGATGCAGGTGTTATAGGATAAATCGGTAGGTGTGGAGACTAACTGATCTCCCTAGATCCACCTAGATCTAGAACAAAACACACAAGAACATGACACTTTCCTTAAGTTTTAAATATTGGATTTACTAACTAAAGAGGGATAGGTGACATACCGTTTAAACGCTGCTTCCTCTCACCATCGCCATCCTAGCTCCATTCCAATGCTCATACAATGATGAACCTGCAAAAGAACACAACCAACCAAATTGATAGTAATAGCATAAACTCAATATAAACCTATGTATGTGATCAAGAAACCATACAATAAAACACAACAAGCCTTATAGGAAAGAATCATATTACTGTATCATATTAAATGTGAAAGAGATATTACAACCATGGCCTTGATGTCATAAGGTCCCTTCCAACTGTATTTTGTTCCCCACACACTTTCACTCCAAGTATTCTGAGAGAATAGATCTGATAATATTCACAATCAATCTTGACAAAATGGCTCATCTTGCCAAGCTAATAATCTCCAAAGCTCAATCCAATCCAAGCTAATCCCAAAAGCTAATCTCATCCAAGACAAATCCAACTTATCCCTTCTGCATGAGAGCTCCTCTCCTTTTATAAGCTGAAGAGGATAAGGTGAGGAGGTTAGGATGATCCCACTAAATCATGAAAGCGAGTAAGATCCAAACCATTCGGATGCCACCTCACCATGGAAGTTTCTCTTTCTAGAAGATTCGATAAAACGCTCATTTTTCCCACGTGTAAGAATTCTTGCACCCTACCTATAGAGAAGACTACGAAATCCTCGTGCCCTAGCTATGATGCAACATGCGAGAATAAGGAATTCTCGCACTCTAGCTATAATGCAGCCTGCAAACTTCCTTTTTTATAGGGTTTTTACAAAGGAAAATGCAACTTCTTTTCTCAGGAAAAGTTCTTCTCCCTTCCTTCTTCAGGAACTCAGGCCACTGACCCCTCTGAAGGAAACAGATAGGTTTACATCATTAATGGTCATAGGGATTATAGAAATAATGTGTAACAGAGAGCCCCCCCAAGTATGAAGTTAGAACAAAGTGATACCTGAAATACTTTGTCGAGTGTGTGTAGGGAACAAGGAACAATCGGTCGGAAACCTGCCAACAAACAAGGAAATACAATACAATAATATGTCATCACTGAGGTAGAAATTCCCATACTCATAATACAAATGACTTAGAGCATAAATGCCGACATGCAAAGATCCATGTCAAGTAAGACAAGGTCATGGCCACCAAACATACATCATGGATCCATGCCATTATGAATCAAATCTGAAGATAACCACCAAAAATACACTATGGATCTATGTGTTAAAGTTTCAAATTTGAACATAGCCACCAGACATACAATGTGGATCTATGCAACAATACACTGAATATACTCCAACACAACCTAAATCTGTCAGAAAAGATCCAGGGTCTTCATATCCACCACTCTATAGTACGGATCTAAACATGTGAATACATGTGTCGAAGTCGAACATGGTATAAACCACTTGATTACTGGTCATTAGTGTATACCGTTAACAAGCGCGAGGGAAATCACCATTAATGTCAATGACTCCTAAGGTATACTAGTACTATCCAACGAATGTGAATTAATGAGTTGAAGTAGAACACTTGACGAAATCTCTCGATCAAGGGTCAATAATGAAAACCCATTGTCGAAAGCAAGAAAGCCTGCCATTGAGGCATGCAAGTTCCAAGGTACCAACTGGTTTCTAAGTCTAATTTTTGGATAATGAGTTGAAGTTGATAGGAAAAGACTTGTCACAGGAGGGCCTTAATGTATCCCACATCAATGACACAAAACAAGTAACAAGATTTGATGTAGATCAGAGTAACAAGTGATTCAAGATTGACTCAGTGATTGCCGACCCAATAGAAGGCTTAAAGACTACAGAAATGGCTGACGCAATAGAAGGCTTTCCGGGTTGAATTTCTCTTTGAACATATTGACGACACAAAAACTATCTTGGAAATACTGACTCAACAACAAGGATTACAGACCAATTTGTAATCTTAAAGGAGTATGATTAGGAGACAAGTGGATTTTCCAACCTAGACACAAGGCGAGTGAAAGGGTGTCATGATCAAAAGTGACTCTTCCATGAAATACAGGTTTAGACATATTTCTTTCCCAATATTTTCCCCCACCATCTCTGGTGAGTACCTCTTTATCTTTACACAAGCTTGAGGAAGATAACATATGCTTGTTGATGTAATCTCATCCTTCGGACGAGTCCCTTGTATTATGTTTAACAAACCCTAGGAAGGAGTATTTCGGTCCCACATGAGCCTTTCATTGTTTGTTTTATGAGTCCAAAGAAAGAAAAATCGGGGGTTTTTCATGTTTATAGAGTCTAAAAAACACTTAAATAGAACTCTCTCAGTTCCTTTTTCGTAAAGTAGTTTGATGAGACCGAAAAAGAGATAAACTATCGTTCAACAGATGTTTTCTTCAAATACTTTAACGAGTGTGAAAAGAACAAGATCGCTCGACAATCTTTTCATGTTTAGAGAGTCTGAAAAGAGCTTAAAGGGATCTCTAGTGGGTTCATTTTTCATATAACCTTTACGAGTCCGAAAAAGTGATAAAAGTATACTCAGTTGCATTCTCATGTATTTACGAGGACGAGAAAGAATAAAGACTAAGCTCGGTAACTTATTCTCATGTATTTACGAGCATGAGAAAGAACAAAGACTAAGCTCGAGATTGTTTTCATTTTTATGCAAGCTTTAAAACAAAAAAAAACTATTCTTGGACCTGATTTTATTTTTACACAAGCTTGAACCATAGGAAACTATGCTTTGACCTGGTTTCATTTTTACACAAGCTTGAACCAGAGGAAACTATGCTTGGACCTAGTTTTATTTATACACAAGCTTGAACCAGAGGAAACTATGCTTGAGGTAAGTGGTTTCATTTTTACACAAGCTTGAACCATAGAAAACTATGCTTGGAATTCCCAATGCATAACACATGGATGGTTGGTACTTAGCCCCCAACTTAAGAAATTAGAGGCTCTACTTCAACATGAAGTCCAGAGGCTGAAAGTATTGCCCCCCCAAGCTTTGTTTCATCCAACGACAAAGGCAGAGGAAATGAAGCTTCAAATACTAGATGAAGGACTTGACTCAAACAGAGAAGGGGAAAACTATTTCATTTTTTAACGAGCTTGACATAGAAACAAGAACTATGCTAGTAACAGGTTTCATTTTTTAATGATTTTGAAATCAGAAGACAATGCTCAAGGCTGGTTTCATTTTTAAATGAGATTGAAATCAGAAAATCATGCTCAAAGACCTCTATTTCATTTTTTAACGAGGTTGCCTTGGAGACACAAAAACTATCCTCGAAGTCTCTCTTCTTGATCATGGATTCCAAGAGGACAATGCTCCGGAATGACACTATGTCAAGGGAAAAAACTCAGTCATGGCTTCCAAGAGGTCTTCACTGGGAGGAAGAAACACACTCTGGAAGGACACCATGTCAAGGGTCACGAAAAGAGTAAAGAGATCAGGCTCTAACAACCCTATCGAAGAGATCACCATGTCAACTACTGGATCTAAGTCATCAGAAGTTGAATTCATGGGGGACAATGCCACATAATTGACATGTGGCAGGGTAAATATTGTCTTCATATAAGAACCATTTAGGGAGGTAATCTAGTTAGGACCAATGAACAAAAGTTGATCAATAGTCACCATTCATCCATCGCGTGGGAAATATATCACGTGAAAAAGAGTGGACACAATATCTTTCATGGCATAGACATAATCCCACCCAAGGAGTAAAGTAAAATCCAAGGGGTCTTGGATGACCTTGACATCGATAAAGCCTGTTTTCCCTCCCAAAGTTACAGGAAACTGAGGAAGTGTCCCTAAAGGTTGACTGGTTCTTCTATTAAAAGATAACAAATTATGCGTAACTGAGGCAAGCTGAGGACAACCCAAAGATTGCCAAGCAAAAGAGGAAAAAATTCTAACGAATGCACCTTCATCTATCAACGTCTAAGGAACGTCCCGACCACAAACTTGCACTGTAATCTGGAAAGGAATGTGAGAGAGAAGATGAGGTCCAGTTAGCACACCCCAATTAAAAAGGATGGCCACATTACTTGGAGGGGGTTTCACGGGAGAAAGAGGAATACCCCCCGACACGACAGAGTCTGTATCAACGAGAAAAATGTGGGCAGTATCGGGTTTACTCTCTAGCGATAGAGTATGATCGACCAATGAATATATTAGATCGACCACTTGTCTTTCATTCTCCAAGGGGAGAATGGGGTCGACAGGTAGAAACGGATCGGCCACTTGGGTTTCACTCTCTAACAGGGGAGTGGGATCAACCGAGGATGGGATCGGATCAACCACTTGGTCTACTGGTTCAACCAAGTACGTGACTAGATTGATCACTTGATCAATCAGATTGACCGGAAACGGGTCCGGAGTGATCATTCCATCAACTATAGGGGGGTTGAGAGAAAATTTACGATAAGCAGCTGGAAGTTGAGGTTGTGAAATAGTCATGTCTTCTAGTAATTTCTATGCTTTGTCCATACGAGGGAAAAGGTGAGTTAGATGACTCCCTTTGCATAACATACATGAGAAATTGAATCTACTTTTCTTCTTCCCAACGGTATCATGACTATTTGATGGGAGTTCATCGGCATGTTGTTCAGAGGCTGACGACATGGGTTGTTCAGGGTGTGTACGGGAGGTCATCAGCTTGCACCCAGTGTTCAATGTGGACCTCCTTCGACCATATTTTCCACCATTATTGGACACCTCAGAGATCGCAAAACAATTTAAACAAATAGATCCCAACCCTTACTGCATGGAACATGCATCCACTAATCAGATCATGGACATACAATTCAAGGGCACTCTATAGAAGAGGATCTATCTTTATCGGGTTGTCAAAGCAGGTCAACTCTTGCACCAAGGAAAGTGGCTCAACCAAGCCTAAATTCAGCAGACATTTCCTCATCTAATGGGGAAAATAAATGCAATGGATACCATTTATTCCTAAGGGGGGATGATTGATCCAGGAGGATATCGGTGTCCACCCACCTATTCCAACTGGCTCAAAACATTTTTTCGGCAATTTACTATTTTTTGCAATTTTTCAGGTCCTAAACTTCTGGGGCTATTTTGAGGGCTTAGGCCCTAAACAATGTTTTTTGGTGATATAGAAACTTAATGATGTTTAATGGCATGATTGAGGCCCCTAAATCGCATGCAAAAGCTATGATCCTAAGAAGTTAATGTACTAACTTACCCCAAAAGGGACCACATGACTTTTGGCGTTTCATCTCCTAGGGTTAGGTTTTTTGGATGTCTAGGGTTTTGGCATTGATGTTTATTGTAAAAAGGCCTTCAAAGATTCATTGTACTCATTTTCTTGCGAATGAGAGTAGCCATCACATCTCTTCTCAGAGATAAAATGCCACCATTCTAACAAGATTGTTTCAATCTGCATTTTACAGTTTCAACATATTTCTTAATTAATAGAACTCAAGTTTTATTGTATCTTTGTTATTACTCTTTGTTTCTCTGTGTTAATATTATAAATCTATGCTTTCATTTCATTCTTCTCATAAATCCAAATCAGTGGTATCATAGCGGTTCTCTCTTTGTCATTTTTTAGTGCATGTCCCTGATGAGGTCAGGGTATAGAGAGTTGGGTATAGAGCTTGTTTCTCTTGAGGACAACTTCTCTCACACACCCAACAAACCTTCCATGGCGGGCGAAAATAAAGTCAACGATATAGGATATCCTTTCAAAATGTTGCTCAATTAATCCCTCAAGTGATGGAGGAATGAGATGATGGAAAAATTTGTGTAAATCCAACAACAGTTGCCAACAAGCGAGGCATCTACCTCAAGAGGAGGCACCGCTCCCTTCAAGGTACAAATCAATTTTGATAATCCTATAATTGAAGGTCAGATAGATGCGGATGCCATAGATAAATGGTTAAACCTTCTAGAAGGGTACTTTTCTTTCCACAACTTTTTCGATAGAGAAAATATTACATTTGTGCTCCTCAAGGCCATCCCCCATGTCCAAGATTGGTGGGAGACATTGTGTGAGCAAAAGGAATTATAGGGATCCACATTATTTGAATTTGCACCCACTTGGGGGTCCTTTAGGGATGATATTAAGGAACAATACTACCCTATTGGAAGTTATGATGACTTGTATATAATATGGACAACACTGTGGCAGGAAAGAGACCGAACAATGCCAGAGTTCATCAATGTCTTCCATACCTTGCACACCAAGATGGGTGTCAAATATTCATAGCGACATCTGGTGCTAAAGTACTGTGGCGGTTTTCATATATACATCCAAACATAAATGGAGTTTTTGGACATCTTGTCCTTGGGTGCGACCTATCGATATGTCATCAAAATCGAGCCGAAGCTTAAACAAAAGAAGTGATAGTTTGGGCCTAGGAACCCCTCACAGTAGAAGCAGGGCAAGGGAAGACCCAACCCGTAGAACAAAGGACAGAGAAAATATGGGCATCCTTAGGAGAACCAGTCTAAGCTGCAAGCAAATAAAGACAATGGAAAGATGAAGAAAGATACTGGGAAGTGGTGCAACTTCCATAAGAGCCCCTGGCATAACATTGTTGATTGCTGCTCAAAGAAGTCATTGGTGTATGAGGTGAAAGCCTCTAAATCAGATGTTGGTTTCGACTTTGAGTCAGAACCAGAAAAGGGGATATGTATCATTGACGTAGAACCTAGTGCCACTGTTTCTACCACCAAGATCCATCCTGGTGAACCTAATGAGCCAGAGGAAGGTGAGTGCCTATTTCTTTCACAGATTTGGGTGAAAGGAACTCCATTGCACTTAATCATTGATAGAAGTAGCCAGAAGAACATCATATTAGCATAGGTCTTCAAGCAGTTGACCCTGTAGGAAACACCGCACCCACAACCCTACACCTTCAGATGGTTCTGCCAAGGAAGCAATCTTCGCGTCAGCCAACCGAGGATAATTTTAAGGATGGAAATTTATATTAAAATGTAGAAACATGGGATAATATTACTAGTCCTTAATATGAAAAATGTAAAACGTTTGGCGATAGTTTGGTAAAAATATTCAAATTTCTAAGGATTTTATATAGTTTCCTTAAAATTTTGGCGATTTTTAAGGTAAAATAATTTTATTTTATGGAATTTGGGCAAAATGTTTTTATAAAAAATGGAAATTGGAGAATATGTTTTTGGGAAAAACCATGGAAAATTATCCCATTCGCGAAATTTAGCCCCTAAAATCATCTATGCAGCCAAAAGTGTCACCTGTCGTGTGGCATCAAGCCTTTCAAAGATGAGGTATTGTGTGATGTTTCTCCCCTTGAAGTTTGTGATGTTCTTTTGGGCCAACCTTATTTATGGAAATGTCATGTTGTATATGAGTCTAGGCATCTAAGTGTTATTATTACTTTGAACAAGAAATTGTACAGGATACCCAAGGCAGTCCCACCTATTTTTATTTCCTTGATCTCTGCCAAGCAATGGAAGAAGGTCATCTCTTAGACCGGGAAGTTTGTCTTCTTCGTGACTTGCTCACAGAATGAGAAAAATATTGCAGACACAACTAAGGCCTATACGGTAAACCTCTCCACACATCAGAAGCAAGTGGATAAGGTCATGGAAGAATACAAAGACATATTCTCCTCACTTACTAGGGTACCTCTGTACTATCAAGTCAAGCATTCCATCGATCTGACCCCCGACGCACTGCTACCCAATGTGACAGCCTATAATCGCTCTATGTTATAAAATGAGGAGATCAAGCATCAAATCCAAGAACTTCTCCACAAGGTACACATCTGACCCAACTCATCACCTTTTTGAAGCCCGATTTTGCTGGTGCAGAAGAAAGACGGGACCTGAAAACTTTGCATTGATTACCGAGCCCTAAATGCCCCGCAAATTTCATCAGGATGATGGACGATATATTGTGGCCTTTCACCAATTATTTTGTAGTGGTGTATCTAGATGACATCCTCATCTACAACAAGATTTGGGCAGAACACTTGCAACATATCTAGTAGGTCCTGCACACTCTATGACAACACCAACTATATGCCAACTTGGAAAAATTCTCCTTTGGCATGGATAGGGTCCAATACCTAGGATACATTGTTGTTGAGAATGGTGTGTGTTAGGACTCAGAAATGTCACATTTATATCCTCTTTTCCCTTCACCATTCCTTACATTTCATGGTCCTAATAAACCTTTTATCATACCATTTCCATATATACATTGGGTTTCACCTTATTATTTTCCACTTTATTCATTTAAGTATTATAAGTGAATTTATGATTAAATATTATAAAAATGATATATTTTCATTATATATCAAGGTTGGATGAGTTTGATGATGTGTGCAGGCATATTTGAAGATTTCAAATAGGTCAAATATGACCACCTAGCCTCAAATTCGAATTTCATCTTCAAGCTTTGAAGAATATTTGGGACAATCATTCAAAGCATATTCAAAGGAGAAGATCATGGAGATTTTGATAGGATATCTTATCCAAGATATGATTGGAGGATTTGAAGGAATAAGTTGAGAGAATAGTGGATCTGTAAGTATGACACTCTTCAAGACTTTCATGTATATAAGAGAGTGCTCTCTCTTCATGAAGGAGGCATGTAATTCACAATGAGGAGTTAGAGATGATCATGTAATTCATAATTTGGTCTTGTAATTAGGAGAAGGGGATTCTTAGCTTTGTTATTCTTTCATGCTTTGTCATTTGACTCTTGTAATATAATTTGAGATTGATATATTGTGTGAGCTCACATATGTCTTTTTTCATTCAACTCTTCACATGTTGTATTGCTTTCCTAGTTAGTCCCTCAATGCTTTCCTAGATTAATTTCATTTCAGTAATTTAGATTAGATTAGTTCTACTTAAGTCCTGTATATATAGTGCATGTTCTTCGTAAGCCTATGAAACTTGGATTGACAAATTAAATAATTGGGAAAATACTACAACGGAATTAAACGACAATATTTCTGCCTAACATTTTGGCGCCGTTGCCGAGGAAGCACGATGGATTGAGGTTTAGCTTGATTTTTATGAAATTATGATTAGTCATGCTCCTAACTATGAGGTGACATATGGGTAAGGGAATGTAGGGAGTGTTTCAATTCCTGCAAGTGTAAGTGTAGATTTCAATTTCTGCAAATTCAATTTTTTTTTTTTTTAGCAACTGTGAAGACGTTTTCATGTGTTTCAGCAAGTATGATTTTCAGTTTTTATTTTATTTTGATTTGGGTGTTGTAAGAACCCTTTTTGCAATATGATTTAACTATGAGTGTCATCTTGGAACAACTCACTCATATCCTTGTGAAAGTTGGGATCTCTTGTTCTCACAAAGAGGAGATCTTAACAACAGCCACGAGCTTAAATGCTCCTCTAGAAATGAATGAGGAATCAACATCTGAGGAACTTGAGGAGGAAAATGAGGAGCTGCAACAAGATCTGAGCGAGGGAAATTGTGCCTATGAAATCTTTATCGATAAATGGTTCCAGGTAAGCACTCATTTACATAAATTTATTTTTTTTAATTTGTCATTACAGCAACAAGATTCGTTTATTCTTGTAAATTCCCATTTTTCATTCGAAAAATTGCCACTGCACATATTGCTATTACTGTTGTGTCCTTGGCTCCACTAGAAATTTGCCTACACATAACTAATTTTTAATTATAATTAGCATACAGTAGGTAGGATAACGAATAAAACAACGTTTTTTCTCTAATTCTTTTTAAGTATGCTCTCCTCAGCGCTTCGTGCGATCACGAGGATAAAAAAATAGGGATGATTTTGATTTCAGGAATGAATGTTTTTTTGCAAACATGCTTAACAGTAAAAACAATAAAACATTAGATGAATAAAAACAAAACGAAAATTTACATGTTGTTACAGCGAAAATTTTACATGTTGTTACAGCATGCTGATACAACGAAAATTTTACATGTTGTTACAACATGTTGTTACAATGAAATTTTACTTGCTGAAACAATGACGTTTTTGCTGTAACAATGATTGAATAAATTTGCAGATATGCAATAAAACAATAGTGGTGTTAGGATAAAATAAAACAAAACGAGAAACAATTTTTTTTTTTAATAATAAATGGTCTGCCAATTCATGAGTTTTTCCCACTAAACTGTTGCGGCATGCTGAAACAGTGCTAAACTGTGGTCAGTTGAATTCCATTTAAACTCTGCAAAAATTTGTTTCCTGCTACAATAGTTTATGGTTTGAAGTTGCTTGTTTATTTCTGGTTTGAGTTGTCGCGTCACCCCTTGAATTACAACCTGCAAAACAAACAAATGAATTAATCCTGTCATTTCCCGCATCCATGTTAGCAAGAAAATGAATTCAATGGTTTACTGCTCCACCTTCTGATCTCCGATGAATCAACATTTGGGCTTGAATTTTGTTTGTATATTTTCAATAATTGGGAAGCTAGAATTTTCTCTCCATAATTTTAGCATTCGATTTGGGCCAAAATCTTAATGATGTCATTATTTTTCGCTTCCTTTATCTGCATAGTTTAGTTGCCAATCATACACCGCATCTAAACAAATTCTTTCAAATCAAATAAAAACCAATCGCTTAAAAAAAATGATGATTAGTTGGCTTGCCTATTATTGGCAACATGATTTTATTCGTTTTATCCAACACATCATCCTGTATCAATAAACAACTAGTACGCACCCCTCCAATCACACTTCAAGATGATCGTATCTGCTTTTAGATTTAAAATTAATCAATTATTTGTTGTTTTACATGATGTGGCATCTGGGAGATATGGGAAGAAAATTGTTTTGTTCTGCTATTGAGATTATTAATCCATACAACCCGGATACAAAAATATCAATGTTTCCATCTCTGTATTTGGAGTCAACACACTTGGCTTTACATATGGACGCGTAGCTCACACATGCATTGAGAATCTAAAATTTTCCATCAATTTGCAGATAGTCATCTTCAGGTGAAATTTGTGAGCAAACCGTGATGAATTTCAAAAATCTGAGACATGGGTTTTGTGTAGAAGGGTCCTATTTAGTTGACTCATGTGCTATTTTTGAGCAATTTTTTAAAATTCCACTCAGTTAGAGAGAAGTTCACATTTTTCTGAACATGAAAATACAGATTTTAGGATGGCCGGTTTTCCAACGGAGGCCTGGGTGTTTTGATTTTGATGGAACTTGGATGTTCAATTATGGAGTTGGCTATCCCTAACAAATCATTGCAATCAGAACCAACTATTGTACCAAAATGGTTTGCAACATCTGCATTTGGTTTGATGTCTTTATTTACTCTCGACATCCATGATCGATGTGTTCTTGTATGAAGCATGTTTCTTTATTTGGATCGATTTTTGTATTTTCTTACGAATTCTTATTTGTTGCAGAGAATTGTATGCTCTAAAAATATTCAATATATTTGATGATGTACAGGAGCCTGATTTGCAGATTTGGTGCAATTAATTACGGTTGGAAGGCTTGAGTCGTGACAGAATGGAACAACCAAGGAGGGATGAAACAATTTTCATGATATATTTATGCTCTTGGTATATTTGATCGATGTGTTTTGCAGGAAACATGTTTCTATTATGATTTGGTAACGAATGACCAGGGATGTAGCTCATAATTTTAATTTTGAGTGCTTTTTCCATTTCCTTTTATTTTGGGTGTGTTATAAAAATAAAAACAATAAAAATGTAAAATCATAAAAAAATGATTTCGTTTGTTTTTATGGAGAGAAAAATATTT
The DNA here is from genome assembly GCA_009831015.1 of Picea engelmannii. Classification (NCBI taxonomy): domain Eukaryota; kingdom Viridiplantae; phylum Streptophyta; class Pinopsida; order Pinales; family Pinaceae; genus Picea; species Picea engelmannii. Next base: position 1,281,560 of record ML782383.1, on the reverse strand, counting down.
TTTTTTTTATAAAACTATAAAAATAATGAAAAACATTATAAAATAAAAAATAAACATTGTAAAACTGCCAATTTGCAAATGGACATTCTAAAACTTCCTGAGTTGTTTTCACGATTTATGTTTTTTGAGTCATTGTCACAGCAACTGAAGACAAACCACTATGCAAGGACAACAGGTATAAAAACATAGTTTATTTCTATGAGTTTCTTGCATTCATACTAATTTCTGTTTTGCATGATATATTCTTTGCAAATATCACAATTTTTATGCAGGAATTTGTACTAAGTTTTGTAGGAACGAGGACACTCACACTTTGCTGCTGAAGTGATTTTCAAGAATCATGAAATTCTTCGAAGAACACATTCTTTGATAGACATCTTGAAGGAATTGTTACACAGAAACATTTTGTTGTTACACAGAAATATTTTGCTGTTACACAACAACATTTTGTTGATACACAGAAACATTTTGCCAAATTTTTGCATTTTTCCAAATTTCATGTTGTGACACTGTTCCATTTTCTCCTTCAAAGCTGATTAGTCATCCTAGTGTTGAAGCCATCTTCCATTTCCTTAATCTTTATGACTTCGCACATCCCTATATTTTTGAGTTGCATACATAATTTCTTTTATCTTTTTCAGTTCATTTTTGCCTTTCCAGTTTTCCTTCTGAACAAAACAAACCCCCTTTCCATGATTACATTTCCTAGCCATAAACCCTGCTGCTAATGAGATATTTACATATATATTCCTACCAATCTTTTTGTAAAATCGTGTTGATTGATGTGGGATTCCTTAAGGCCCACCTTTCAACAGTCTTGCCCCATTGACCTAGACACATTATCTGGGATATAGACTAGAGTTCCTTTTGAGTACCTAGAGGCTTGCATGCCTTAATGGAAATTTCTCTCACTGATGATCATGGGAATACATCAATGTCCCTTGATCGTTAGATCTTGCAAGTGGATCAACATCAACCCATCTATTCTCACTTCGCAAGATGTACTCGGGTACCTTGACACTCATTGACATCATTGGTGAGTTTGTCTCACATTAGTTAATGACATTCATCAATGGCCGGTAATCCAATGATTTCTCTTCATGCTCGACATCGACACATTTATTCGCATGACTAGAATTGTACCATCAGTTTGTAGTAAGTGAAGACTATACACTTTTTCATGATCCCCTCAGTAGTTGCAACAGTTTGATTTCATATCTATGAGAGTACCACAGTTCCACATCCTCTGCCTTCCACATTTCTCATGATTCAACAGTATCAGTTCATATTCCTTCACTTCCCATGATCCAGTTACAGTGGAAACAACATTAGCAGCTCCATTTTCCTGATCTTGTAGTAGTGACACCTTTCATATTCCATCAGTCACAGTCATATATTCTTTGCTCCAACAATTACAATAGTTGATACTACAACGCCAATCACGTTTTCTTGATCCAACGGCTGCAATAGCTACAACTACTTTTTGGGTAAGTGGAGGTATGTTCTTTTCTAATCCTTAATCACACATTTTTTTATATGCGAACTTGAATATTTTGGAAAATTTCCTTGCCATGCTCTCTTTCCTTCAATGACCTACACTAAGTTGCATGAGGGCATGCAATCGATTCAGTTGGGGAGGGGGGGAAACTATTTCACCACATATTCATTGCCATTACTCCATTTCACCATATCATCATTCCATTTATGATTCACTAAAATTTCTTCTCCAAGTACACTTTGTTGCATTTCGATTGATATACATAATGGCATGATTCATAAAGATAAGGAAAAGGCTTTCTTATACACAATGATGCTTTCTTATGCACATTGATAGCTTATTATTTCCAGTGAGTATATGGCTAAATTATTGCAGCAAGAAAATAAATAAGTGAAATGAATGTTGTTAACACAAGAACCAACATCTTTTGTATTCATGGTTGTCACACAAGAACCAACCATAAGAAAATTTTGCATGATGTTACACATATTTCACATGTTGTTACACATGTATTTTACATGCTGCTACTCTTGTATTTCAAATCCTGGAAATATTCATTGTTAAAAATACATCATCAATCAAAGCAAAAGTTTGAATGCCAAATGTTCTTAAGAAGATCCATGCATGGTTGCATGAGGACATGCAACAAGTTGAGTTGGGGGACATGTTAGGACTCAGAAATGTCACAATTATATCCTCTCTTCTCTTCACCATTCCTTACATTTCATGGTCCTAATAAACCTTTTATCATACCATTTCCATATATACATTGGGTTTCACCTTATTATTTTCCACTTTATTCATTTCAATATTATAAGTGAATTTATGATTAAATATTAGAAAAATGACATATTTTCATTATATATCAAGGTTGGATGAGTTTGATGATGTGTGCAAACATATTTGAAGATTTCAATAAGTCAAATATTACCACCTAGCCTCAAATTCGAATTTCATCTTCAATCTTTGAAGATTTGAAGAATATTTGGGACAATCATTCAAAGCATATTCAAAGGAGAAGATCATGGAGATTTTGATAGGATATATTTTCCAATATATGAGTGGAGGATTTGAAGGAATAAGTTGAGAGAATAGTGGATCTGTAATTATGACACTCTTCAAGACTTTCATGTATATAAGAGAGTACTCTCTCTTCATGAAGGAGGCATGTAATTCATAATGAGGAGTTAGAGATGGTCATGTAATTCATAATTTGGTCTTATAATTAGGAGAAGGGGATTCTTAGATTTGTTATTCTTTCATGCTTTGTCATTTGACTCTTGTAACATAATTTGAGATTGATATATTGCGTGAGCTCACATATGTCTTTTGTCATTCAACTCTTCACATGTTGTATTGCTTTCCTAGTTAGTCCTTCAATGCTTTCCTAGATTAATTTTATTTCAACAATTTAGATTAGATTAGTTCTACTTCAATCCTGCATATATAGTGTGTATGCTTCATAAGCCTACGAACCTCATATTGACAAATTAAATAGTTGGGGAAATATTACAACGAAATTAAACGACAATATTTCCGCCTAACAGTGTGCATGTGGATCCAACCAAGATCTAGGTCATCCGTGAATGGACAACCTCAACCATGCTCACAGAGCTTCAGAGCTTCTTAGGCCTTGCTAATTTATATCACAGGCTCATGTTGGGATTCTCATATATTTCATGGGCCCTCAGCCAAGTAAGCAGGGGTTGTGGTAAGGCCAAGTTTATGTGGGGCCTGCCCCAACAACAAGCATTCAATGATTTGAAGCAGCGCTTGTGCTCAGACCTAGTACTTTTGTTCTTGGACCTGTAAGAACCCTTTGAGATTGAGACATATGCCTCCGACTATGCTGTGGGAACAATTCTCACTCAACACGACCACCCTGTGGACTACCATAGTGAGACACTATCAGATGTTGTCCATAAGTACCCTAATTACGAGAAAGAAATGTTCTCCATTGTGCAAGTCTGCCGCCATTGGAGGAATTACATTCTAAGGAAGGAGACAATCATCCAAACTGGCTGTTAGAACACTTTAGAAAATTTCAAATAAAAATTAGACTTTGATTTCTTTTTGTTTTGACCTTTTAAAAAATAACATACAAAAAACTTAGAAATATCGTTCTTTTTAGAATAAAAGATATGATCGTTATATCTTGACAGGGCACATAATTTTTCTTCCATTAAAAAAGTTTAGTCATCCGGATCGACGACTCTTGTGATTTTGAAATTCTAAAGTTGCCCGAGTTTTAAACAAAAGAAAACTACAAAATCACTTTGGGAATTCGCAATTTGGGAGTTTCAAACTCAACAAGTTTAAAGATAAAAAAAACCTGAAGTTGCAAATCTTAGAAGTCCCAGAGACAGGTTCCCATGAAAATATTTTAAATAGATCCACTGATGAGTCATAGGCCATTTGTCAAAAACTTTATTTGTGCTCACACGTGGCACTCCATTTTGGCATTTTTTTCAGATCATTCACACATTTTTAGGTGACACGTGTCACTCACTTTCTATGACACATCATAAAAAGTGATGTCATCACTGCCACATCAGTCTGGGAGATTGTCCTTCAGTATATAAATCAATAACAAATTCAAAGGAGCGTCGAAGTGCCGAAGTACCGAAGTACCCATTATCATAATAATAAAACACTAAAGATTAATAAACTAAAAAAGTTTAAGTAGTTGTGATTAACGCTCATTAATCACTGTAGATTCGGTCTTCGAGAGATATCTATTATTTTTCATTCAAAATTTCGAATTTCGAACTGCCAAAGTACTCACTGCACATACAAGCTCATGGACTCCCAGAGCTTTGGAGTTCCGGAGTCCCAAAGTACTTAAAAATAAAAAGTGACTTTAAACCATGATTAATTCAAATGAAAAAGTAATTAATGGTTGATTAAATTCTCCTTGAATTCATCCTTCAGGAGATATCCATTGTTTTTCACTCAAAACTCTCGAATGTTGAACTTTCGAAGTACATTGTCTTAATTAGGATCATTGATAATACACTCAACTAGATAGGGTTTAATATTGGGAAATGTGTTGCAACTGTCAGGTAATAAATTTAACAGATTTTGGAATGATTACTCTGTCAATAGATTAATGCAAGTATAGATATACATTAATATTTATGTAAATAAAGGCATTTCAAACTTCAAAGCGTTTTTTCCATTAGCATCTGATATTTTTGCATTCAACATTTTTTGAACTCACAGGTTTTACTTCTCATAGGAGGGTTATAATCAACTTTTGAAAATCATGGTTCCACACAAATAAGGATTCATTGACTGAGGAATCGAACCCAAACTCATATATACTTTCAGACACTATTTCTCGAGGGACAGATGTCATTAAAACTTGGAAGCATGTTTATGACATTCTGGAGGAGGAAATTTCTCTTTGTTCTGATGATTCAGTGGAAGAAGAAGATGATACATTTTCAGGTAAGTTAAGGCATGTGGCTAAGTCCAAACTACATAGATTTCTTTCTCGACCGAAACTATTGCCTTATATTGATATGATAAGATGGGCCTTAAAACACGTGGATATCCCAACAAGAACCATATGTAGTCACCAGAACCCAAGGACATTCAGGTAATGTAAAAATTAACTCTTAACCCCAAATACACTTACAATGCATCATTTATAATGAATTTTGAGGATGAGGAATGCACTAAATATGACATAACTAGCCATGATATAGTAAACACTTGGTGGGGAAATCCAAGTAAGTTCAAAACTAATACCCATGGAATATATTCTACATCCTCTTGTGATGCTCATATCTTATACATTTCCATGATGATATGTAGAATGTTTGTTAAGAAAAATCTTGTGCACTTTACCTATAATGGGTTCCCATAATCCATGAGGTTGATGAGGGATATACTTTTGATTGGGGAAAAATTTTGTCAAATAACTTAGCCAAGAAAATTGGGGAATACAAAGCTCAGAAGTCGAAAGGAGAACATGATCCTTTTTACATGTCTGCATATATTATGTATGCAATTTATTTTAGGACCCCATTTCCTGTTATGAATTGGAGCTAGACTCCGACTGTCACCGAGCCTATACATTTTTATCATGCTAAGTTATGGGAGGAAAATTCAAAGGACTCCTTTTATGAAATTTGTCATAAGGTGGTCATTCCAATTCATGAAGATATCTATGGTCACCCTTCCCCAAAATTTCAGAAAAAATCATAGGAAATTTAGGTGCTATCGTAGATTGGTATATTGAGGAAAGCTTCTCCTACATCAAAGTGTTCAACTATTATATATCTCCTCATGCTCTTCCCATATTATTACCAGACATATTGGTTTGAAGAGAAGTAGCACATCAAACAATTTTAGGAGGGATAACCAAAGAGCTGAAGGAAACACAGAAAAGAGTTTGGCCAACTTTTCCCATACAGGTTGGTGTATTTTCATTATCTTATTTTGGACATGCTAAGGTGGAAGCTTCTGCATTAGAATATATCAAATTGGTTGACATTGAGTACAAAAGGCATGATCCACATAGGGTGGTTGAAAATCATTTAGCTCAATTCAATATGAAAAGATACATCCATGAACATTCACCCTATGATGAAGTTTTCAGAGGAGTAAGATCTTGTGATGAAGTTGTAATCAGATTTCAAAATTTTCCTCAATATCAATAGTTAGGCTTCCTCAGCTTTCAGAAGCGTAGAAGGAACATTCTACCCAAAGTCTTGTAGGGAGAACAAATATTTAACCCAACATCACAGGTGACAAAATCAACAAAGCCAAAGAAACATAGCTTACCTAAATAAAAAGCTATGGAAGTGGAAAAGGATGCAAATACGTTGTCTAAGGATGTAATAATTACAAGAATATCCATACTAGAAAAAAATGAGCAAGAATTAGTAGCATCATTTGAAGCTTTTATGAAGTAGGGGCATACTTTCCCTTTGTCATTACCAAATACTGAAACTTCAGTGAAAGATACCACAAAGTAAGAAGGATCTATTGCACTTAGTTCTCCCATGCCATCGTTAACTCCTCTAGAAACAAGTTCTGAGTTACCTGGTTTAGAGGTTATCAATATAGATGACTTGACACCCATTAAACCTGAATATATGCCTTCATCAAATTTCCTTTTCAACAATAAAATGAAGGCTATTATAAGAATGGAATCTCGACATAAGGTGGGAGTAACTACCAAAAAGAATAAAATGATATATGATGGATAGGGACAGAGTGAACCTAAATTTGCAAAAGAAATTGTAGACTCATTGGGAACCTTTACAATTTCCAATCAGTGGTCAGTGAATAATCTCACAAAACAACTGGAACAAAAGAATCTTATGATTGAACAATTTCTTAATGATATGCAACAGATGGAAGTGACTACCAGAGATATTGATATTGATCAAATCAGATAGGGTTTTGAGCAACAAATTAAGTAGTTAGAAGAAAAATTAGAAGTAAGTGTTCAAAATAAACACTCGACTAATAACATGCTTTCCCAGAAATATAAGTTAATAGAGAAGTTGCAGACCCGAATAAAATTATTCGAGACCACATGAATGGATATTTCTGCATTCAAGAAGCAAACATCAGAAGTAAACGAAAAGCTGAAAATTGTCCGACAAGATCGATATGAAAATATAGATATTATCCAAAGACATTATCAAGTGATCAATAAATCCTTGAATAATATTTATGAAAAGGAGAGGGAAACCTGTACAGCCAGGTCAAAATTCCAAGAATTTATAGTATGGATACAAAAACGCAATGTGCCTGGGAATGCTCCTTTTTCATAGTATGAGTAGATACAGGGAGAAATGGATTTAAAACTATGGGAAACTAATCTCTAAGAAAGAAAGAAATTAGGTAGGGAAGAAAAAGAGGCTTTTGTTAACGCTCTTTCAACAGTAGATCTGGAAATGACTAAGATTGATGTTAGTGGTATTCATGATACACTTGGACAAATTGAGATCGAAAAGAGAAAAGAGAATCTAAGGAAAAGCAGAGAGAATGTGAAAAATGATATCCAACAGGTAAATCTTGTTGATTTATGGATGGTGAATGATATGCTGGTAAAACCAAGTTTACAACATCAGACCACACAACAGGCAGTTGTGAAAATTCAAGAGAAATTACCATTGGTACACAAAAAGGATTTCTCATTCGAGTTAAATGAAAATATCAAACCTTCCAAGTTCGTTGTGGAATTAATGGATCTGCATGCTCAACTCAACGATCATAAAAAACCAAGTACATATTCGAGCAAATAAACAAGAAGTGAAGTGCCAACAAGCAAAATTAATCTCAGCAAATCCAAAAAATATCTTCATTGTTTCTCTTAGTTTTGATTGTATTCTATTTTTAGATCGAATAATGTAGAATGTCTAACTACTTTTGGTTAAGATATTTTTGTATAAATAAACATATCTAATATCTCCTCGAGGCTTCTTCTTGCCGAATGTAAAAGAGAACTTATTGAATATCAATTAGAAAGAGAAGACAAAGATTCTAAGTCTCATTTCCTTGAGTCATGTGCTTTATGTGTATTTTCATTTCCTAATCATATTTCCTTCACTCAATAGTTCTTGAAGATTGAAAGACCACCATTTAGTAATACATCTACTATGATCTATATATTGGAAGTTTGTTCAGTTACAATTTTTCCTTTGTTATTACTGTGAGTAAAACAAGACCTATATCTGTGTAAGTTTCCTCATTTTAAATCAACTATCAAGGATTCATTCTTCATAATTATTCTACTTCAGATAAGGTAAGATTTATCTGTATTTGATACCTTACTTTATTTTAATAATATCTTGTTAATCAATTCTACTTTTCATAAGATAAATTTAAAAAAAACTTGAAGAAATAAACACTGCCTCTGTGTTTTCTAATAATTAAAATTAATTTGAAGTTGCACATTAAAAATGAAGGTAGAAAAGAATTACAAAAAACATTCTCTGAATCTTTGGATGCCTGACATTATTCTGTGAGGTTAGAATAAATCTCAGGAACAACATCTTTTTGGCATTATTACTGGGGAACGAAGAAACAAAGCTATTTTCCCTAGGAATACACCAAAGTTTAAGTTTCGATTTTTGATGGTGAACAAGAATTCAACACAAGGATAAGGCTCATTTTCATTGTTCACCTGGCAACTCCATTTTGGAAAAGCTAGCATTTGGATGAAAAAATACGAGGAAAAACCCCGACGATAAGAAGACTACGCCAGTTTCAGATCCCGAAAAACTATTGAAAACCAAAGGATATCTAAAGAAAACGTCTACATCAGCAGGTAAGATCTATCAACCTAAGGTTACTCAAGTTAATGTTAATATTCTAGCAGAAGAAGTAATTTTAATTAGTTCTAAATAAAGAATCAAAAACCTAATTCTGCAGAAGACTCAGGTAGTAATCCTGAAGTTAAGTTAGAAAATACAGAAGAGGTAATTATCGAAGTAAAACTATATGATCTAAAGGGAGAAAAATTCCAGAATGCCCCTTTCTCTTTGATAGACACTTTTACTAGTGAGAGTAAAGAATATTATTCAATTCCTAATATCGTTTATATGCCACCTATTCTTAGTCTTCCTGAAGTAAAAGTTTTTGTATTTGGAAACCCTGAGGATCACCTTTTATACTCAGGTTCATCTCTTATTACTTCCCCCATTTATCCATATATCCTATGTGAAATACCAAGCTCAAGTTCCCATTTCCCAGTTGATTTTGATTTTACATATCTCTCACGCGATCCATCACCTTTTGATTATCTAGCCGAACTTTGATCTCACCTTCCTCAAGCAATTAAAGATCTAGTACATCAGCCTTTTGAAATATTTGATAATCTGCAGTATAGACCTAATTTCTCTTCTCCTAACTTTCAATGGTTGGTGCTGAAGGTGGTGGGGCTGGTGGACATATAAATCCACTACCACCTCCTCCGAGGATTTTTTCCAAAGTCACTGCTAGATATGCTCCCTTATCACTTCCTTTTGTTCTACATAATCTACCTGATAATTATATGAAGAGTCTACCTAAATTTATGGGAGACGGGGATTTAATAGTCACCGAGCATATAAATTTTTTCGATCAATTTGCTGATATTGTTGGTATTGAACATGAAGACATTTACATGAGACTAATAACTATTAGTACAGACTTTTCAGGGATAGGTTAGAACTTGTTTCAGGGGAATTCCTGCAAATTCTATACCATCATATGATGATTTAGAGACTTCTTTCATAAGACAATGGTGTGAGAAAAAGGACCATTTATATTACTTAACTAAATTCAGAGATTTAAGGAAGAAAACATTTGAAACTATTTCATAATTTATCCAAAGATTCAATAACATTTATAGCAAAATCCCAGCTGAAGTAAAACCTTCCCAGCTAGCTACTAAAGTTACTTCTGCAGGGGCTTTTGATTCAGATTTCGCTTTAATTTTAAGGGAAAGAAGAGCCACAACTTTAGCTGGAATGCAAGATGATGCTATCAAAATTGAATAAAATATGATGGCAGCAAGAAAACTAAAAACAAAATTTGATATGTGAATAAGAGAACCTAGAAGGTTTAGAGAACAAGCAGGACCCTCCAGTTCTGGAAAAAACACTCAAGAAGAAAAGATGGATGAAATGGCTAAGATGATAAAATATTATGAAACAAAATTTTCAGGATGGAAATTGAGAAAGCCAAACCGGATCCATATGTTAGAAATCAAAACCAATTTAGAAGAAACCTTAATACAAACCCTCAGATTCAACATAGGAAAATCAAGAATGAGGATCAAAAGATTCAAACTCCTTTTAAAACATAAAATATCATATAGGGAGATGATGTTCAAGATTATGATGAATTATATGAGGATATAAACAATCTCATCGATGATGATGTTGAACGTCATTTAACTAAACAAGATTATGAAAAATCTTTAGATATTGGATCTTTAGTTGATGACCAAAATATCAATAACTTGGGAGACTCTACAACTCAATATAAAGATCTTGTTGATTCAATAAGGGCTAAGTTTCAAAATAAATATGATTTGAGGCCAAGAGAAAAGACTTCTACCATCAATCCACCTATTAGCACTCTGTAAATTTTGTCTAGCCGATAGACAAAAGAAAGAGGTAATTGTTTCAACCAACTTTAGAGCTGGACACTAACCTGCTCAACTCAGAGAGGGCTCTCTCGTGTCACTTGATATTTCTTTTGAAATCAATGGCTATATTTAGTTTGTTTTGGGGGGTTTTTATAAAGTTACTGGAAAGTAAGGGGAGGAACACTTAGGGCTATGGAGTCTAAATTCTGAAAGTGAATGAAAACAATGACTGGCCAATAGAAATCTCTAGAGGATAAAGGCTAAATAAGGCGATGGATCTGATTTATAAATTGAATTTACGCAGAGCGTAGGAAGAAGGGGAAAACAAATAACTATCAGAGCATTACTGAAATGAATTCTGAATTAGCTAGGAAGAAAATTACACAGATTAAATTGCTTAAGCCAAGAGCATCACAAGATGAATTATGGGCTTTTAACTCTCCAATTTAAACAGAAGAAAATGTAAATGGAATTAAAGAACACAGGAAATACATACGATGAAAGGAGGCAAATCTCATATCACCACCATTAGAATCTTTTCATAGAGACTTCAAAAAGATTTTTCATATGTATTCAATTCAGCTCCAGAAAATTACAATTGAGTTCAGAAACAACAAAAAGGTGCCCTTGTACTTCTGCCAACCTCTAATACATTTGGAACCTCTAAAACTTATACAATTTGATTTCCTTCAGTGTGCAACCGATTACAATAACTGAAATGAAATGTTTCAGCTTCTTCCCCAAAATATAAATAGTTACAAATAGAACATGACACATTTTAACTGATCTCCTTTTTTTCAGGAGAAACAATAGGCTTCAAAATGCCACCTGTAATTATCAAACTGTAATAGTTGTGTAAAATCTGAGAATGATTTTTGTATATAAGCTCGTTCTGAAGAAAAAACTCTCTCAATTTCTTGAAATTCATCTCCATCTGGCCAAAATATGTGTCACAAAAACATGTCTCGAATAGGAAATCATAACAGAAAAATATGGCTCCAAGATTCCCTCGAATCTCCCAATCCGTGACACCTGTGTGAAAAATGAACAAGTTTAATGTTCTAGGGTCCTTGATTGAAAATAACCTCCTTTGAATGTTGAAAAATCATTCTGGTTCATCCGTAAATCATCCTGTAAGTCTCAACTGTTGTGGAAATTGACTACCACATCCTCTTTGAATTTTCACTTTTGCTTTTTCCAAATCTAATTTTATTTATCCATATTTTCCTTAAATATTTGAGAATAATATATTTGAATAAAAATAATTCCCAAATATTTTTTATCCTTTAAAATTAAATTTCCATAATTTAATTCATGCCCATGGTTTTGAAAAACCATTTATTGCTTGCTTCCCGTGGTTTTGAAAACCATGTCTTGTTTTTCCCAGTTTACCGTTTCATTGTAAAAAACATTTACTGTTACCATTTCACTGTGAAAAACATTTACTGTTTCTTTCCTATGGTTTTGAAAACCATGTCTTGTTCACCATCTTTGGTAAAATAATTTTTCTCTTCTTCTTTTACTTCTGTAAAACCTTTGGATAAAAAATTATCCAAGTCTTCCTTTCATGTGCATATTCCCATTTAATTCTTTTCCATGGAACTAAACATTAATATGTTTAATTTGTAAAACTTAAAATTTACCTCTGTAAAACATTTTCACCGTGAGGAAGAATCTCATTTATTGGAAATTCCATAATTATTATTGAAATGCATTTCTGGAAAATATGCCGCACATAAACTATATGATAAATGGTTTCATTTATTATATCGGGATTGGGATAAAGTGGTTACTCCACTTCACTTTCACCCCTAATATTCACCACGTAAAGACACGTCTCCCAACAAAAAACCATTGGTTTGCATATCGACCCACCTTCACATAATTAACCTCTACATTAATTATGTGCCCGATATGTATGTGCGTCCTCCATCCACCCTTTGAATTTTCCACAATATGAATTGAGATTTGTGCCCATGATTTGACGTGATACCATAAATTAAATATTGGATCAAGTATTAATATAAATATTTTAATTTAAAAATATTTATATTGATAATAATAAACCCTTTTTCTATTTTCTAAGGACTTTGGGCATATGAGGCTTATCACATGACTTTGTGGGTAGGATACGGGTGCTTAAGCTTTAATAAAAGGAATATTTTTTATTTTCAACGGGAATATGGTAATAAGGGTTAAAATGAATGAAGTGATGGAACCAAGTGATTTAGATAATCATTTAGGCAAGATATAGGTTTGGGATATTTGCCAAATTTTTGACTCATCGAGGACATGACTATTTTGGATGATCAGTCGAGTGAAGGATTTAGGTGATGGGAGCTTGACGGAGTTGGTGAAAAAGTTTTAAAATCCTAGTGGAAATATAGCACAAGGACAAGATGCTTTGGGAAAAATTAATGCAAATTAGCATGTGATAACATAGGCTCCAAATGGGGATGCTATCCTACTAGTGAGGTAGAAAATAACTCGTAGAACCAGTTACTGATCCATTGGGATGCTTCCAAAACATGTGTGTGTACCCTGCTCTGACCTATCACCAGTGTCTACTGAAAACCAAATTCTGCACACTGCTCTCAACTAGATACTGAACATTTCATACACCGCTAAAATCTGACTGTACACACTATTGGAAATCCAAACTGAAAAATTCTTGACCAACAAGCTTATTCACACCTACCTACTGCTGAAATGAACTACCAATCAAGTGAAATCAAAATGCCAATGCAACCATGCAAGCATTTTATCCACTATTTGTTTACTTTGCACAAGCTTGCTCCAAGTCCTGCTTACTTATAATTCATTCAAAAATTCATCCATAAATCCAAATATCAAAAAATTAAAAACATTTGGACTATTTATTGCCTCCAACAAAACTACAAATGGATCTTCTAAGACATGCACAAAACAACAATCATGTTTCACCCTTTCCACTGCATTCTTGTTTTCATGTGTTTTAACTTGTTGATTGCCACCAAGAGGATGAAAAATCCACTGAGACTGTTGGAAATAACAATATTCCGAATCAAAAGACAATACTGGAAGAAATGAAACCCCTGGTGGAAAACAATCCATATCTAACACTGATGTTGATTGACCATCATCTTTATTTCCAAGTTGGTAGTTGAGCACAGACTGCAGATCTGAACGAAAATAACCTTCCATGTAATCAACCACATGATCATTAAATGCATGAGAAGGTTGTTTGTCTTCCTCAATGATAACAATTTGGTCATGTAAAACAATTCCATTGTGAATGCAGTCAGAATTTCCTGCTTCCTCTGTTATCTCATGATTTGCTTTCAAAAATTCAAAGGAAAAAAAACATAATGGAAGATATTTTTCATTTGCAAGTTCACTGCTTTCTAAATTTTCAACATCATGTCCGGAGGATTTCTGATTTGAAACATTATAAACATTTTTCTTCAGCAATTTGAAAGAAGAAAAACACAATGGCAAGGTTCTTTCACCTGATTCAAAACCTTCTTCATTTTGTTCACTGTTGTCATATGCACAATTTTCAATTTCTTTGGATGGTTGAACACACTCATTTTTAGATTCATCTTCGACCAATGGCTACAATCTTGAACTGACAAGACCTTCTACATAATAAGTAACAGGGTCATCAAACACATGAGAGGATTGCTGCAATTTCTTGTCAAATTGTTCCAGTGAATCAGTGTGATTTGGCATCAACACACATTATTTTCCTTCAATGATGATCTTAGAATTTTCCTTTAACAATTTAAATGAAGAAAAACATAAAGGCAAAGAATTCCCTTCTGCTGATTCAGTACTTTCGTCTTTGTAACTGTGATATGTAGGTTGATTTCTCTCATTACACTGCTGGAAAGGAACATTTTCTGACAGAGAACATCCAGTTGGTTGTTCTAGGAATTCAATATCATAATCATCATCATATTCATCATATATAGGTAAATCGACAAGATATAGAATGTCATCTAACAAGAACAAACCTGGAACATCAACCTGTTCTTCAACAAACTAATTGGCAAACTCATCTTCTTGACTGTCTACAAATGAGTATATGAAACAATCAGCTCCATGCTCACCATGGGATGGATCAGAAGCTAAATTAGCACCTCCTTTTTCAATAATTGGAATACAATCTTTTGCAAAATCATTAGCATTGAAAACTTCAAGAGGATATATGATATTATCAACTCTATGCTCAAGATTCTAGTCAACTGTTTTCTATTCATATTCACTTTCATGTTCTTGAGCATCCAACCCCTCATTTCGAATCTATTCACATGCTTGGATATTGTGTTCAATCTCCTGAGCATCATTAAACATTTTTTGTAAGGACTTAGGTCTTCTTTCCATTAGGAGAAAAGACAAATCTGGATGAAGAGTAGTTGCATAATGGAACATGACAACCACTTCAGTGGGTTGAATTTATTTGGGCAAACTGTAATAGATACTGGAAAACCTTCTACTGAATGTAGAAATAGTTTCATTTTTTTTCTTTTTCAAGGCATAGAATTATGTAAGTTGTAGATCCAGAGATTTATTCTTACCCCAAAACTTCGAAAAAACACTCTTCAATTCTTCTTATGAGCTAATTGTCTCTAGCTGCAAATGTTTAAACCATTCTTTGGTATCTCCTTTTAAGGATTGAGAGAAGACCCTCATACAAACATCGTCATGCTCAATCTCAAACAAATATATAAAATGTTCAAACTCTTGGATGTGTTTTTTAGCTGTGATGACACCATGTTCCCCATCAAGCAAAGGTAGGTACTTATAGTGATTTGGAGGAAAATCATGAAGGATGTGAGGTAATTTTAAGCATTTGTATCTATGTTGGGTCTTGGGGAATGTTGGATCAAACACAAGAGGTGAAATATCAGCCTTGGTTTCATGAGGTTCATCAACTTGGTCATGGTTAGCACATGGCTCAGATGAGAGATTTTGATCAAAATCAGTGATAAACTGAGGAGATATCTGTATAACTTTAAGAGGAGGATATACAATTTCAATATTATCATTATCATCATTTTCATGCAACAAGTGAAGAAAAATTTGCTTATCATGTTCAAGAAAGGACAAAAGGTAGCTAATAAAAAAAAATATTATGTCTTGGAAAAAACTCAACTTTAGGTACTTGTTTTCTCCCATGATGTCCTCTCATAACTCTATCAAGGGATCTCATCTTCCACTGGAGTCTCTAAATCCATTTTGAATCTTGATTGGAGTTGCCAATAAAATCTTCAGACTACTGAGTCTTTGGACAATGGAGTCTCCATAATTTTTTTTGATTCTATATTCTTAAAAATGGAGTCTCCAGGTGAATGATATACAACCTTTCTGTGTCCTAATACTCTTCACCATCAGTACTTAGATCTGAACTTTTTCGTTTCTCCTAGGGAAGATTTCATCTTCGCTCCCCGAAAACGGTGCAAAAATGTTAGCACTCTGTAAATTTTGTCCAACTGATAGACAAACAACATAGGTAACTGTTTCAACCAACTTTAGAGCTGGGAACTAGCCTACTCAACTTAGAGAGGGCTCTCTCATGTCACTTGATATTTCTTTGGAAATCAATGGCTAGATTTAGTTTGTTTTGGGAGGTTTTTATAAAGTTGTTGGTAAGGAAGGGGAAGGACACTTAGGGCTATGGAGTCGAAATTATGAAAGTGAATGAAAACAATCATTGGCTGGTAGAACTCTCAAGAGGATAAAGGATAAATAAGGCAATGAATCTGATTTATAAATTTAATTTAAGAAGAGTGTAGGAAGAAAGGGGAAACAAATAATTGCATCAGAGCATTACTGAAATGAATTCTGAATTAGCTAGGAAGAAAATTACATAGTTTAAATTGCTTAAGACAAGAGCATCACAAGATGAATTCTCAGCTTTTAACTCTCCAATTTAAACAGAAGAAAATGTAAATGGAATAAAAGAACAAAGGAAATACATACAATGAAAGGAGACAAAGTTCATATCACCACCATTAGAATCTGTTGGCTCACCAATTTGACACTTTTTACACTATCCATATTCACTTCACCTCTTATTTTGATCTAAGACCTCATAAACTCATCTATATTTTCACTCATATAACCAAATATCCAGCAAGTATAGTAAGGTATGGTAATTGATTAAAATCTTTTAATTTCCTTGTATTTAATGATTAAATATGATTCTTAGAAGAATTTGTGATTATTTTTATTAGATCTTGCAGCATACTTTGATTCCAGGAGCAGGACATATCTCACAAGGTTTTCTATAACTCCAGGCATTGCCAACATTGCTTAAGAAAACTTGGATCCATTTGATGACTCATACGCAATCAATATAATCCTCATATATAGGCACTACGTGCCATAGAGATGAAGATTTGATATTAAATAATAAGTTTCTAGAAGCACGATTCGAGCATAAGAAGATTGCTTTCTTTTTGCAATCGGTTGTAAACATTTATTAGAAGATAGGATCTGTTGTGAAAGAGATAGGATTAGTTATTTGTTTCTATAAGCTATAAAAATATTTGGATCGAAATGTAAAGGGAGTTAGACAATGGGCTAGACACAAGATGAATATTGAGGAAGATTGTGTTGTTTCAAATACTAAATTCATGAATTGATTAAAGATCGAAAATCACTATTGCTTATATTATTCTGAATTGATGATAGATTAAAGACTTTTTAAAATTATCACAGAGTTTTTTTCCATGTTTAATATTTTCTTTTTAGAATAATGGCTGTAGAGTAGAATTTAGTCTGCAAGTTACTTAAGGACTTGTGGATTTCTTGGCAAGGATCCACCAAGAAGACCATAAGCCCTTTCTTTATAAATTTAGTTTTTAGATAGAATAGATAAGTTAAATACCATTTTCTATTTTCATTAGAGAAAGAAATTGTACTTAAAAGGATTGATAAATAAATGTGGAAAATAGATTTGCATGTGCTTGAAATCAATCTTTTCATCATCTGTTTATTCTGTAGATTTTAAAGCTTACAAATAAAATAGATCTAGTTGCCTTCAATTGTAGGATTTCGGGGTTTTACTTGCTTTAGTATAGGTTTAAATTCTAAAGTTAGTCCTCTTTTTCTCCTTGCAAGCATTTGTTTTCTTAGATTTCTTTAGTAACAATATCTTTTGAAATTTCAAATATGATGTTAAGAGATCTAGATGTAGGTTAGTATAGGTGCAAATTCACTTTCTGTACCTTATTCTGTTTTCTGTGTCATTCCATAATTTTCGGTTACTTAGTTTAATTTCTGAGTTACATTAGAATAAGCTTTCATTAGGTAGTTTCATTCTGAAATAGATGCTTTAATTTTAGATTAGTTTAAAGATAAGTTTTAGAGATATTTCATTTCTGCCTAGGATAGAATTGAAATCTGTATGCTTTATAAATTTAGATATTTAGTTAATATTTGAATCTTGAATTTAAATAGGATTAGTGAATTCAGAAATTTAGTATCAAAGTAGTTTGTATGATTTTTAGATTAGAGAAGCTTAAATTATAATAGATTAGATTATGAGTAAATTAGATTAGAGTAAATTAGATTAGGATAGGTTCTAGTCCTGCACATACAATGTTTGTGCCTCAAAGTTTACCTCTCCGGGTTGACAATTTATGGAGGCTATTTGTAGTAATATAATTATCTCAACAGAATCTTTTCATAGAGACTTAAAAAAGATTCTTCATATGTATTCAATTCAGCTCCAGAAAATTACAATCGAGTTCAAAAACAAAAAAAGGGTGCCCTTGCACTTCTGCCAACCTCTAATACATTTGGAACCTCTAACACTTATACAATTCGAGTTCCTTTAGTGTGCAACTAATTACAATAACTGAAATGAAACGTTTCAACTTCCCCAAAATAGAAACAGTTACAAATAGAACATGACATGTTTTAACTGATCTCCTATTTTTCAGGAGAAAAAATAGGCTTCAAAACGACACCTATAATTATCAAACTGTAACAATTGTGTAAAATCTGAGAATGGTTTTTGCAGAGAAGCTCATTTTGAATAAAAACCTCTCTCAGTTTCTTGAAATTCATCTCCAGCTGTCTGGAATATGTGTCACAAAAACATGTCTCAAACAAGAAATCATAATAGAAAAATATGGCTCCAATATTCCCTCGAATCTCCCAATCCGTGACACCTGTGTGAAAAATGAACAAGGTTAATGTTCTAGGGTCCATGCTTGAAAATAACCTCCTTTGAATTTTGAAAAATCATTCTGGTTCATCCAGAAATCGTCTTGTAAGTTTCAACTGCTACGGAAACTGACTACCACATCCTCTTTGAAATGTCACTTGTGCTTTTTCCAAATCTAATTTTATCTATCCATACTTTCCTTAAATATTTGGGAATAATATATTTGAATAAAAATAATTCCCAAATATTTTTTATCCTTTAAAAATAAATTTCTATAATTTAATTCATGCCCATGGTTTTGAAAAAACATTTATTGCTTGCTTCCTGTGGTTTTGAAAACCATGTCTTGTTTTCCCCAATTTACCATTTCACTATAAAAAACATTTACTGTTACCATTTCATTGTGAAAAACATTTACTGTTTCTTTCCCATGGTTTTGAAAACCATGTCTTGTTCACCATCTTTGGTAAAATACTTTTGATCTTCTTCTTTTACTTCTGTAAAACCTTTGGATACAAAATTATCCAAGTCTTCCTTTCACGTGCATCTTCCCATTTAATTCTTTTCCATGGAACTAAACATTAATCTCTTTAATTTGTAAAAATTAAATTTTACCTCTGTAAAACCTTTTCACCGTGAGGAAGAATCTCATTTATTGGAAATTCCATAATTATTATTGAAATGCATTCCTCGAAAATATGCAGCACATAAACTATATGATAAATTGTTGCATTTATTATATCGGGCTTGGGATGGAGTGGTTTACTCCACACCACTTTTAACCCCGATATTCACCACGTAAAGACATGTCTCCCCAACCAAAAACCATTGGTTTTCATATCAACCCGCCTTCACGTAATTAACCTTCGCGTTAATTCTATACCCGATATGTATGTGCGCCCTCCATCTACCCTTTGAATTTTCCACATTATGAATTGAGATTCATGCCCATGATTTGACGTGATGCCATAAATTAAATATTGGATCAAGTATTAATATAAATATTTTAATACAAAAATATTTATATTGATAATAATAAGCCCTTTTTCTATTTTCTAAGGACTTTGGGCATATGAGGTTTATCGCATGGCTTTGCAGGTAGGATACAGGTGCTTAAGCTTTAATAAAAAGAATATTTTTTATTTTCAACGGGAATATGGTAATAAGGGTAAAAATGAATGAAGTGATGGAACCGAGGGATTTAGATAAGCATTTAGGCAAGATATAGGTTTGAGATATTTGCCAAATTTTTGACTCATGGAGGACATGACTATTTTGGATGATTAGTTAAGTGAAGGATTTAGGTGATGGGAGCTTGACAGAGCTGGTGAAAAAGTTTTAAAATTTGAGTGGAAAGATAGCATAAGGAAAAAATTCTTTGGGAAAAATTAATGCAAATTAGCATGTGATAAGACCACCTAAAAAGATCTTGTCATGGAATAAAGCAAATGAAGCAGTGGTTTCAAAATCTCCTACTAAAGTAGAAGATGCTCAAATAAAGCAAGTTGAAACTAAAGCAACACAAAATAAAAAGATGGAGAACATAGAAGTTGAATTTCATACCAAATAATTAGGAAATTTAGTTGGTATCTTCAATCTTGAGAATGAATGGAATAAGATTAAAATTCTAGTTCCTCTGGTTGAACTTGCTAGAAATCTGGTTTACAAGAAGAAGATTTCAAAGGTAATTAATTTTTTAGATGTAGAATGCCAAGACGATGTTATTAACCTGCAAGATGAGAAACCAACGATTATGTTTGGACCACATATTGAAAAATATAAAGACTTGGTTGCTCCATTTTATATCACTCTTACTGTGCATGACCATTTGTTACACAACTGCATGTTAGATTTAGGTGCTTCACATAATTTGATGCCAAAAATAATAATGGAAAAATTGGGCTTACAAATTACCAGACCTTATCATGATTTATACTCTTTTGACTTTAGAAAGGTTAAGTTTCTAAGTATGATTAAAGATTTAGTTGTAAATCTAGCTCAAATTCCAGTAAAAGGTATTCTTATGGATGTGGTGGTAGCTAGTGTTCTTGCAAAATATGGCATGCTTTTATTAATATATTGGGGTGAAAAGTTAGGAGGATCAGTTCAGTTGGACATGACATATTCTACTATTCTGATTTTTGTTGGACAATTTACTAGATTATACAGAGAAACTAGACTGCCCTATATAGTAAGTGATCCTCGAAACCAAAATAATTATCCAGTCTATGTTTCTATTAGGATTTATGAAATTGTATGTTATCCTTAGATGATGATTTTCAAGAATGTACAGAAAATGAAAATAAAAAAATTAGAACTTCCAAAGAAAAATGTACATATTAGAGATGGGACGTGGAAAATTTTCTTCGATGGTGTCTCATCTTGGGAAGGAGCAGGAGATGGAGTACTATTTGTGGCACCCAGTGATGAGTATTACATACCTTTTTATTATAGATTGCAATGGGACATCGATTACAAAAATAATGTATGTGAATACAAAGCTTTAATTTTAGGATTAGAAGTTGCTAGAAAATAAAAAATTCAACACTTGATAGTTTATGGTGATGCTGAACTTATTGTAAAAAAAATGAAACATCAATATCAAGATAAGAATCCAAGAATGAGGTCTTATAGAAATTGTGTATGGGATTTAATAGAATTTTTTTCTTATCATTCAACATTCATGTTATTCCTAGATTGCATAATTAACAAGCAAACTCTTTAGCTAAAGATGCAACAAACTTCATACCGCCTATTGTTCTGAAATTGAATTATCACATTGACATGAGACATAAACCTTCAATTCCAAATAATGTTCATTATCGACAAATTTTCGAATATGATGAACAAATAAAACAATTTCTGGAAATGATAGATGAATTTTTCGAGACACACATAGATCAGAAAAAACAAAATGATCCAATTTGGATTTTGCAAGAAGGATAAAATATAGAGAAGTTCAAAGATAGAATCACAAATCATGCAATGATATTGCTCAAGAATAATCAAATTCCCAAGGGTATTATTCCATTAGAAAGATTGTTCGACCAAAATAATATACCTTTAAAATCTACCTTGTAGCCTCAGCCCGAATAGGTTGAAGATTGTAATGTGGGATAAAAAGAAAATACAAAAATGGTTAAATTGGATAAATATCTTCGAACTAATCTAAAGAGGAAATATGCTGAATTACTCAAATAATATAAAGATGTTTTTGCATGGTCTTATGAAGACTTAAAAACTTATGATACTTATGTTATCGAGCATACAATTCCATTAAAACTAGGTATTAAGCCTTTCAATCAAAATATTAGACAGATAAATCCAATTCTCTTGTCAATAATAGAAAGGGAGGTCAAAAAGCTTATTGATGCAAAAATCATCGTACCTCTTAGACACTCTGAATGGGTAGCCAATTTGGTCACTGTCAGAAATAAGAATGTAGAAATAAGATCGTGTGTTGATTTTAGAAATCTGAATCAGTCTTCTTTAAAAGACAATTACCCCCTCCCTAAAATGTATCATGTTCTAGAAAAAGTGGTGGGGAAAATAGGATTTCTATGATTGACATATTTTCGGAATATAATCAAATAGATGTCCATGAAAATGATAGAGAAAAAAATGCATTTACTACTCCATGGGAAACCTTTATGTATGACAATATGCCTTTTCGATTGATGAATGAAGGATAAAATTTTCAAAGATAAATGGATATAGTGTTTGATGGAGAAAACGATAAATTCGTTATTATTTATCTAGACGATCTAACAATATTTTCTAATTCTGATACATAACACTTGGTACATCTCAGAAAAACATTCGACAAGTGCAAAAAATTTGGTTTGTCTTTAAACCATAAGAAAGCTCATTTTTCCATGCAAGAAGGTAATCTCTTATGGCATATTGTATCGAAATATGGAATCAAAGTAGATGCAAAAAGAGTTGAAACTATTGATCAGATCAATATTCCTAGAAATACAAAATAGATTCAATCATTTTTAAGAAGAATTAACTTCTTGAGGAGATTTATTCCCAATTTTTCTAAAATTATCAAATTGATCACAGATATGTTGAAGAAGGATAATGAGGTGAAATGGACCATGGAATCTAAAGAATCCTTCACATGATTCAAGAAATCTATAGAACAAGCACTGGTATTGGCAAGTCCTAATTATACAAAGGAATTTTTAATCTTCTCCTTTGCATCTGAATATACTATTGTAGTAGTGCTCCTTCAAAAAAATGAAGAAGGATTCGAACAACCAATTTCCTTTTTTAGAAAAAGCCTTAGCGATGTAGAGTTAAAATATGACATTCTAGAGAAGCAGTCTTATGCTATGGTAAATGCACTCAAATATTTTTGGACATATGTTTTACATTAAAAAATAATAGCATATGTACCGACTAGAACAATCAAAGATATCCTAATTCAACCAAACAGTGATGGAAGAAGAGGAAAATGGTTGGCTAAAATTCAAGAATACAATTTATAAGTTAAACCAACCAAACTAGTAAAAGGACAAGGTATGGAAAAATGGATGGCTGAATCAAATTTCAGAGCTCTAGGAATAAATCATTTCGACTCTCACAATTCTCTCCTAGACATTGAAGAAATCGATGGTCAAGTGTCAACAATTCAGATTGATGATAAATTTTCTTCCTCATCTTGGCATAATAATATCATTTCATATCTTCTTACTCTTCAATGTCCTACTGATATGACTCCTTCCAAGGCAAGAGCCTTAAAATTACAAGTAATTAAATATTTTATTATCAATGCTAAGTTATATTAGAAGGATCCTTTGGGTTTCTTTTTATGTTGTCTTACAGAATCTGAAACAGAAGGTGTCATTGATAATTTTCATAAAGGAGTATGTGGAGGACATCATGCATGGAGAGAAACGACTTATAAAATTTTAAGGGAGGGATATTATTGACCAAAATTATTTACTGATGTAAATGCAAGGATCAGAGCTTGCAATTCATGCCAACTGTTTGATGGAAAGAAAAATCTTCCCGCCTTACCTTTAATTCCATTCAAAGTTGAAGCTCCTTCCCAAAAATTGGGGTTATATTTTATCGGAGATATTCATCCACAATCAAGTGACCAACATAGATGGATTTTAACTGCTACTAACTATTTTACCAAATGGGTTGAAGCTATTCCAACTCAGAATGCTACATATTTAGTAGTGATAAATTTTCTAGAAGGGAACATCCTTGCAAGATTTGGTTGTCCGAGGAAAATAGTCACAGATAATGCACAAGCTTTCAAATCTATTATGATGATAAATTTTTTGTCAAAAATAAAATATCATTTTGGGCCATTCTACAACTTATTATCCTCAAGGAAATGGGCTCGCGGAATCATCTAATAAAAGTTTAATGACAATAATTAAGAAAGTTTTGACAGAAAATAAGAAAGCTTGGCATATACATTTAAAATATGCTTTATGGGAAAACAAAATCGGCACCAAGAAATCTATAGATATGTCTCCTTTCCAATTATTTTATGGTACAAATGTTATTATTCTGATTAATCTCGCTCTTCCTTTGATGAAACTCTAACAAGATGCGAATGAAGAACCAAATGATATAACAAGAAGAATAAATCAAATAATTAAAGTCCAACAAAATATAAGAGAAGTGGATGATAAGCTCCAAAAATACCAAGACAATATGAAAGCCATCTTTTATAAGAAATCTAAAGATATGGAGTTTCTTCCTAGAGATTTAGTCTTGAAGTGGGAAGCCAAAAAAGAAGATGCAGGGAAACATGGAAACTTTGACCATCTCTGGTTTGGACCTTTCAAAATTGTTGTAGCTGAAGGGAGAAATTCATTCTCTCTTGAAAATCTAAATGGAGAAATTCTTGAGGGCCCTATCAATGGGCGATTTTTAAAACATTTCATGCAATAGTTTACTTTTTAGTTTCCATTGTATATACCGGATTATATTGGATTGACATTGGAAAAAACATTATTTTTCATTTTCTTTTTTATAGAATTGTTTGAATATTTTTCAATGATTAATTTGTGTAAATATTCTCAAGAAAATAATGTTTTCAACTTTATTTTAATAAAATATATATATATAATTTTTCTATAGAAGATAATTTACCTTTCACTCTGCAAAATAAAATTCATTCAGTAGTGAATAAAACAATACTTATTCTAATAAAAATAGCTAAAAATTTCAGAAAACAAGACCATCAAAATATAAGAACAGTATTTGAAAACTAAGTTTCAAATTTATATGTTCAAAGTCTGATTTGATTTCACGGTTTCAAAAAAATAAAAACAAGGAGTATATGGAATATTACTAATGACTGCTAAAATAAAATGCATTTTCATTATGTATTGTTTCTTTTACTTCCACAAAATCCTCTAAATTTTGAAACTCTACTTTTCCTTGTAGAGCCAATGATCATGGTTCTTCAACAACTTTTTGATGATCTGTTGGAGGCAAGTCTTCTTCAAAAATAGGAGATGGCACTGTAGAAACTTGAGACTCATCTAATTCCGCAGAAACATTCATTCGAGGTCATCGTCTACGAAAAATTCTCAAATGTCGGAGATAAGAATTTAAACGAGCCATGTTTAGACCTACTTCCATCGGTACATTTGCCATTTCTTCTCGATGTTGCAGTTCCTGAGATTGAATCCTTTGATGAAGTTGAAAATTCAAAGTGCTCCTAAACCTTTTCCCGGAGAGTAAAAATTGCACAATCAACACACTCACAGTCATCATGCTCAACACTCATTCTTCCTTACTTCGGACTATATGGAATCAGGTGATAAATGAATACAATCCTTTGTCCAAAGCTTTAAAATAAAACATGTAAGAGTTCCTCTTCTCTCTTATTGTTTAATAAAAAATGAAAATATGATTAAAATAGATATGAGGGATGTTTTCCCATGAATTAAATATAACGTCATCTTTTGATGTAAGGATTGGAGAAGAGAGGAAAATAAAAACTAAAGCTTCAGGCCAATGGGGTATAAAATTATCTCTGATACGAAATAAATTAATAACTATAAAAAATCAAAACAGTTAGAAAATGACCGCGGGACAGACCAAATCAGAACTCTCATCTCACACAAAAACTCATGTGAAATTATGTTAGTTTAGATTAATATGTTTTGAATGACTGATAGAATTATTTCTTCCTCTCTCCCTAGTTCTTTATACAAACAATATTCTTTCTTCTTTCTTGTCTTATTAATCTTTATAGAAATGATAAAACTTAGCCTAATGCTAAAAAGTTAGAAGCATATTTTTTAAAACAGGTCAGGTGAAATTTTTTAAGTTTCTCTAATTTTAATTGAAAAAGTATGTCTAGGCTAATCCTAGTAATTTTAGCTCTAATATCATATTTCAAATGAAAAATTTACTCAAGGTTTATCCCTGAAATGAATAAATTTCCCGAAATTAACCTATAGGCGAAGGTATAGTTAGAATTGGAAGAAAGGCTAGCCGTAGAGTATTCTTAAAATTGTAGGCAGACCTTCTTTTTCATTAAGATCTTAAACATATATCATCCCTTGTATTTTACATACAAATTGATTGCCCCCACTTCAAAATAATAAAATCAAAGACAGATGGTGAAAAGAAATTCACAAATTGATTGCCCCCATCTTGTTCAAAAGAGATGATGAAAGGAAATTCATATATTGATTTCCCTCATCTCGGTTCAATGAAAACTTGCTTATTGAAGTGGTGAAAGGAAATTCAATTAAGGTAAATATAGGTAACTTCACCGGGGTACTAAACAGTCTCACTGGAAATGAAGAAACATCTATGATATATGTAAGGTTGTCATACAGATCTATATAATATACTATGTTATCTAGTCATCCTTTCAATAATATTTATATCCTGAACCAACTGGGATTCCTTAAATTAGCATATTTTACATATGTATAACCTTGAAGAGTGAATATAGTTGGTCAAATTCTGATATTTTTTTAAAAATTACTTTGATTATCTTAAACAATTATGGAATCAATTTTAAGGAAGGAAAACACTTATTATCCCA
Source organism: Picea engelmannii (assembly GCA_009831015.1). Taxonomy (NCBI): domain Eukaryota; kingdom Viridiplantae; phylum Streptophyta; class Pinopsida; order Pinales; family Pinaceae; genus Picea; species Picea engelmannii. Next base: position 1,254,769 of record ML782383.1, on the reverse strand, counting down.
TGATTGAAATCAATCACCAGGTGTGCTTTAATATTTTTAGATATGGTTATGTTCATTTTTCTATATATGATTAATTTTCAAATAAAACAAGAAAACATTTTTCAATAAAAGAAGCAATAATGAATCCATTTACCCGATAAAGGTGCCTGGTCTATTGTTCTTTCGTGCCTCACAGGAAGCCACAACCCCCAGATGGAGCCTATCTTAGAACACTTTAGAAAATTTCAAATAAAAATTAGACTCTGATTTCTTTTTGTTTTGACCTTATAAAAAATAAAATACAAAAAAGCTATAAATATCGTTAATTTTAGAATAAAAGATATCATCGTTATATCTTGATACGATGCATCATTTTTCACCCATTAAAACTTTTTATTCATTCGGATTGATGACTCTCGCGATTTTGGAATTCTAAAGTTGCACGAGTTTTAAACAAAAGAAAAATACAAAATCACTTTGGGACTTTGCAATTCGGGAGTTTCAAACTCAAGATGTTTAAATATAAAAAAACCCTGAAGTTGTGAAGCTCTAGAGTCCCAGAGACAAGTTCCTGTGAAAATATTTTAAATAGATCTACTGATGAGTCATAGGCCACTTGTGAAAAAAATTATTTGCCTGACACGTGGCACTCCATTTTGGCATTTTTTTCAGATCATTCACACGTTTTTAGGTGACACATGTCACTCACTTTCTATGACACGTCATCAAAAGTGACTTCATCACTACCACATCACTCTATGATATTTTCCTTCGTGAGATAAATCAATAAAAAATTCAAAGGAGCACCAAAGTACTGAAGTACCTGTGATCATAATAATAAAACAATAAATATAAATAAACTAAATAGGTTTAAGTAGTTTTGATTAATGTTAATTAATCACTCTGTAGATTCGGTCTTCGGGAGATATCTATTATTTTTCATTCAAAATTCCCGAATGTCAAATTGTCGAAGTACTCATCGCACATACAAGCTCACGAACTCTTGGAGCTCCGGATTTCAGGAGTTCTAGAGTCTCGAAGTACTTAAAATTGTTTGATTATTTGCTTTGTGAATTTGTCCTTCGGGAGATATACATTGTGTTGCTTTCAAAACTCTCGAATGACGAAGTACCGAAGTACTTAAACCTAAAAATCAAATTTAAACCATGATTAATTAAAACAAAAAAATAATTAATGGTTGATTAACTGCTCTGTGAATTCATCCTTCAGGAAATATCCATCTTTTTTCACTCATAAATATTGAATTCCGAACTTATGAAGTACATTGTCTTAATTAGGATCATTAATAATACACTCAACTAGCTAGGGTTTAAGATTGGAAAATGCATTGTGACTATCAGGTAATAAATTTAACAAATTTTTGAATGATTACTCTGTCAATAGATTAATGCAAGGATAGCTAGACATTAATATTTCTGTAAATAAAGGAATTTCAAACTTCAAAGCATTTTTTCCATTAGCATATGAGATTTTTTCATTCAACATTATTTTAGCTCACATGTTTTACTTCTCACAGGAGGGTTATCATCAACTTTTGAAAATCATTGTGTCGTGTAAAGTAGGAAAGAAGGATTCATTGGCTGAGGAATTGAACCCAAACACAGATATACTTTAAACACTACTTCTTGAGCGACAGATGCCATTACATTTTTATCAGTCACCGAGCCCATACATTTTTATCAGTCTAAGTTATGGGAGGAAAATTCAAAGGACTCCTCTTATGAAATTTTTCATAAAGTGGTCATTCTAATTCATGAAGCTATCTATGGTCACCCTACCCCCAAAATTTAAGAAAAAATCATGGGAAATTTAGGTGCTATCGAAGATTGGTATATTGAGGAAAGATTTTGCTAGATTAGAGTGTTCGGTTGTTATATATCTCCTCATTCTCTTCCCATATTCTTACCGAATAGACTGATTTTCATAGACATAGTGCAACAAACAATTTCTGGAGGGATAACCAAAGAGATGAAGGAAGCACAGAAAAGATTTTTGCCAACTTTTCCCATACAAGTTGGTGTGTTTTCATTATCTGATTTTGGACACGCTAAGGTGTAAGCTTATTCCTTAGAAGATATCAAATTGGTTGACATTGAGTACAAAAAGAATGATCCACATAGGGTGGTTGAAAATCATTTAGCTCAATTCAATATGAAAAGATCCATCCATGAAGATTCACCCTATGATGAATTTTTCAGAGGAATAAGATCTTATGATGAAGTTGTTATCAGATTTCAAAATTTTCTCCAAGATCAACAGTTAGGCTTCCTCAAGTTTTAGAAGAACAGAAGGAAAAATCTACCCAAAGTCTTGCAGGCAGAAAAAACACTTAACCCAACTACACAGTTGACAGAATCAACAGATCCCAAGCAACATAGCTTTCCTGAAGACAAAGCTACGGAAGTGGAAAAGGATGAAAATACATTGTCTAAGGATGTAATAATTACAAGAATATTCATACCAGGAAAAAATGAGCAAGAATTATTAGCATCATTTGAAGCTTTTATGAACAAGGGCCAAAATTTCCCTCTGTCATTACCAAATACTGAAACTCTAGTGAAAGATACCACAAAATAAGAAGGATCTACTTCACTTACTTCTCCCATACCATCATTAACTCCTCTAGAAACAAGTTCTAAGTTACCTGGTTCAAAGGTTATCAATATAGATGACCTGACACCCATTAAACCTGAAGAATATTCTGATTGAACAATTTCATAATGATATGCAACATATGGAAGTGACTGCCAAAGATAAAATCAATTTTGATATTGATCAAACCAAACAGGGTTTTGAGAAACAAATTAAGAAGTTAGAAGACAAATTAGAAGTAAGTGTTCAAAATCAACACTTGAATATTTAATGCTTTCCCAGAAAGATAAGTTAATAGAGCAGTTGTAGACCCGAATAAACTTATTCGAGAGCACACGAATGGATATTTTTGCATTCAAGAAGCAAGCATCAGAAGTAAATGAAAAGTTGAAAATTGTCCAACAAGATTTGTATGAAAATATAGATATTATCCAAAGAAATTATTAAGTGATCAATAAATCCTTGAAGAATATTTATGAAAAGGAGAGGGAATCTTGTACGACCAGGTCCAAATTACAAGAATGCATAGTATGGAGACAAAACCTCAATGTGCCTTGGATTGCTCATTTTTCACAGTTTGAGCAGATAAAGGGAGAAATTGCTTTAAAATTCTAGGAAACTAATCTTGAAGAAAGTAAGAGATTAACCAGAGAAGAAAAAGAGTCTTGTCTTAATTCTCTTTTAGTAGTAGATTTGGAAATGGCTGAGATTAATGTCAATGGTATTCATGATACACTTGTACAAATTGAGATCAGAAAGAGAAAAGAGCATCTAAAGAAAAGAAGAGAGAATGTTCAAAATGATATGCAATAGGTAAATCTTGTTGATTTACAGATGGTCAATGATCTGTTGGTAAAACCAAGTTTACAACATCAGACTACACAATAGGCAGTTGTGAAAATTCAAGAGAAATTACCATTGGTACACAAAATGTTTTTCTCATTTGAGTTAAATGAAAATATCAAACCTTCCAAGTTTGTTGTGGAATTAATGGAACTGCATGCTCAACTCAACGATAAAAAAAAATCAAGTACATCTATGAGCAAATAAAGGGCAAGTGAAGTGCCAACAAGCAAAATAAATCTCAACAAATCCAAAAAATATCTTCATTGTTTCTTTTAGTTTTCATTGTATTCTATTTTGATATTGAAGAATGTGGAATGTATAACTACTTTTGTTTAAGATATTTTTGTATAAAAAAATAAATCTAAGATCTCCTCAAGCCTTCTTCTTTCCGAATGTAAAAGATAACTTACTGAATATCAATTAGAAAGAGAAGACACAGATTCTACATCTCATTTCCTTGAGTTATGTGCTTTCTGTGTATTTCCATTTCCTAATCATATTTTATTCACTCAATGGTTCTTGAAGATTGAAAGACCACAATTTAGTAATACATCTACTGTGATCTACATATTGGAATTTTTTTCAGTGACAGTTTTTCCTTTGTTATTACTGTGAGTAAAACAAGACCTGTATCTGCATAAGTTTCCTCATTTAAAATCAACTGTCAAGGATTTCTCCTTCATAATTCTTTTACTGCGGATAAGGTAAGATTTATCTATATTTGATACCTTACTTTATTTTAACAGTCTTTTGTTAATCGATTCTACTTTTCATAAGATCAAAATTTAAAAAAACTTGAAGAAAGAGACATTGCCTTTGTGTTTTCTAATCATTAATATTCATTTGAAGTTGCATATTAAACATGAAGGTAGAAAAGCATTACAAAAACCATTCTCTTAAATATTTGGATGCCTAACATTATTCTATGAGCCTAGAATAAATCTCAAGAACATCAGTTACCATAATCCACTGCAGTTTATGAAGACACAAGGAAAATTCTAGAATGACCGCCATCAGGAGTCATCCACACACTTGCAACAGTTCCACCTCAACATCAAGTATAAGATAGGTAGTACCAATCGGGTTGTTTATTGCCTAAGTTGATCTCTAGTCGTGACACTCACCACGGTGCTAGAATCTTGCAGCCATGAGACCTCTGAATGGCCCCACCTCTATGAGAAATATACTGACTTCACTAACACCTACCAGATGTTTTGCGCCAAAAAATATGTCATTAATTTCCATCTTCATGATGGGATGTTATTCCATATGGGCCATCTCTGTGTTCCATCAAGTGAGCGGGTGAATATGGTTTGGGAATCCCACTATAGTCGAGCGGTGGGATAGTTCGACGTCGAAACGACAATGGCAGTGTTGTAACAACATTTTTACTAGCCAGAGCTTCAACATGATGTCAACAATTATATTGGGTCCTGCACTGCATGTGTTATTATGAAACTAATCACTAAGAAACAAGGCATGTACACCCCTCTTCCTACTCCTACAAATCCCTTGGAATCCATCTCAATGGACTACATTTCAGGCCTTCCATCCACCAAGCAGGGAAATGACTTTGTTTTTAAGGTTGTTGATCACTTTTCCAAGTTGGCGGTTTTGGCTTCCTGTAAGAAGAGCATCACAATGGAGGCCACTTCCAACCTCTTCTTTGAACGAGTGTGGGTACATTTTGGTATCCCACAAACCATTATCTTATATTGGGACAAATGGTTCCTCATCACATTCTGGTCGAGCCTCTAGTCATTGTTGGACACCAAGCTCACCAAATCCACTGCCTTCCACCCCCAGACGGATGGCCAAACCAAGGTCGTCAATCAGATGATCATGCATATACTTCACATGTACAATTCCAAGCACCCCCACACATGGGACACGAGTCTTCCTTATGATCAACACAACTACAAAAGATCCATAGATAGCTCAATCAACCACATCCCCTTTTAGGTGGGGTTGGGATTCCAACCATTGGATCCCATGGATGTTGCACTACCCCTTGCAACCACCCAGGCCAACTCGTCCCATGCTCTAGTTGACGCTGACAAAGCCTCAAGATTCATTGAGAAGATCTAGCACATCCACCAATAGGTTCAATATATTTTACATAAGTCCAATGCTAAGTACAAGAAGAGCCATGATCAACACCGGGTGCCACACAAGTTTTAGGTTGGAGACAAAGTTTTGTTGCACTTGTAGAAAGAATGCCTTACAGGTCCTCATCAAAAGTTTATTCCACTCTGTTATGGACCTTAAACCATGACCAAGGTTGTGGGTGACAATGCTTTTGAGCTCAACATTTCCCCCTTCCTTGTCTTGTACCCAGTGTTCAATGTGGACCTCCCTCAGCCATATTTTCCACCATTATTAGACACCTTGGAGATCGCATAACAATTGACACCAACAGAGCTCAACCCTGACTGCATGGAATAGGAATCCACTGATAATATCATGGACACACAGGTTAAGGGAACTCACCAACGAAGGATCCAACTTTATTAGGTTGTCAAAGCAGGGCAACTCCTTCACCAAGGCAAGTGGCTCACCTGGGCCCAAATTCAGCAGAAATTTCCTCATCTGATGGGGAATCTCAATGCAATGGAGACCATTTATTCCTAAAGGGGGAGGATTGATCTAGGAGGATATCATTTTCCACCAACCTATTCAAACTGGCTCAAATTTGTTTTTCAACAATTTACTATTTTTCACAGTTTTTCGGGTCTTTAACTTTCGAGGCCATTTTGAGGGCCTAAACGATATTTTTTGGCTATTGGGCACCTCAATGATCACTAAAGGCATTATTGATCCCCCTAAATAAAGATCGTCATTGCAATATACCAGATATAATAAATACGCAGAACATAAATAAAATGCTAGAAATAGCAGAATAACAGTAATATAACCAACATAATCTCCACAATAACACAGAAATAATATGAGAACAACAACTGAAATAACACTTTGATTCAGAAAGTAATGTTCACAGGACTCTTCGAGGGGGAAACCTCTATTTGATAAATGCTCTATTACAATAATCTCCAAGCTAGGGTTTTCATACCCTCGACCCTTATTTATACTAAATATGTCTATTAAGAGAAGCATCTAGAGGAAGATCCTTCTAGAAGTGGAAGATTCTATTAGGTCTTCTTACACCCGCCTTATTCTATTTTATTGAAAGGCCTTATTAATATTGACCTTTATTACATCCAAATACATTGATCTACCTATGTGCGGGTTAGGACCTTAACATGTCCACCCCCTTAAAAATAGCCTTGTCCTCAAGGCTTGAGATGTGGAAACTACTGCATAATGGTAGTTGGTTCCCAAGTGGCATCTACTGGAGTCATATCTTTCCACTGTACTAGAACTTCCTTGATGGTTCTCTGACGCAGGTGATGCTCACGCTGATCCAAAACTGCTTCTGACTGTAGCCAAATGGATCCTTCTTCAGCTAACTCTGGAAGGTTGGTTTGAATTCGACACCTGGTTCCAATCACCTTCTTCAAGAATGAAACATGAAAAACAAGATGTAGCTTCAACTGATTGGGCATAGCTAACTGATATGTGACTTGTCCCACATGCTTGAGAACTGTGTAAGGACCATAAAATTTGGGTGCTAGCTTCTGACAATGCTTGACCTTGAAGGAAGTTTTCTTATATGGTTGTAGTTGCAAAAACACCTAATCCCCTTCTGCAAATTGATGTTCAAAGCGACCTTGATCTGCTTGCTGCTTCATGAGATTTTGTGAAATCAAAAAGTTCTCTTTAAGGGTACGAAGAATATCCTCTCAGACTGTAAGTGTTTGTTCAACCGCCTGAACCTTCGAGGTACCCGGTAAGTATGAGAGAACTGAAGGTGGCTTCTGTCCATATATTGCTTCAAAAGGAGTCATGCGAGTGGTTGTATGGTATGTAGTGTTGTACCACCATTCGGCTAGGGGTAACCATTGAGCCCACTGGTGTTGTTTTTCAGAGGCAAAGAACCTCATATATGTTTCCAAACACTTGTTGACAAATTCCATTTGACCATCCGTCTGGGGATGATAAGCTGAGTTGAGATGCAATTGTGTGCCTTGTAGCTTAAATAGTTCTTTCCAAAAATTGCTTTTGAAAGTTGGGTCACGATCATAAACAATAGAGTGTGGCATGACATGAAGCTTGAAGACCTGGTCCATGAAAATTTGAGCCACCGTGGATGCAGTAAATGGGTGGTGAAGAGCACAAAATGTTGGTTGTGGAGCCTGATTATCCTCCTGATGCAGAGGTCCTTTGCTTTCAGCCGTGTCTATACCCCATGAAGTATTTACACCCCAGAAGTATGTATACTCTTCCACGTGGGGGAGTGTAGAGGGGGGGTACCCCCTCTGCGGGGTTCGGGGGGTCCATCCCCCCGGCTGGGGGGTTTGGGGGCAAGCGGGCCCCCAGCGGGGGTTCGGGGGTGAAGCCCCCGAAGCAAAAATTGCCTTATAAAAGTATATTGTAATTTCATTGTAAATCTGGACCGTTCATTATAAGGTCACAGATCTAATGGTAGAGATTATGTTAGGGTTTTTTGCCCTAGAAGGCAACCCTCTTTTATGAGGGAAATGTATTGCGGCTAGGTATGAGGGTGAATATTGTATTCAGAGAGAGGAGACTGTGAGAGAAAGAAGAGGAAGTTACAGCGGGTTTTGCTGTAGGTTGTATCCCTTCATTTGCTGGATAATAACAAAGGAAGGACCTGGCAATTTCTCTGGTGGACGTATCCCACACTGGGTGAACCACGTATATCTGTGTCTCTCTTGTATTGTGTGTCTTCTGTGTTTTATTTCTGCATTTATTTTATTTTATTTCTCCACGGTCCTATTTTTCTAACACAAAAATGAGCATACTTGGAAAGGCGATCCACCACCACCATTATGACTGATTTATTCCCCGATTTGGGAAATCCTGTAATAAAGTCCATAGAGATATCCTTCCAAATAGCAGAAGAATCAGAAGCAGTTGGAGTGTGCCCGAAGATTTCACTGTTTCTCCCTTGTTGTGTTGACACACCTCACATTCAGCGACAAACTTACAGATTTCCTGATTCATACCATCCCAGAAAAAAGAACGTTTGACCTTGTCATATGTTTTGGTGAACCTTGAGTGCCCCGTTGTGGGTGTAGCATGAAGCTCAGAAAGTACCATGGATTTGAGCTTGGATTTTTTACTTAAATACAAGAGGCCTTTGTATCGAAGCTCATGTGGGAGCCAGGAGTACCCTGGGGGAGCTAGTGCCTTGGTCTGCAATTGTTGGATCAGATGCAAACTTTTGGGATCTTGAAGCCATTCCTAGCACACAGCTTGGAGCCAATCAGGTACAATGAAGGAAAGAGAAAAAAGGGATCCTTTGTCTTCATATTTCAGGGACAGTGCATCTGCCACAACATTGTCTTTGCCCTTCTTGTAAATGATCTCATAATCATATCCAAATAGCTTAGTCACCAATTTTTTTTGCTCCTGGGAGGAAATGCGTTGTTCCAAAAAATACTTGAGGCTTTGATGGTCGGTCTTAATTTGGAAGCGTTTCCCCAAGAGATAAGGATGCCACAACTCAATGGCATGCAGAATCGCCAACATTTTCTTTTCATAAATGGGTTTGCCCAGATTCCTTTCAGGCAGTTGCTTGCTGGTGAAGGCCAAAGGTCGACCCTCTTGCATAAGGACAACACCGATTCCTTTCCCTGAGGCATCACATTCCAACACAAAGGTCTTTGTGAAATTAGGAAGGGCCAGAACTGGAGTGGTGCACATGGTCGTCTTCAAGGTTTGAAAAGCTTGAGCAGCTGCTAGAGTCCAAGTGAAAGAGTTCTTTTTGAGGAGAGCCATGAGAGATGCTGCAATCTTTCCGTAGTTCTTAACAAACTTGTGATAATACCCTATTAGGCCCAAAAATCCACGCAAGATTTTAAGAGTCTTTGGGCATGACCAGTCTTTCATAGCTTCAATCTTTTTCGGGTCCACCCTGACGCCATCCTTTCCCACCAGATTACCCAAGTATTCTATTTTTGAGGCACCAAAAGCACATTTAGACTGTTTCAGGAAAAGTTGGTGCTGAGAGAGTAGGCGGAGAAATTGATCCACATGAGTAAGATGGTCTATCCAGGTTTTTCTATAGATGAGGATATCATCAAAGAAAATTAAGACAAAATGATGGAGAAAAGGGTGGAAGACATGGTTCATGAGGCTCTGGAAGGTGGAGGGGGCGTTACACAAGCCAAAGGGCATGACCAAAAAATCATAGTGGTCCTCATGAGTGAAAAAGGTTGTCTTGGGAATGTCTACCTCTTTCATACATATCTGGTGATAGCCCGAGTGGAGATCAAGTTTGGTAAAGAATTGGGCGCCACTCAATTCATCCAAGAGGTCATCAATGATAGGAATGGGAAATTTGTCTTTGATGGTTAGTTTGTTGAGAGCACAGAAGTCAGGACACATTCTCCAAGAACCTTCTTTCTTCAGTACCATGACGATCGGAGATGAGTAAGGGCTCGTACTAGGACAGATGATGCCTGCAGTAAGGATTCCTCGACCATTTTCTCAATTTCATTTTTTTGTGTAAAGGGGTGGCGATATGGACGGTTATTGGGGGGAAGGCTTGCTAGGACAAGGGGAATGGAATGATCATGAACACCACAGGAAGGAGGGAGTCCTTGGGGAGTGTAAAATACTGTTTGATGTTTATAAAGGAGGGCTTGGAGGTCTTGGGGCACTGGGGGTGTCTCTGTGGCTTGTATGGCATGGAGTTGGGAAATGACACCAGAATAACCTTTTTTGAGAAGATTTTCCATGTGATGGGAACTGATGACCTTAGGTGAACTAGCAGTGATGCCTTGGAATTTATATTGGTGGCCTTCTTGGTCGAATTGCATGGTTAAGTTCTTAAAATCCATGAGAATGGGACCCAAAGTCCTTAGCCAGTTTTCACCCAACACAATGTCGCAACCGCCCATGTCAATAGCAAACATATGGGATTTTAGGTGGTTGTCAACGATTTGGAGACACCATTTTCACAGTGCCTACCAAATTTCATAGAACCACCATTGGCAATCATGATTTGGAAATTGTTGACAGCATGGATGTAGCAATGGGTTTCTTGGGCAATGTGGCAATGAATAAAATTGTGGGTGATGCCACTATCAACCAGAATTGTGACCTTTCGGTGCTTGATGTAATCGATTAACTTGAGGGTTTGGGGGTAAGAGAAGTCGATGAGAGAATTGAGGGAAATGATCGGTTCCACTTCGGGAGGGTCGGAGGGAGGGTTTATGTCAATGATTTCTGGTGACTCGAGCACAAGGGGAGTTTCAACATCCTCTTCTGGAATATCCTCAGAGATGACCATAAAAATATTTTGTTCCTTACATTTGTGGTCTGGGAAATATTTTTCATCACAATTATAACAGAGGCCTTTGAGTTGGCATTCATCCATTTCATCCCTGGTCAATTTTTGGATCTTTAATGGGGCGAAGGGAGTAGTGGGGTTTACTGGTTTAGGGCGAGGGATAAAGGAAGGCTTACATTTTTGAGAGGAAACAATTTGTTGTGCTTCTTTAGCTTTTTTAGAGCCTCCACCCAACTCCCAGGTTGAGCCATGAGGACATGGGCCCGAATCTCCTCCTTGAGGCCATTGATAAAAAACTCTCGAAAGAAAGCATTAGTCATGCCCTCTATTTGAAAAGCCAGGCGCTCAAATGCAGCTATGAAGTCTTCTACTATTCCTGATTGTTTTAATTTTGTCAAATGGCCCAAATGGTTGGTGTCAGTGTCAAAGCATTCATAAAGCTCAGTCACAAATTGGGTCCAAGCAATATACCCTTGACGAGAAGTTTTTCTCCATTTCCACCATTGCCAACATTCTTGATCTAGATGGAGAACACCATACCGGAGTTTGGCCAAGTCATCTGCAATGTTGTAGAGAGAGAAATAATGTTAATAATGTTCCATTTGGGTGACCTAACCAGTTGGGTCCGAGCCATCAAATTTGGTTACATCCACCCGCAGAAGGCGTATGTCCCTTTAAAAGTGATGGGTCTGAAAGGTATGGGAATGGGAAGAAGTTTCACCTTCAGTCATTGTATGTGCATCAGGAAAAGGGTCATCGGTAGGGATCTTTAGTTTGGTGCAGAGTGATGCAAAGACAGATTCAAGCTGGGTGGTCAGTTCTTGTTTGACTTCCTCCATTGTAGACTGCACAGATGCATTTATGGTGGTATTGATGGATGTATCTTAGGAGGCAATAGTATCACAAAGTTGTTGCACTTCTTTTTGGGTCTCGAGGAAACTATATTGCAAGGTGTTGAAGCGAGACTCCAGTTCTTAGCTACAGGTATGGGCCATGAGGATGGGTGAACTGAAAAGGGAGCGGGCTGGGTTAGAAATATTTGCAAAAACATGATATGGATGAATGTGATAAGGGAGAAGAGATGAATCTAATGAAATAGGTCTCAAATAATGGTGAAAAAATTTCCAGTTTTTTTTTTTTTTTTTTACGGCTGCGGGGTTATACTTCGGTCTGAAGAATGTTGCAGTGCTGAAATCCCAAAATTCTTAACTAGAACGAAATGTGTATTTACTTGGAAACCTGAACACAGTTGCGTGACAATAGATCTGGCTGGTTTAATTTGTTTATGTTTATGTTCCCCAAGGGTTAGGTTTTCAAGGGTTCTACAGACAAGGGTTAGGTTTTCAAGGGTTCTACAGACAAGGGTTTTCCTTGTGCTATAGCTCTCTGATATACGTGCGGGGTCCAACAGTAGTACTCGGACCAATATCTGAGGGCGCTAACTAAGGAGGATAGACTATACCCTTAGTCGTACTACCCGACTACCCAGGTACTAGAGAGTATCTTCCCGAGTGTTGTTCTTGGTGACACTATAGTAGTCTGGCGGCCGATAGGTTTATTTAAAGAGAGCTTCAGGAAATATTGGTTGATCCATACACAGGTGTTGTCTAATGTGCTACCACTTGAAGGGGTACCAACAGGGGTTACAAGGGTGGCCAACAGATGTGCGCTTAAGAACCCCTTGTATTTCCCGCATGTATGAATCCCTCAACCGTGGGTTTATGCACGTAATGACAGATCTCTATGGCTTAAAGACGTCGGAATACGTCTCTACCCTAAAAAAAAATTCCCACAATTTCTGCCAAGGAAAGTGCTCTGATACCACTTGCAAGATACCAGATATAATAAATATGCAGAACATAAATAAAATGCTAGAAATGGCAGAATAACAGTAATATAACCGACATAATCTCCACAATAACACAGAAATAATATGAGAACAATAACTGAAATAGCACTTTGATTCAGAAAGCAATGTTCACAGGCCTCTTCGAGGGGGAAACCTCCAGTCGAGCAGTTCTCTGTTAAAATAATCTCCAAGCTAGGGTTTTCATACCCTCGACCCTTATTTATACTAAATATTTCTATTAAGAGAAGCATCTAGAGGAAGATCCTTCTAGAAGCAGAAGCTTCTATTAGGTCTTCTTACATCTTCCTTATTCTATTTTATTGAAAGGCCTTATTAATATTGAGCTTTATTACATCTAAATACATTGATCTACCTATGTGCGAGTTAGGACCTTAACACTCGTCAATACCTTTCCAACATGCTATCATGCACCAAAAACAGATATCATATGCAAAAGTTACGACCATGGGAAGTTAATGTACTAACTTACCCCAGTGGGGCCCACATGACTTTTGGCGTTTCATTTCCTTGGGTTAGGGTTTTTGGATGTCTAGGGTTTTGACATTGATGTTTATTGTAAAACTTCATTTAGAGCCTCATTTTACGCATTTTCTTGTGAATGAGAGTAGTCGTCACATCTCTTCTCAGAGATAGGTTGCCACCATTCTAGAAATCTTGTTTCAGTGTGCATTTTACAGTTTTAGCATATTTATTATTTAATAGAAGTCAAGTTTTACTATATCTCTGTTATTATTCATTGTGTCTCTCTGTTAATATTATAAATCTATTCTTTCATTTCATTCTGCTCATAAATCTGGATCAGTGGTATTAGAGCAATCTGCTCCTTGTCATTTTTTATTGCATGTTCCCAACGAAGTCAGGGTATAGAGAGTTGGGTATCGAGATTGTTTCTCTTGAGGATAAATTCTCTCGCATTCCCAAGAAACCTTCCATGGCAGGTAGAAAAAAATATTACTCGAAGGGATATCCTTTCAAAATGTTTCTCGAAGAAGCCCTTGAGTGACAAAGGAACGAGATAATGGACAACTTTGCACAAATCCTTCAACGAATGTTGACAAGCGACACATCTACCTCAAGAGGAGGCACCACCCCCTTCAAGGTACATATCAATTTTGATATTCCTATATTTTAAGCTCAAATAGATGTGAATGTCATAGATAACTGTTTAAACCTTCTAGAAGGGTATTTTCTATCCACAACTTTTTCGATAGAGAAAATATTACATTTGTTCTCCTCAAGGCCGTCCCCCATGTCAAAGATCGGTGGGATGCTTTCTGTGAGAAAAATAAAATAGAAGGATCCACATTATTTTCAATTGCAACCACTTGGGTTTCCTTTAGATATTTTATTAAGGAATAATACTACCCCGTTGGAAGTTAGAACGACTTGTACACAAGATGGACCATACTACGACAAGAAAGAGACCAAACAGTGCTAGAGTTTACCAATGTCTTCCATACCTTGCACACCAAGATGGGTTTCTAATATTCTGAGTGACATCTAGTTCTCAAGTACTATAGTGGTATGCATAGATAAATTCATACAAAAATATATTTTTTGGTCATCTCATCCTTAGGCACGTCTTATCAATATGTCGTTAAAATCGAGCAAAAGCTTAAACAAAATATGCAGAAGTTTGGGCCTAGGAACCCCTCATAGCAGAAGCAGGGAAAGGGCAGCCCTAAACCATATAACAAATGAAAGAGAAAATATGGGAAGCCTCGGGACAACCATTCTAATCCGCAAGAAAAGAAGGACAATGGAAAGATGAAGAAAGATACCAAGAAGTGGTGCAACTTCCATAAGAGCCCTTGGCATAACACTGTTGATTTCCGCTCAAAGAAATCATTGGTGGCTGAGGTGAAATCCTATGAAATAGATGCAGGTTCTAAATCTGAGTCAAAATCATAAAAGGGGAGACATAGCATTGACGTAGAACCCTATTTCCACCGTTTCTATCACCATGATCTAGCCTGGTGAACCTGATTACCTAGAGCAAGCAGAGCACTTCCTTCATTCACAGATGTGGGTAAAAGGCACTCCGTTGGAATTCATCATTGATATCAATAGATAGAAGAACCTCATCTCAGTGAAGGTCATCAAGTGGTTGGTCCTGCTGATAATGTTGCACCCACAACCCTACACCATTGGATGGCTCCGCCAAGGAAGCGATCTTCACGTCAACCAATAGTGTCACATGTCGTATGGCATCAAGCCTTTCAAAGATGAGGTATTGTGTGATGTTTCTCCCCTTGAAGTTTGTGATGTTATTTTAGGCCAACCTTATTTATGGAAATGTCATGTTGTATATGAGTCTAGGCCTCCAAGTTTTATTATTACTTTGAACAAGAAATTGTATAGGATACCCGAGGTAGTCCCACCCAGTCCTATTTCCTTGATCTCTTCCAAGCAATGTAGAAAGGTCATCTCTCAAAATTGGAATTTTGTCTTCTTCACTATTCGCTCTCAGAACGAGTGAAATATTGCAGCCAAAACCAAGGCCTCTATAGTCGACCTCTCCATGCAGCAGAAGAAACTGGATAATGTCGTGGAAGAATACAAAGACATATTTTCCTCACATACAGGGGTACCCCTGCACTTTCAAGTCAAGAATTCCATCGATATAACCCCTGGTGCATCGCTACCCAGTGGTATTCTGTATCGTCACTCTCTGTTATAAAATGAGGAGATAAAGTATTAGATCCAATAATTTCTCCACAAGGGGCACATCCGACCCATATCATCACCTTTTTGAAGCCTGATCGTGTTGGTGTAGAAGAAAGATGGGACTTGGCGACTCTGCATTGATCACAGAGCCCTAAATAAGATCACAGTTGGGAACTGGTACCCGATTCCCTGAATCGATGATCTCCTTGATCAGCTCAAGGGGTTCAAATACTTCAGTAAGATTGATCTGAAGTCTGGCTACCATCAGGTCCAAATAGAGTAGACAAATGTATGGAAGACTGCCTTCAAGTCAAAATAAGGTATTTTTGAATGGTTGGTCATGCCTTTTGATTTGAAAAATGCCACAAAAAATTTCATGAGGATGATGGAAGATATATTGTGGCCTTTCACCAATTATTTTGTAGTGGTGTATCTAGATGACATCCTCATCTACAACAACATTTGGGTGGAGCACTTGCAACATATCTAGTAGGTTCTGCACAATCTGCGACAACACCAACTATATGCCAACATGGAAACATGCTCGTTTGGCATTGAAAAAGTCCAGTACCTAAGCTACATTTTTTATGAGCATGGTGTGCATGAGGATCCAACCAAGATCTAGGTCATCCGTGACTAGCCAGCCCCAACCACACTCGCAGAGCTTTGGAGCTTCTTAGGCCTTGCCAATTTCTATCGTAGGTTCATGTTAGGATTCTCCCATATTTCATGGGCCCTCAGCCAAGTAACCAGGGGTGGTGGTAAGGCCAATTTTGTGTGGGTCCTATCCCAACAAAAAGCATTTGATTATTTGAAGCAATGCTTGTGCTCGACCCCAATACTTTCGTTACCTTTCCTGCAACAACCCTTTGAGATCGAGACAGATGCCTTAGACTATGTTGTGGGCACAATTCTCACTCAGTACAGCCATCCCATGACCTATTTTAATGAGACACTATCAGATGTTGTCCATAAGTACCCTACTTACGACAAAGAAATGCACTCCATTGTGCAAGTCTACTGCTAGTGGAGGCATTACATTCTTAGGAAGGAGACAATCATCCACACTGATAATAAGTCATTATAGTTTATGTAGACACAAGAAAAATTATGGAATGACTGCCATTAGAAGTGGTCCACATAATTTTCGCAGTTCCACCTCAACATCAAGTATAAGACAGGTAGTACCAATCGGGTCATTTATTTCCTTAGCCAAAATCCAGTCGTGACACTCACCATGGTGCTAGACTCTTTCAGCCACGAGACCTCTAAATGACCCCACGTCTATGCCAAAGATAGTGACTTCGCCACCACCTATCAAATGTTGGGAGGCAACACAACTGTTACTAATCTCCATCTTTAGGATGGTCTATTATTCCATCTAGGCCATCTCTTATTTCCATCAAGCAAGCACGTGAAGCCGATTTGGGAAGCCCACTACAGTCCAATTGAAGGACATTTTAGTGTTGAAATGATAGTGGTAGTGCTGCACCAACATTTTTACTGGCCGAAGCTTTGATAGGATGTCAACAAATATATTAGGTCCTGCACTTCCTGCACTATTCCCAAACCAACCAATAAGAAACAAGGCCTATACAACCCTTTGAATAATCCTCATAGGCCCTGGGAATCCATCTCAATGGACTACATTCATGGCTTCCATCCACCAAGCAGGAAAATAACTCTATTTTGTGGTTGTTAAACATTTTTCCAAGATGGCGATTCTAGCTGCCTGTAAGAAGAGCATCACAGTGAAGGCCACTACCAAGATCTTCTTTGAACGAGTGTGAGTACATTTTGGTATCCCACAAACCATTATCTTAGATTAGGACAGTCAGTTCCTCAACACATTCTGGTCAAGCCTCTAGTCATTGTTGGACACTAAGCTCACCAAATCCATTTCCTTCCACCCCTAGATGGATGGAAAAACTGAGGTCGTCAACTAGATGATCATACATATCTTGCGCATGTACAATTCCAACTACCCACACACATAGGACGAGAGTCTTCCTTTTGTTCAACACATCTACAACAAAGCCATGCGTAGCTTAACTGACCACAACCCCTTTCAGGTGGGGTTGGGATTCCAACCATTGGGTCCCATGGATGTTGCATTAACCCTTGTGACCACCTAGGCTGAATCATCCCATTCTCCGACTAAATTTGACAAATCATCCCTATTCATTGAGCAGATTTAGCACATATTCCAACAGGTTCAAGACATTTTACAAAAGTCCAATGCCAAGTATAAGTAGCACTATGATCAACACCAGGTGCCACCAAATGTTCAGGTGGGAGACAAATTTTGGTTGCACTTGTAGAAATAATGACTTACAAGGCCTCATCGAAATATTAATCCACTCTGTTATAGACCTTCCTCCATTACCAAGGTTGTGGGTGACAATTATTTTGAGCTCAACATTCCCCACTTCATTGGCTTGCACCCAGTGTTCAATGTGGACCTCCTTCGGCTATATTTTCCACCATTATTGGACACCTTGAAGATCGTAGAAAAATTGAAACCAATAGAGCTCAACCCTGACTACATGGAGCATGCATCCATTAATCATATCGTGGACACACAGGTCAAGGGAACTCGCTAGCAGAGGATCCATCTTTATCAGGTTGTCAAAGCAGGGCAACTCCTGCACAAAGGAAAGTGGCTCACTTGGGCTCAAATTCAACAGAAATTTCCTCATCTGATGGAAAACTCAGTGCAATGAAGACCATTGCTTTCTAAGGGGGGAGAATTAATCCAGGAGGATATTGATGGCCACCCACCTATTCCAACTGGATCAAAACATTTTTTCGGTAATTTACTATTTTTCACAATTTTTCGGGTCCTAAAATATTGTCAAGACCTTTCCAATGAGCTATCGTGCACCGAAAATGGATATCGTATAAAAACGTTACAACCCCAAGAAGTTAATGTACTAACTTACCCTAATGGGACTCACATGACTTTTGGCGTTCCATATCCTAGGGTTATGTTTTTTGGATGTCTAGGGTTTTGGCATTGATGTTTATTGTAAAAAGGCATTCAGAGCCTCATTGTACTCATCTACCTATGAATGATCATAGCTGTCACATATATTCTCAGAGATAAGCATCCACCATCATATAAAACTTTTTTTATTCTATATTTTACAGTTTCAACATATTTCTTATTTAATAGAAGTCAAGTTTTACTATATCTCTGTTATTATTCACTGTCTCTGTGTTAATATTATAAATCCATTATTTCATTTTGTTCTTCTCATAAATCCAGATGAGTGGTATCAGAGTCATATTCTCCTTGATATTTATTAGTGCATGTCCCCAACGAGGCCATGGTATAGAGAGTTGGCTCTCGAGTTTGTTTCTCTTGAGGACAATTGCTCTTGCAGGCCCAAGAAACCTTCCATGGTGGGAAAAAAGAAAGACGACGGGACAAGAGATCCTTTCAAAATGTTTATTGAGGAATCCATCGAGTGAAATAGGAATGATATGATGGAGAAATTTGTGCAAATCCTTCCGTGACTGCTGACAAGCGACACATCTACCTCAAGTGGAGGCGACGCCCCCTTCAATGTACAAATCAATTTAGATATTCCTATATTTGAAGGTCAAATAGATGTTGATGTCATAGAAAAATGGTTAAAGCTTCTAGAAGGGTACTTTTTTGTCCACAACTTTTCCAATAGAGAAAATATTACATTTTCACTACTCAAGGAAATCCCCCATGTCAAATATTGGTTGGAGACTTTATGTGAGCAAGAGGAAATAGAGGGATCCACATTATTTATAGTTCCACCTAGTTGGGGTTCCTTTAGGGATGTTATTAAGGAACAATACTACCCTATTGGAAGTCATGATGACTTGTATACAAGATTTACCACACTGTGGCATGAAAGAGACCAGACAGTGTCAGAGTTCACCAATGTCTTTCATACCTTCCCCACCAAGATGGGTATCAAATATTCTGAGTGACATCTGGTGCTAAAATCTCATGGCAGTCTGCATAGATACATCCAGCCAGAAATGGAGTTTTTGGACATTTCATCCTTGGGTGTGACCTATATATATGTCGTACAATTTGAGAAGAATCTTAAACAAAAGATGCGGCAGTTTGAGCCTAGGAAATCCCCACAACAAAAGCAGGGCAAGGGTAGCCCCAACCCATAGAAAAAAGGATAGAGAAAACATGGGCATCCTTGGGACAACCAGTCTAAGCCATAAGAAAATAAGGAAAATGGAAAGACAAAGAAAGATACCGAGAAGTGGTGTGACTTCCATAAGAGCCCTTGGCATAAAACTATTGATTTCCACTCAAAGAAGTCATTGGTGGCTAAGGTGAAAGCATCTGAATCATATGCGGGTTCCAAATCTGAGTCAGAACCAGAAAAAGGGAGACATATCATTGACACAGAACCAGGTGCCACCATTTCTACCACCAAGATCCATCCCGGTGAACTTGATGAACCAGAGGAAGGAGAGCGCCTATTTCATTCACATATGTGGGGGAATGTCACTCCTCTACACTTCATCATTGATAGTGGTATCTAGAAGAACCTCATCTTAGTGGAGGTCATCAAGCGGTTGGCCCTGCTGACAATGTTGTACCCGCAACCCTACACCATCGGATGGCTCCACCAATGAAGGAATGATTGAGGCCCCTAAATGAAGCTCCTCGTCAATAAATTTCTAACTATCTATCGTTTTTCCAAAACAAAGTTCGTATGAAAAAGTTACGACCTCAGGAAGTTAATGTACTAACTTACCCCAATGGGTCCCACATGACTTTTGGCATTTCATCTCCTAGGGTTAGGCTTTTTGAATGTATAATATTTTGATATTGATGCTTATTGTAAGAATACCTTCAAAGCCTCATTGTACTCATATTATTGCAAATGAGCGTAGCCATCACATCTCTTCTCAAAAATAATTTTCCACCATTCTAGCAATCTTGTTTCAGTCTGCATTTTACAGTTTCAACATATTTATTATTTAATATAAGTCAAGTTTTACTGTATCTCTGTTATTATTCACCATGTCTTTGTGTTAATATATAAATCTATTCTTTCATTTCATTCTTATCATAAATCTGGATCACTGGTATCAGAGTGGTCTGCTCCTTGTCATTTTTTAGTGCATGTCCCCGACTAGGTCAGGGTATAGAGAGTTGGGTCTTGAGCTTGTTTCTCTTGAGGAAAAATGCTCTCGCACACCCAAGACACCTTCCATGGTGGGAAAAAATAAATACGATGGGAGAATAGATCCTTTCAAAATGTTTCTCAAGGAAGCGCTCGAGTGACAAACGAATGAGATGATGGATAGATTTGTGCAAATCCTTCGAAAACTGCTGAAATGCAACGCATCTACCTCAATCGGAGGCGCTAAATTCAAGGTACATATCAATTTTGATGTTCCTATATTTCAAGGTCAAATAGATGTGGATACCATAGATAAATGGTTAAACCTTCTAGAATGGTATGTTTTTTGTCAACAACTTTTTCGATAGAGAAAATATTACATTTGCGCTCCTTAAGGTCGTCCCCCATGTCAAATATTGGTGGGAGACTTTCTGTGAGAAAAAAGAAATAAAGGGATTCAAATTATTTGTAGTTGTACCCACTTGGGGTTCCTTCAAGGATTCTATTAAGGAACAATACTACCATGTTGGAAGTTACAACGACTTGTATACAAGATGGACCACACTGCAACAGTAAAGAGATCAAACAGTGCTAGAGTTCACCAATGTCTTACATACCTTGTGTACGAAGATGGGTATCAAATATTTTGAGCAACATCTAGTGCTCAAGTACTGCGATGATCTGCATAGATACATCCATATAGAAATGGATTTTTTGGACATCTTGTCCTTGGGCTCGGCCTATTGATATGTCGTAAAAATAGAGCAGAAGATTAGAAAAAAGACACGGCAGTTTCGGCCTGGGAACACCTCACAGAAGAAGGAGGGAAAGGGAATCCCCAACTCATAGAACAAAGGAAAAATAAAACATGGGAAGCCTCAGGACAACCAGTCCAAGCTGCAAGCAAGGAAGGACAATGCACAGATGAAGAAAGATAACAGGAAGTGGTGTGAATTCCATAAGATCCCCTGGCATAACAATGTTTATTGCCACTCAAAGAAGTCATTGGTGGATGAGGTGAAAACCTCTGAATAAGATGCGTGTTCTGAATTTGATTCAAAATTTAAAAAGTGGAGACAGATCATTGACAGAGAACCCAGTTCCACCATTTCTAACACCAAGATCCATCCCGATGAACCTGATGAGTTAGAGGAAGGAGAGAGCCTCTTTCATTCACAGATGTGGGTGAAAGGAAATTCACTGCACTTCATTGTTGATAGAGGTAGCCAGAAGAACCTCATTTTAGCAGAGGTTTTCAAGTGGCTGGCCCTATTGAAAATGCCACACCCACAACCCTACACCATTGGATGGCTCCGCCAAGGAAGCGATCTTCACATCGGCCAATAGTGTCGCTTGTCGTATGAAATCAAGCCTTTCAAAGATGAGGTAATGTGTGATGTTTCTCCAATTGAAGTTTGTGATGTTATTTTGGGCCAACCTTATTTATGGAAACTTCATGTTGTATATGAGTCTAGGCCTCGAAGTCTTATTATTACTTTGAACAAGAAATTGTATAGGATACCCAAGGCAGTCCCACCTAGTGTTATTTCCTTGATATTTGCCAAGAAATGCAGGAAGTTCATCTCTCATACTGATAAGTTTGTCTTCTTCATGATTCATTCTCAGAACAAGCAAAATATTGCAGCCACAACCAAGGCCTATGTGATCGACCTCTCCATGCAGTAGAAGCAAATGGATAAGGTTGTGGAAGAATATAAAGACATCTTCTCCTCATCTACTAGGGTACCTCTACACTGTCAAGTCAAGCATTCCATCGATCTAACCCTCAATGCACCGCTACCCAGTGGGTCAATATATCGTCGCTCTTTGTTAGAAAATGAGGAGATCAAGCGTTAGATCCAAGAACTTCTCCACAAGGGGCAGATCTGACCCAACTCATCACCTTGTAGATAATCAATCATGCTGGTGTAGAAGAAAGATGAGACCTGATGACTTTGCATTGATTACCGAGCCCTAAATAATATCATAGTCAGGAACCGATTCCCGATTCCCCGAATCGATGATCTCCTTTAGAAACTCAAGGGGGGTAAATACTTTAGTAATATTGATTTGAATTTTGGCTACCATCATGTCCCAATAGAGTAAACAGATGTATGGAAGACTTCCTTCAAGTCAAAACAAGGTCTTTTTGGATCGTTGGTCATGCCTTTTGGTTTGAAAAATTCTCCAACAAATTTCATGAGGATGATGGATGGTATCTTGCAACCTTTCACCAATTATTTTGTAGTGGTGTATATGGATAACATCCTCATCTACAACAAGACTTGGGCGTAACACTTGAAACATATCCAATAGGTTCTCTACACTCTATGACGACACCAACTATATGCCAACTTGGAAAAATGCTCCTTCAGGTTGGATAGGGTCTAATACCTAGGATACATTATTGATGAGCATGGTTTGAATGTGTATCAATCCAAGATCCAGGTCATTAGTGACTGGCCAAATCCAACCATGATCACAGAGCTTCGAACCTTCTTAGGCCTTGCCAATTTCTATCGCAGGTTCGTGTTGGGATTCTCCCATATTGCATGGGACCTCAACCAAGTAACCATGGGTGGTGGTAAGGCCAAGTTTGTGTGGGGCATGTCCCAACAACAAGTATTTGATTATTTGAAGAAGCACTTGTGCTCATCCCCAATACATTCATTACCTGACCTGCAAGATCCCTTTGAGATCGAGACATACGCCTCATACTATGATGTGGGCACAATTCTCACTCAGGACAGTCACCCCATGGCCTATCATAGTGAGACACTATCATATGTTTTCTGTAAGTACCCTACTTATGATAAATAATTGTACTCCATTATGCAATATTTCTGCAAATGGAGGAATTACATTCTCCAGAAGGAGACAATCATCCACATTGATCATAGGCTGATATAGTTTATGTGGACATAAGAAAAATTGTAGAATGACTGCCATTCGAAGTGGTCCACATACTTGCAACAATTCCACCTCAACATCAAGTATAAGATAGGTAGTACCAAACGGGTTATTGATTTCCTTAGCTGACCTCCAATCGTGGCACTCACCACAGTGTTAGACTCTTGCAACCACGAGACTTATGAATGGACCCACCTCTATGAGAAAGATCCTGACTTCACCACCACCTACCAGATGTTGGGCACCAACACAACTGTTATTAATTTTTCATATTTAGGACGAGTTGTTATGCCATCTAGGCCATATCTTTTTTCCATCAAGCGAGCGGGAGAAGCTGATTTGGGAAGCCCACTATAATCAGGGGGCAGGACATTTCGACATTGAAAATATAGTGGTAGTGTTGTAGCAACATTTTTACTGGACGAAGCTTCAACAAGATGTCAACAAGTATATCAAGTCTTGCACTGCCTACACTATTATCAAACCAACCACTAAGAAACAGGGTTTGTACACCTCTCTTCCTACTTCTGATAGGGCCCAGGAATCCATCTCAATAGACTACATGTCAGGACTTCCATCCACCAAGCGAGGAACTGACTTTGTTATTGTGGTTGTTGATCTCTTTTCCAAGATAACGATTCTAGATGCATGCAAGAAGAGAATCAAAGTGGAGAATCACACTACCAAGATCTTATTTGAATGAGTGTGGGTACATTTTGGTATCCCAAAAACCATTATCTCATATTGGGACAATTGATTCCTAAGCACATTCTGGTTGAGCCTCTGGTCACTGCTAAACACCAAGCTCACCAAATCCACTTCCTTCCACACCCAGGCAGATGAAAAAATGAAGGTCGTCAACCAGATGATCATGAATATCTTATGCATGTACAATTCCAAGGACCCACACACATGGGACAAGATTCCTCCTTATGTTAAACACATCTACACCAGCGCCATACATATCTCAACTAGCTACAACACCTTTCAGGTGGGGTTGGGATTGCAACCATTGGGTCCCATGGATGTTGCACTACCCCTTGCGGCCACCAAGACCGACTCATATGATGCTCTGACTGAAGTTGAAAAAGACTCCCAATTTATTGAGCGAATCTATCACATTCACCAACAGGTTCATGATATTTTATGGAATTCCAATGCCAAGTACAAGCATCACAATGATCAACATCGGGTGCCACACAATTTTCAGGTGGGAGACAAAGTTTGGTTGCACTTGCAGAAAGAATGCCTTACAGGGCCTCATCGAACGCTTTTTACACTCTGCTATGGACCTCACACCATCACCAAGGATGTGGGTGACAATTTTTTTGAGCTCAACATTCCCCCCTTCCATGGATTTCACCCAATGTTCAATGTGGACCTCCTTTGACCATATTTTCCACCATTATTGGATACCTTAGAGATCGCAGAACAGTTGACACCAACAAATGTCAACCCTGATTGCATGGGACATACATCCACTAATCATATCATGGTCACACAATTCAATGGCCCTTTCTAGCAAAGGATCCAACTTTATCATGTTGTCAAAGCAGGACAACTCTTGCACCAAGGAAAGTGACTCACCCAAGCCCAAATTTAGCAGAAATTTCCTCATCTGATGGGGAAAATCAACGCAATAGAGAAAATTTCTTCCCAAGGGGGGAGGATAAATCCAGGAGGATATTGGTGGTCACCCACTTATTCCAATTGGCTCAAAACAATTTTTCAACAATTTACTATTTGTCAGAGTTTTTCGGGTCCTAAACTTTTGGGGCCATTTTGAGGGCCTAAACGACCTTTTTAGCGATCGAGCACCTTAATAATAATAATAATAAAATGTATAATTGATCCTCTTAAATGAATCTCCTCATCAATACCTTTCCAATGAACTATTTTTATCCCAAAAAAAAGATTGTATGCAAACGTTACGACCTCGAGAAGTTAATGTACTAACTTACGACAACGGGGCCCACATGAATTTTGGTGTTTCATCCCCTAGGGTTGGGTTTTTTGGATGTATATGGTTTTGGCATTGATTTTAATTGTGAAAATTCCTTTAGATCCTCATTGTACTCATCTTCTTGCGAATGAGTGTAGCCGTCACATCTCTTCTTAGAGATAAGATGCCACCATTCTAGCAAGCTTGTTTTAGTTTGCATTTTACAGTTTCAACATATTTCTTATTGAACATAAGTCAAGTTTTACTGTATATATGTTATTATTCACTGTGTCTCTATGTTAGTATTATAAATCTGTTCTTTCATTTCGTTCTTCTCATAAATATGAATAAGATCCATAAACTTCTAAATAAAGGAGTTAGTAGTCATTAAAAATCCATGCAGTGTGTGGAACTTTTGAAATATGTGTTGAGGGGGCTCTATTCCCAACGATTAGTAGTAGGGATTAAGACCAAAGACGAGGTCCAATTAGAATCCTCCCTATTTGGTGTGGAATAATCCTTTGGGTTAATGGTCTGATGACCATTTGATGGGATTTAAGAGTTGTCCATATGCTCTTTTAATTCTTCTTTATTTTTTATGAGTTTATATATATCTACAGCAAAGGGGTTTTTAAATAATCCCACCGTAAGGATAACCTTTAGGGACAACAAAATAACAGTATTCTGCAATGTTAGGTTCTCTAAGAAATAATTCTAGTAAGAAAATTGTTTTATTACTTTAGAACATATACATACAAATAAGAGAGATACTGATTCTTCCTCAAAAGATAACTCTTAAAGAAAATGTATCTAAGGATAAATCAATAGCTAATAGGTGTACTTCCAAGAAATAGTTCTACAAAAGACTTAGCTAATAACATACCCTCATAGAAAAATGATTGTTTTAATATTATTCTATCAATTATCACAAAACCAATTCTATGATTATTTGAAAATGTTGAATCATACTCAAATAATAAATACTAAACTAACATCTAGAATTTAATTCAAGTAAACAAGATAACTTGATTAAATCAAAATTCTTACTAGATAGGTTTGACATAATAATTGCTTGTAGAATAATCCATTTGATTCAAATTATATTGAGAATGACATGAAGGTAGAGATATAACAAGGAAACACATAGAGATTTTTGAAGAAACAACGTAATACAGTTAAACTCACTTTCTATTAATGATTTTCTGGAATACAAAAAGACTCTAAAATGTAAAGCACCCAAGATATCTAGAATGGTGGTAGATTATCCCTGAAGAGAGAGGTCTCAACTACAATAATTCACAATAATTTGATTACAAAGAGGCTGAAAAGGATTTTTAACATAAAACATCAATGCAAAAACCATACATGTCCAAAACCCTAACCCCAGAATATGAAACACCAAAAATATTTGTGGGCACCAATGTAGTTAGTTTATATGTCAACTTCTCGGGGGTGCAACTTTTTCATATGATCTACATTTGGGGTACTCGACACCCCATAAAAAAGTTCTAGCTAAGGAATACACATTATGTTCAACCTATCATTTTCCTTTGGCTACATGATAGGTGCTATCACCCCAAGAAAACATCGTTTAGGGTCTCAAAATGGCCCTTAAAATTTGGGACCTGAAAAACTATAGAAAAACTGCCAAGATGTGGAACCATTCTGAATTTGTGGAATAGGAAGGTGGCCACTAGTATCCTCCTAGATAAAATCTCCCCCCTTAGGAAGAAATGGTCTCCATTGCATCAAGTTCCTCCATCATATGGGGAAACGTTTGCTAAATCTAACTCCTAGTGAGACACTTTCCATGGTGAAAAAGTTGCCTTAGTTTGATGACCCAATAGAGTTGGATGTTCTGTCAGTGAGTTCCGTTCATTTTGGTTTCCATGATCTGATCAAATTCTTCCTATTCAATGTAGTCAAGATTGATTTATGTAGGGGCCAAGTGCTCAGTTGTGTCTGAAGTGTCTAGGAGAGGTGGAAAATATGGTCGAAGTAGTTCCACATTAAATATTGGGTGCAAGCCAAGAAAAGGGGGAATACTTAATTCAAAAGAACTCTCACCCATATCCATAGTGATGGTGTAAGATCCATATCGGGGAGCTTCTGATGGGGTCCTATGAGGCACTCTTTCAACAAATGGAACCAAACCTTATCTCCCACTTTAAACTTGTGTGGTACCTGATGTTGATCGTGGTGATACTTGTACTTGGTGTTGGGTTTTTGAAAAATACACTAAACTTGTTTTCGGATGTGCTAGATTCTTTCAACAAATTTGGCTACTTGATCACCCTCTTCTTGAGAATGAGAGGACTCTTCCTGTGCAACTGTAATGGGAAAATTTATGTCAATGGGGGCCAATGGATGGAACCCCAAGCATACCTAAAAAGGGATGTGGCCAAAATATTTGTGGAGAGACTATTGTAGCTATGTTGAACATAAGGAAGGATATCATCCCATGTGCGTGGATGTTTTTAATTGTACATCCTCATGATATGGAAAATTATCCTGTTGACTACCTTTGTTTTTCAATCATTTTGTGGGTGGAAGGAAGTTAATTTGTTTAGCTTGGTGTCCATCATCGAACATAGGATGGACCAAAAATTACCCAGGAACCTATTGTCTCGATCTAAAACAATGGTCTGTGCGAGCCCAAAATGAACCCAAACACGTTCAAAGAAGATCTTAGCAGTGGCCTCAACTGTGATGCTCTTCTTACAGGGTGCCAAAACTACCATCTTAGAGAATCGATCAACTCCCATGAAGATACAATCATTCCCATTCCTGATTGAAGGTAGAGAAGACATGTAATACATGGAGATGGACTCCCAAGGCCTATCCAAAGTAGGAAGAGGGTGTATAGACCCTTTTTCTTGATTGCAAGTTTGGAAATAGCACAGGTAATGTAGGATCTAATGTACTTGTAGAAATCTTATCGAAGCGTCCACAAATAAAAATACTTTTTCAATACTACAACTATTTTTTCCACACCAAAGTGTCCTACTACTCGACTGTAATAAGCTTCCCAAATCAGATTCACATGCTTGCTTGAAGGAAAACAAATATGACTCAGATGGCATAAAAGTCCATCTTGGAGATGAAACTTTGGAACTTTTATTTTTTTGCCCAACGTATGATATGTAGCAACAAAGTTAGAGTCACTATTGTAGAATTATGGCCACTCCAACTTACCATGCCCATAGGAGTTAAGAACTATGGTTAGTGCCACAAACAAGGGTAAAATGAGGAAGTCTACGACACAGTTTGTTTTTTCCTTCTTGTACTTGATGTTCAAGTGGAATTTTTGTAGGTACATGGACCAATTCTGATGATAGTCATTCTGTAACTTTCCCTATGTTTGCATGAATTACAGAGGCATGTGATCAATGTGGATGATCGTTTCCTTCCCTAGAATGTAATGCTTCCACTGTCGACATGTATGCACAATGGAGTACATATATTTTTCATAGATGGGGCATATGCAAACAAGATTATATAGTATTTCATTGTGATAAGCCAATGATGCCCATGCTGAGTGAGGACAACACCGATAGAATAATATGAAGCATTAATATCAATCTCAAATGGATGTTGTAGGTTTGGCAATATAAGGACTGATGATGAGTAGAGGTGGAATTTCAAATACTGGAATGATTTCTATTGGGATGAGACCCAAACAAACTTGTCCTTCACTTTACCCTTGGTCACCTATCTTAGGGCCCATGCGATATGAGAGAACCAGAACACAAACCTATAGTAGAAGTTGGCGAGGCCCAAGAAATTGTAGAGCTCGTTTAGTGTCTTCGAGGCCGGCCAATTGTGGATGACTTCGATATTTTTTGGATCCATATGAACACCCCACTCATCCAAGATGTATCCCAAATATTGGATTCTCTACATGATGAAGGAACACTTCTCCAAATTGGCATATAAATTTTTTTGTTGTAGGGTTCCCAAGACTTGTTGGATGTTCTTCAAATGTTCCTCCCAAGTTTTACGCCCACAAAGGAATTTTTGAATCGCCAAAATATATCATCCATCATCTGCATGAATGTGGGTGAGGCATTATTTAAGACAAAAGGAATGAAAAATCACTTGAAGAGACCTTCTTTAGACTTGAATGCTATCTTCCATACATCAATTTGCTCAATCGACACCTAGTGGTAGTCTAACTTCATATTAATATTATTGAAAAAATTGGCTCCCTTGAGCTGATCAAGAAGATCATTAGTCTGGGGGATTGGATATTGGTTCATGACTATGATCTTTTCCAAGGATTTGTAATCAATAAAAAGTTGCCATGTCTTGTCCTTCTTCTATACAAGAAAAATTGGGCTCTTGCAAGGTGAGGAGCTTGGTGTGATGTGGCCCTTCAGAATTATCTCTTGGATATGGAATTTTATTTATTCATTTTCCATCAAGGAAAACTTGTATATAGGGTCATTAGGTAGAGGAGAATCAGGTTTCAAATCAATTTATTTCTTTACCTGACAGTGAAAATGCACCCCAGTAGGAGAGGCAAAGATGTCTTTGTGATATTCTACTATCTTGTACACCTACTGATACTATGTAGAGAGACATCGTGTAAAGGTTTTTGCGGTTGCATTGACCTTATGTTCTCCTTTCGACCAAACCATAAAGAGGACAAATCTCCCAGTCTTAGAGAATACCCTTTTTCACTACTTCATGGAGATCAAAGATACCGCAGTAGTTGGGACTTCCTATGGTATGCTATAGAGTTGAACTCCCAAAGTAATAATGACACTATGGGGCCTAGATTCATAAACAACTTGACATTTCCACATATATGGTTGTCCTAAAAGAACATAAAAAAAATTCAAGGGGGGAAACATCACACAATACCTTGTCTTTGAAGGGTTTGATGCCATAGTGCAAGTGACATTGTCAGCTGACGTGGATGTCTCATCCCTGACTGAGCCAACTAATGGTGTATGGTTGAGGATTTTGCATCACTGTTAGGTTCAACCTCTTGATGACCTCTACTAAAATTAGGCTCTTCTGGCTACCACTGTCAACAATGAAATGGAGAGGGTTACCCTTCACCCACATATGTGAGTGGAAGAAGCACTCCCCTTCTTCAATATCCTTTGGTTCATCTAGCTAGACTCTTATGGTGGTGTTATAGTCCAAAATTCCACCACTGTGCATTTTGTATCATGGCCCATCCATATACACACTTGCAAATCAATTTTGTTGGAGTTCCTTGTCAAAATATATCATTTTTCAAGGTGTGCATGCCCTGATATACTTGTATCCCATGTACATATGCTACATGATACATAGAAAACCTACGTACACACTTGACCTAATCATTGACAACCCATGTTTACTCACAAAAAGTTGTAAAAAATAAAAAAATTACGCTCTCCGACGAGGTTTACGGGCTATTTTGGGTTGCATAACCATTCTTACCTCCTATAGCCCTTCTCATAACCAAATAACCATCAAATTTCCAAAGAAACTATGCCCAAATTTCTCCTTCTTTCTCTTTGAGCTTATGCATGAAGTTTTGAGTATCCATCCTCAACAATCTCATTCTCTCATTCTCTTTATGCAATCCATCAAACCCCTTAGTTTTGCATGTTGATTGTAAGGATTTCCTAGTGATTGTGGGATTAATGCACTTGGATTATTATTGGAGGAGCCCAAGAAAGGTTCATAGAACGGTGTGGACATTGAATATACTGGCTGTAATCTTCATTATATGTTATCAATAAAAGAGAGCTTTCCTTTCCCAATTCATACATCTATGTTCTTCTAAATAATTTTGAATGTTTACAACTTATTTCATGAGAATTAGTACATGTTTATGTAAATAATGATTTCATATATGCTCTTGTATATTGATTTTTGTGTTGTTTCAGGTCATCTTTTGGAGGAGATCTACAACTTAGGATCAAGTAGCAGATAAGGGGGATCTACTATGAACAAAAGGATACAAGGTGTCATTCTTCATATTTTTCTTGCTTCCCTTGTTTTAAAAAAATCATTAGGGTTTGTGAGATTGGGTAAGAATAGGTCAGTTTCTATATTTTAAGGATTCATCACTTTGCCTAGCCATTAGACCCTCCCTAGGGGTATTTTTCCCCAAAGTAGGTGGCGATAGTGACACTGGGTTCTGCGTTAGTGATCCATTTTCCCTTATCTAGTTCCAAATCAAAGTATGATTTGGCATATGACTTTGAGGATTTCATCTCATCCAAGAATGAGTTTTTGGAGGTACATTTGTCAGTGTTGTGCCAAAGGATTTTGTGTGACTCACACCACTTTCCAATGTCCTTCTATGACTTCCTGTTACCCTTCTTTTCTTGTGTCTTGGATTGGTTGTCTTGAGGATTTCCATATTTTCTCTGTCCTTTTATATAGGATTTAGGACCACCTTTACCATGCTTCTGCTGTGATGTTTACATAAATGAAATCCTTCTTATTATTTTTCTTTAAATTTTTCTAGGTCTTGACAACATATCGATAAGTGGCACTCAATGAGGAGATGTTTAGGAGATCCATATCTATTTGGATGTACCTATGTAGGGAACTGTGGTACTTCATGACTAGGTGTCACTCTAAGTATTTAATACCCAACTTTGTGCACAAGGTATGGAATATGTTGGTGTACTCTGACATCGTCTAGTCTCTCTCCTAACATAGAGTTGTACATCTCATGTATCAGTCATCATAGTTTCAAACATGGTAGTATTTCTCCTTGAGGGCATAAACAAAATTTTCCCAAGTGGGTCCTGGATCAAAATTTGCAGATTCATCTTCAACATGTTGATGGGAGAAACTTCTTCTTCCCATGTGAAAGGTTGATAAGGAAGAAAACTAAAAGTTTTATGGGAAGGAGTCACATTCTTTCCGTCCTCTACATGTAAATTTTGAACATCTTGTACCTTATTAATCTTTGGCCATGCAGAATGAATTTGAAAAATATCATAAATAACCAGTTACATAGCACAACCATAAAAAATATCATTGTACAAAGAATAATAAGTAGTATAGGTGAGATAATCAATTGCCTCTCACTAAAAGAAAAAACAATATCCTTGAAGGGAATCTTTTCTTCCATAGGCACATTCAAGATTAGTTTTAATTGTGAATTTGCAAGTACCACACAAGGAATTATTTCACAATCAAAACCTTCTTCCTTCACATTACTCTTCTATTTTGAGAAATATGCAAATTGTTGTGTTGAAAGTATTATGCATTGTGTATTTATATATTCCTCTTTAGTTAACTTATCAACATTTTTTTTTCTCTTCAAAATTGTTTACATACATCAATAGATGGGAGAAAAACACAAAAAAACTTAGAATGAGAAAGATCAAAGATTGACTTGATAACTATAGGAGCACCTTCTTGAATTTTCTTAGCTAAAATAATAGAAACTATTTCAATACCACAATCATTATCAACAAAGATTGATTCAATTTCTTTAATTTCTAAGGTAAATGCCAGATTTTCAAGAACATGAGAGCTATCTTTATTTATGTGGAAAGTTTCCTCCTACATTTCCTTTGATGACAAAGATAAAGTATAATAATGAGATCTTGACATAACTACCAGTTGAATCCAAAATGACTCATTATCAAAAGGAATTTTTTCCTTCTTTGTTCTTTCAAACAAATCTCATAAATGATTGAGCATGAATTATCTGCATCAGAGGCCTCTTTTTCAGCAAGAGGAAATGTAGGTGGAGTAACATGATCAGAGGTAATATGCACTTCTTCTGAAATAACATGTTCTCCCTTATTCATATCCATAAAAGTGAAGAAACACCCCATCGTATGTTGTTCAACCACAACAATTGTATCATTGGGATTTTCATCTGAATCCAAATCAACATGTAAATTAGCATCAAGACATGATTCAAATTCATCACTTGTTGACTAGTCTTGCTCATTTTAAAGGGAGAGAAGATATAGACACCATTCAATGATTTTATTTAAAGAGGGATTATCATCCAAAGTAAATTTATGGAAAGTATGAGAAAATATTAAAACAAAGTCTTCCACTAATTCACCTTGTTTTCTTCCAAGAGATTCTATTTCACTATATAAATAATCAAAATCATACCAAATGTTATGAAAAAATTGTTTCCATGTATGAATATAGACAGTCGATAAAGTCTCACACCATTTTTCAACCTCTCCTTTGAAAGTAAGGAAAAATAATATGCACACAACTACATCATTTATAATATCATGAGAATAATTATTATGCAGAAATTGAATGACATGTTCACATGTAGATACATCTCCTTCGCCATAAAAATAAACTTTTGACAAGTGTAAGACTTTATTTTAGGAGTTATAATTGATAATGGACAATAAAAACATATCCATACAAGGATTTGAGTACGAGCTTTTAATAACTAGAAACATTAAAATGAATGGCTCCACAGGGTCAACTTGTCATCTGCCCTCCTTGTGGCACCGTTTTTTTGATGAGTAAAAATGACCTATGCCAATAAGGAGAGAATATATTGATGGTAGGTCCCAATTAGACCCACTCTCATTTGGTATGGTAGTATCCTCCAGTATGTGGGCCCGATTTCCAACAATTAAATAGATTTCTCCCGAAAAGGAGACTTACTCATTTAATATCTTATAAATACTAAATGCATTCCTAATCTATTATGCAAATGAAATCCTTTTATAACCTATGTCTATTCCTAGTCTAACAATAGCAACAAGTAATTTCATGTTGGATTTACTTCACAAAGACCTATTATTTATTTTTCCTAAGGTTTTCCCTATGTTTATGAGTCATTATTCAGTCTCCTATATTGTAGAAAGAATATTCCTCTAGGAGAATATTCTCTTTAGTTCACACTTCAGTTTGATCAATTGAGTAGAGTTTAGATGCCACATTGGAATTATCACCATGTAACATTGGGATCATCAACAACTAATGCAAATTTTCCTTGGTATCATCACCAGACTAGTGCATTACTCATGATTCCCTGATATCCTCCTCATTGAAGACTGATAGATTAGTTAACTCAGTTAGTTGGAAGTTAACTCCCGTAACTACCCGAGAGACTAGACTAGGTGGCAGTTTACTCCCATAACTATTGGCGTATGTCCAGATCACTCTCTAACACCACTATGGTGCATTGGCTTATCCTCCAATGTGCATTGGTTGAGTTATATAGAGTATATCATGTGTAAATTATCATTCATTCATTTTGGTTAATGAGAATTCTTCCATTCTTTCTCTACTGGTTCTCTTTTCTTTTATTTTCTCTACAAATGTGTATGTCAATTCCTAGCTAGATCTATTCTATGCAATTTCAACACATTTACATGGTATCAGAGCCGACGGACTACTAGGGAAAATACACACAAAATTATTTTTACAAGTACCGAAGATTGAATACAATGGAAAAATGGAATTTCCAAAATAATTCATTCTCACACCTTACAATTTATTTGCATGGAAGGAGAAGATGATAATGAATATTCAAATAAAATGATTGTACATTTTAACAATGAACACATAGACAGAACCAACATCATCCATAGAAAAATCTAAGTGTCTAAATCGAATGGATGAAGCATTCAGACCAATTTGCAGTCTCATTTCTCATGAACTCCTCGTTCACATATCCTCTTGTAAAACCCCCAATGAAGCCTGGACCACCATGGAAGGGATTTTTGGAAAATAGGACTAGATGAGGGGACACATTCTAGAGGTGGAATTTCTCACATTGGATCCAAAAACCTTCTACAATCTTCAGGAGTTCTTTACCAAATATAAGGATTTGTTGTCACAACTCAAGGCTTGCGGGGTTGATAAATCTAAAGAGGAGAAACAAATGGTTCTCACCATTCTCTCGAAAATTGGTCTAGAATACTCAATGTTTGTATCCACATTTCATTTAGTTAGATTTTCCTTTGGAGCCACCTAAAAGATTTCGTCTCTTGAGGACTTTATCGAGGCTCTGACAGAAGAGCATAAAAATCTCATCAACATGGGAAAAATCGAAGGCCCAAAGGTGCATGCACTTACTGTGCAAGATGGAAGCGATCATCAATATCATAAATATAAAGAAAAATACAAGGAAAGCACATGCAAATCCAAAGTAGGAAGCATACTCAAAACCCTTCAACGATGCCTCCAGATCCAAAGGTGGAAAGGGAAGAAAGGGGAGAAATGCACTTACTTCCATAAACGATTCCATCCATAATACACATGTCTGCAGAAACAGATAGATATAATGACCCAAATACTTCAGAAAAACAAACTTGTAGATCACATTCCTAAGGGTGCCAAGAAGAAGAAGCCAAAAGATCAGAATCCTAAGAAAGGCAATTCTATCCATTCTTTGATTGCCATAAACTCCTCCCTCGATGCTTGGATCATAGATTCAGGTGCATCACACCACATGGCTTAGAAAAAATAAGTCTATTATTCATTGAATGCATGAAAAGGTCCTCCTATTCTAATGGGGGACAACTCTCCAGTCGAGGTCACCGACAAAGGAAGAATTGAACTCACAAACAAAAGCTTCTAGAATGTGCTACATGTTCCCAAACTTTTCGTCAATATTCTCTCCATATATTAGATGAAAAACTCTGGCACCAGAAAGAGAGTCATATTAAAACTTGATGTAGTGGATATCTATGACATGCAAACCAATTCCAGGGTTTCTACTAGTGAGGTAAATCGTCAATCTAGACTCTACACATTTTATGAATTTATTGAAGTAGATTTTGCATTACTGCTTACCCATGCTCATGAAAGAAGTAGGATATGGCACGAATTGTTCCAGCATTTTAATTTCATATATATATATATATATATATAACAAATTATCAATTAGGGAATGGTTGATGGTCTACCCAACATCCACTTCTCCAAAGGAATTTGCGAGGAATGTGTTCTTTGAAAACACCCTCAAGAGAAATTCGACAAAGGAAAGACTCAAAAGGCTTTCTCTCCTTTAGATATGATCCATAGTGACCTCATGGGCCCTTTTCTGCATCCATAAATCAGTAAATAAAGGTACATGGTCATTTTTTTTGATGATTTTTCACGTTTCACATGGATTTACTTTCTCAGGAAAATAACAGAGGTCTTTCAACACCTCAAATATTTCAAATCCCTTGTTGAGACACAATCAGGAAACAAAATCAAGGTCCTCCAAAAAGATAACGGGGGAGAGTATGTCAACCATGAGATACAAAATATTTTTCATGAGGTAGGGATTCAGTTACAACACACAGTTCCCTATACTCCACAACACAACATAGTTGTTGAGTGGAAAAATAGATCTCTAAAAGAGATGGCATCTTGCATGCTACATGCAAAGTCACTTCCACAAAGATTACGGAATCAAGAACCTAATTGTGAAACCTACATCCAAAAATATCTCCCCATAGATATTTCAAGGATATGATCCCCTATGAGGCTTGGAGCAGCCTCAAACATGAAGTGATCCACTTTCATATTTTCGATTCATGTGCATGGGCCAAGATTCCCTCTGAGAAGAGGAAGGCACTTGATCCAAAAAGAACAAAGTGTATCTTTGTTGGATACCCCAAAGGTGTGAAGGCATACACACTCATTGATATTTCCTTATACCAGCTCATCATTGAGCGTAGTGTCCAATTCGAGGAAAGTGTCTCACATGTACCTCAACAGCCACATGCAAACATTTTTGTTCTTCCACCTTTCAGAGATGATGAACATGCACACGTCGACTCCTCTTCAGATGAGAGTTCTGATTCATAAGATTCATATGATCCAGATACAGAGTCAGTATAGTTATAAAAGTTAGTGCATCCAGATGCAGATGCAGAGCCAGAGCAAAGGCCCAAGTGGGCCCATACTACTCTTCAGGATGTAGGGGATCTTGTTGGTGATCCAACTCATACTAGGAGGACTCAATCTAATTTCGAGGAGCCTCCTATTTCACTCACTTCCACTGAATCGATGCCTCTCAGACATATTTTCTTGGTTCAGTCTTCAGATCCATAGTCTTATGGCGAGGCTATTGTAAATCCATTTTGGGAATCCTCCATGCAAGAGGAGTACAACTCCCTCGTCGAGAACCAGACTTGGGATATTTTTCCCTTTCCTTCAAGAAGGAAACTTGTCAGGTGCATATGGGTCTATAGGAAGAAGAGCACAATGGATGGACATATTGGCAGATACAAAGCTAGGTTAATTTCCAAAGGCTTTCAGCAGGTGCATGACATTGACTATGATGATATCGTCACTCTAGTAGAGAACATAGATTCCATACATTTTGAACTCGCCATTGCAACAACCAAAGGATGGGAATTCCATCAGATGGATGTGAAGAATGAACTTCTTCATGGAGATATCTCTGAGGATATCTATATGGAGCAACCCTAGAGATTTATTCGATATTCATATTTGGTCTATCGATTGAAGAATTCTATTTATGGCCTCAAGAAAGTTGTGAGGGTATGGTATGCCAAGATGGACTCCTACCAACTGTCATAGAACTTTATACATTGTAAATCAGACCTAAATGTTTACATGCTCAGGATGACTGATTCACTTCTACTCCTAGTTTTGTATGTTGATGATTTGTTGATCATCGGTTTCTCAACTTCAATGATTGCTACAGTCAAGAGGATTCTACATGACAGGTTCTTAATGATGGACATGGGCCCACTACATTTCTTCCTTGGAATCGAGATCAATCAGGATGCATCAGGCATCAAACTATCTCAGGCTAGGTATGCACGAGATCTCCTTGAGAGATTTCACATGAGAAACTGCAAGTCTGCCCTGACTCCTTTCCTATAAGGATTCAGACTTGAGGATGGCAGAGACACTCCACTGGTTCATAACACACTGTACAAACAACCATTTGGGATCTTTTTGTATCTCACACACTCTAGAACATACCTCTCCTATGCAGTTGAAGTAGTCTCCAGGTTCATGTAGGAGTCGCATGAGCTGCATTGGAAGACTGGAAAGAGTATCCTTCGATACATACAGGACACCATCACCTGTGGGATTCACTATTAAACAGACTCTACATTGGAACTCATCGAGTTCATTGATTCTTACTGGGGTGGCGATCACATTGATCGCAAGTCCACATCTTGTTACTCACTCAGTCTTGGTTTTGGGCCTATTTGTTGTTCGAGCAAGAAGCATTATGCTATTGCTCTATATTCATCTGAGGCATAGTAAATAGGGGTTGTTAACATAATCATTTAGGCTATGTGGCTACAAAATTTTCTCACTGAGTTAGGAATTCAGTTTCATCAGTCGATCATCATCTTGTGTGACAACCAGAGCACTCTAAAGTTATACAAAGATCTAGTTCATAGGAAGTGGACGAAGCACATCGAGATCCACATGAACTACATTTGGAACTTAGTACATGAGGGGATCATAGATGTGCAGTTCTATCCTTCAAAAGAACAGACTGCAGACATATTCACCAAGACCTTCACTGAGAAGAAGCTCCATTCTCTGTGCAATCGTCTTGTAGTAAAGAACACAATTGCCTAGCAACTGTCAATTCTTATTTTTACATACATTGTACTTTGAGGGGGG
>ML782383.1:1183449-1215835 GCA_009831015.1 Picea engelmannii | reverse complement strand
CTTTCCTCATTTATTTCAATGTATATTTTGTATTTGGTTACCTAACATGGCCTTGTTGTTGTGACCCATTCTTTATTTTCACCATAGTGATGTTCAGGGGGGTGTTGGAGTTACTTCACACACACCTAGAATTTCTATTTCCTAAGGTTTTCCTTATGTTTATTAGTCATTATTTAGTCTCCTATATTTTAGTTAGAATATTTCTCTAGGAGAATATTCTCTTCAGTTCACACTTCAATTTGATTTGTTCAATGGAGTCTAGATGCCACATTCAAATTATCACCATGCATCATTGGGATCATCACCAACTAATGTGCATTTTCCTTGGGATCATCACTATAATAGTGCATTACTCATGATTCCCTAATCGCCTCCTCACTTCACTCTATTTCAGTCAGTTAACTGAAGACTGATAGACTAGTTAACTCAACTAGGTGGCAGTTCACTCTCGTAATTGCCCGAGAGACTAGACTAGGTGGTAGTTTACTCCCGTAACTTTTGGTGTGTGTCCATATCACTCTATACCACCACTATGGTGCATTGTCTTCTTCTCCATTACGCATTGGTTGAGTTATATAGAGTATATCATGTGTAAATTATCGTTCATTCATTTTGGTTAATGAGAATTCTTCCATTCTTTCTCTCTTGCTTCTCTTTTCTTCTATTTTCTTTGCAACTGTGTATGTCAATTCCCATATAGATCTACTATGTATAGGTTCAACACATTTACATTGCAGGCATAAATCTTAATTATTGGAAATAGTAAATAATTCACATTCCACGACATAAACCTTACTAGCATATTCAATTCACATAAATGATACTGAGTATGTTCCTTTAGTCACATTCATAACCAATTAAATATATTTTATTGATGTAAATAATTAACATAAATGAATAATTGCATGAATTAGTAAAATATAAACAATTGGAAAAAAATGTACAATAACATCAAATGGTCATGAATCAACTTCTCATTGTATTCATCCTTTGGAAATAATTCCTCGGAAAAAGTTCCAAGTAAAAGATCCAAAATAATCCAATCCTTTATTCACCTTGATAAAAATATACATGCCCAATTTTGAGATTTTCCAACCACACATCCCCTAAGAAGGAGTCCACTTTTATAATAAATCCTGATACTGTTTTCCTTTTCTTTCTTTGTTTCATAGTTACACCTGTTACTTTTCTCCAACTTAAAGTCCCATACTCATTTACAAAAATAGATGAAGAATAAAACCAATAAAGTATAACTTGGGAACATGCATATTCACATGCTCTATATTTAGGTGATTTGCTTTTATTCTTCTTCTCCTTTAATGAATATAACAAATTTCCATTTCTTTTGCTTAAATTTCTCCATTATTTTTTTATTTTCTTAATCTCTTCATGTGAAACCCTGTAGAATTTAAAAGAAATAATTATATATATATATATATATATATATGAAATTGGAATAATCATAAAATAATTAAAAAACGTAATACTTAATATGAAGATTCCCCTATAATTTAATTATCTAGTCATCTAATCTAAGGAATCTTCTTCATGTTGGCATCTCTTCATTTCCCAACTTACAATCCGGCTACAAGAAAAAAAAAATGCAAGAAGATAGAAGATGAAATAGTTTCCTTAAAAAAGGAACTCGAGAAAACTGTTGATTAATTGAACAGAATATTGAAGTTTGGAAAGTGTACTGAAATATTACATAACATTCTCAGTTGCAAAATACCACCATTCATCAAAATGGGTCTTGGCTATGAAGAAAAACGTCGAAAGACCCCCAAGGGATATGCAAGCACTAAGGTCACGAAGCCATCAAAAAAATAAAATTAAGAAAAACCTAAAAGCTATGCCAATATTTTCAAAGGCTCCATCAACAACAAAATCAGTAGCAGGAAAGAAAATGATAACTAAAAGAAATCTGATTCTACCCACAAGAATGCATTTAGAAGAGTTGTTCCACCAAGAAGACCTTTCACAAATCGATACCAAAATCTCTTTCTTGGGTATTGTTTTTCTTGCAATAACTTTGGTCATAAAGCAATAGATTACAAATATTATGCAAGAAGTGGTCGTGTGAGAGATATAAATAGAGGTTCTTGTAAAACCACAAGGAATGATTATGTAAGAAACAAAACTAGAATTTATGATGGGTTTGTTGATAGAAACTATAATTCATTTTCTCCCTGACTTGATTACAATGTTGAATGTTATAAGTGCAATAAAAATGGGCACATAGAATGTGACCGTAGAAGCAACATAATAAATAAGGAAGAAGATGTTCTTGCCAAACATAACGAAGAATACATAAAGGTGTGGAAAAGGAAGAAAGAAAAACAAAAGAAAGAAGAATGCGGACTTGCACTTTATACTCAAAAGGAAGGGAACCAATGGTACATCGATAGTGAATGTTCAAAACACATGACAGAGGACTAGACAAAATTTATCACCTTGAAGGAAGAAAAAGGAGGCATGATTACTTTTGGATATAATGGCTCTGCAAGGATAGTTGGAAAAGGTATTGTTAGGATCGATAATGGAAAAATTAAGACACAAAATTCCATGTATGTTGAAGGGTTAAAGAACAATCTTCTAAATGTCATTCAAATGTGTGATCAAGGCTACAACCTCATATTTCATTCTAAAGAGTGTGAGATAAGGAAATCAACTTTAGAAATATTGGTGGAAAATGTAATTAGAACCTTAAGAAATGTATACATACTCGATGAAGTGAAATAAGAAAAGTGTTGTATGGAATAT
The DNA here is from genome assembly GCA_009831015.1 of Picea engelmannii. Lineage (NCBI taxonomy): Eukaryota > Viridiplantae > Streptophyta > Pinopsida > Pinales > Pinaceae > Picea > Picea engelmannii. Next base: position 1,213,072 of record ML782383.1, on the reverse strand, counting down.
AAGTTGAAAGTGATATCCCTCTCATCTCATCAGTAAAGGGAAGCACAAGCTTAGGGGGAGTATCCCTTTGCCATTTATGTCAAAGGGGGAGAATTTGTAGACAAAGGAAGAATTGCAGAAACAAGGAAAGTTGCAAACAGGGGGAGTATCAAAATTGACTAAGGATTTCCATCAATGACAAAGGGGGATATTTTTACAAAAATTGTTTTCATTGATGTCAAAGATATAGGGATCCTACAAGATGTCCAAGATAAAGAACCTTCTTGACTTTTGTCATCTAAACTAATAGAAACTATTTCAATACCACAACCATGATCAACATATATTGATTGAATTTCTTTAATTTTTGAGGCAACTGCAGATTTTCAGGAACATGAGAGATTTCTTCATTTCTATGAAAAGTTTCCTCCCGTATTTCCTTTGATGAAAACGATAAAGTAGAGCAATGAGATCCTGACATAACCACTAGTTGAATCCAAAATGACTCATTATTAGAATGAATTTCTTCCTTCTTTTGTTCTTTCAAACCAACCTCATAAATGATTGAGCTTGAATTATTTGCATAAGAGGTATCTTTTTCATGAAGAGGAAATGTAGGTGGAGTAATATGATCAAAGGTAACATGAAATTATTCTTAAATAACATGTTCTCCCTGATTCATATCCCTGAAAGTGAAGAAATACCCCAACATATGTTGTTCAACCACAACAATTGTATCCTTGGGATTTCCACATGAATCCAAATCAACATTCATATTGATTTGGATTCATATGAATCCAAAGCAAAATTGGAAACAAACCTTTGAGAAAAAATTATCTTACCAAAGAAATATTTCATATCCTTTTTATTGATGGGCATAGGAACTTGTATCATGACCTTGATTCATTCTAGGTCCAAGAAGATTCCATCTTTTGATATAATGTGACCAAGTATTTTTCCTTCTAAAACACCAAAAATGCTCTTCTTCATGTTGAGAGAAGTACCATACTTTCAACACCTTTCAAAAATATATTTTAGGTGGTGCAAGTGGTTTGATTTTTACTTTGAATAGACTGTAATGTCATCATGGTAGATCACAACACTCTCGTAGATCAATCCTCTAAAAACTATGTCCATAGCTCACTAGAAAGTTTCTCCATCATTTATCAATCTAAATGAATTCTACAGTAAGCAAACATTTCACACTTCATACAAAATGTTATTTTTAGTTGTTTTTTACTGCTACTAGAAACTTAATGTATCTAGAAACCAAATCATCAACAAAAATGGCGTAACTTTATGAAGACCTAAAATCATATTTGTCATAGATATGAGGTAATTTTAATAATTCTAGGTGAGTCTATAGATATAATTAATCAAGATGAAAATGAGAAAATTCAAGTGTCATAGCCATTATGAGTGAATTTGTGAAAACAATAAAAACAACAAATCATAAAGCAACATTTTTCATGATGGAACAAAACTCATGAGGGAGATGAGTAATTCCTTCAATGTTGAATTTTAAAATATATTAATAACAAAAAAATTATTTCAGTTTGAACCATAAATAAAATATTTCAATATTCACGTTAAGTAAAATATTTCAATATCAACTTTATATTGAGGGAGATGTGTAATTTCCTTTTTGCTCAACATGGAGTTGACAAGTGACATTTAAAATAAAGATTAATAACAAAAAATGTTTCAATGTCAACTATATCAATTAAAAGTAAAAAAATTCTTATGGTTAAAACATTTCAATGGTGTGTTCTCGATTATGAGGGAGATGTCTAGCTGCTTCCATGTTCAACATGTAGTTGGCACATGGTGCGCGCGCACACACACACACACATGGAATCAATGTGGTTTTTTAGAATCTGAACTATTTAACAACCCTAAACACCATGAAGGCTTATTTATCAGTGGCTGGATAATTCAGCTTAAACACTTGTAGACTAGTACTCATAAATGAAATGTGATACTCATTCCCTTCCTCTTCTTTCTATGTAAGCATTGTTACAAGGGGATGATTAGATGAAAAGGTATATAAAACTAAATATTTACTGAAATCTAAGCTATGCAATAATAGGGAAACAATAATTGAAGAATTAATCTTTTGAAAGTTTTTTTCTCAATTGGAGTCCACTTAAAAAAATGTCTTCTATGTCATCTTTTGCAAAGGCTTGACTATGTTAACAAAATTGGAAAAAACCCTTTGAGAAAAATTTATCTTACCAAAGAAATATTTCATAGCCTTTTTATTGATGGTTATAGGAACTTGTGTAATGACCTTGATTCATTCTAGGTCCACGAAGATTCCATCTTTTGATATAATGTGACCAAGTAATTTTCCTTCTAAAACACCAAAAAATGCTCTTCTTCATGTTGAGAGAAATACCATACTTCCAACACCTTTCAAAAATATATTTTAGGTGGTGCAAGTGGTTTGATTTGTACTTTGAATAGACTATAATGTCATCATGGTAGATCACAACACTCTCGTAGATCAATCCTCTAAAAACTATGTCCATAGCTCACTAGAAAGTTTCTCCATCATTTATCAATCTAAATGAATTCTGCAATAAGCAAAAGTTTCACACTTCGTACAAAATGTTATTTTTAGTTGTTTGTTTTGGCTACTAGAAACTTAATGTATCTAGAGAAACCATCTAATAATGAAGACATTTCAAATAATTAAACAAGTTGTAAAATCTATTCCATTGGAGGAAAAAGGTACTTGTTTTTCTCTGATGCTTTGTTTATTTTTAAAAAATCAATTGTTGGACAGGTAGTTCGGAGAATGAAGAATGAGGGCATGTGAAAAAGAATGAAGGACAACAGTTAGGCATGCAAAAAAATATGGATGCACAAAAGTAGGAAGAATAATAGTCGGGAATGGAAAAGCAAGATGCAGGCGGAAAAGTAGGAAAATAATTCCTAAACATTGAGTTTTCATGAGTTGTAATGAATCATCATGAGTTGTCATAGGGTTTTGGGGATAAGAAAATAAGGTTTTGAGCCCTAAATTCTATGTATAAATATGTAATAGGTCGGGTAGAATAAGTTTTTGAAGTTGTGCTAAAAGTTGAGTTTGTGATAGGCGGAGGCTGAGAGAATAAAGTAAGAAGTAGAGAGAGTCTATGTATGAAGGTTTAGTGAGGGTTTTGCAGATAGAGGCTTGCACTGTAGAGAAACTAGGAAATATGGGGAAGTATGTCATGATGTATCTATTGTAAGCGCATTGCGTAAGCCTAAGATGATTGCACAAAGAATAAAAATGAAGCCAGTTGTTGTGGACATATCCCAAGTATTGGGTGAACCACATTAATTTTTGTGTTTGAATGTATTTTTATGTTACTGCCCATGGATGTTCTATTTATGCATAACTAAATCTAGATCTATTTATTCGATTATGGATGCACAATAATTATGATTTTTACAATGAATAGTTTATGTTGCAATCTATGTCATAATGGTGCTGCATAATTAAAGTTTACTAATTAATCAAGGGAAAAGGGAAAAATAATATGGCACAAAAGGTAGATAAGTCGGAATGAATATGATAATATCCTCCCATCCCCTTGTCCCTACAAAAACTTGGTTCCTACAACGCCAATAGATGCCTCAGGTGAGACTTCACTTTCATGCAGGTGATGCCGAAAGGGACGGTGTCTATAGGGTTTGTTGGTAGAATAAAATGAACTGTGTGCCAACAAATGGTTCCTTTGTTGGGACCTCGAATATGTGATTGAGGGAATGTTTTGGAGGTCGACTAAGAAATAGATCACTGAATGGATAGAAAGGAAGGAATGCAAATTTGATAGAAAAGAGAATAAAAACCCTTGGACGAGCAACGAGCAATGGATGTAAAGGTATGTGTACACATATCTGCATGAGATTTTCTTTGGTGAATTTTCTATTATCTTAACTGAGTGGCTATAAACATTAGTGGAAAATACTAGAAGGTACCAAATTGCAGTGTCGAGGAACTGGACTCCTGAGTTGGTAAGAAAATTGAACTCTGTAAGTAACAAGATTTCTCACACCATTGATTTCTGGTTGAAGATCATACTAGGGGGTTATATTACAAAATTTGAAGTGGATTGTACCCAGTCATACAATGTCACAGAGAGGGATTTCTTTAAGGATATGTGCAGAAGATTTATGGAATCATTGTGTATCTGGATAAAGATGTTGTTATGCAACAAGTGTGTGATGACAATGGAGTCTGATTGCTAAGGGGCTTCATGCACATAGGGGAATTGGAGGATGGCTAGAGGATAGTTTGAAGGTAGGAAAGAATGAAAAAAGGAATGAAGAAGGTGTAGAAATTAAATGAAAAAATCATCTTATGAAACATTATGTCATACAGTTAGCAACCTAGAGATAACTATCTTAAATGAACTCTAAAATGTATAACCATACTCAGAAAATACCATAAGCATAAATACACATTACCAAGCACTTTAGCAATGAAATAAACAAAATGAACAACAACCATTCAATGAAAAAATACTCATAAATTTAGACAATTCCAGGGAAAACCCCAATGTGGGGAAACCCAATGAGAGAGAGATTTTATTAGCTTCATGAAAACAAGAAACAATACATTTACAGTTAAGAGAAATAACTTACAGCACCCAACAATCCTAACTTTATTCCTTGGAAAACATGCCCAGAAAATTTGTATTGTTGTATGGCCCTACCCTCTTTCAACACCTTGAAATTTGAGCCAAATAACAGTTGTATGGACAACAACAGAAAATGTCCTTTTCACAAACAAAAAACACTAGAAAATATACCTCGATTTGCATGCAACAATGCTGCCTCAAAATTTGTGCCATCCCATCCTATTGTATAGACTGTATGGATATGTACAGTACGGCCTCTCTAACAACAACAAGTTACAACACTCTCACATAGAAAACTCTCTTGGGATTTGTGCCTAATATCTCTTGGGAAAGGTGCCCTCCTTGTTGCCCTCTTTCCTCTCTCAATCTCTCTTGTAAATTTCTCTCAAATGCTTCTCGATGTGTCTTGCACACTACCCAATGAATTCTCTTATAATATGAAAGTGACCCTTCAACTTCTCCAACCCTAGATCCAATGGCCAAGATCTAATCTTGCCTTTACAAGATCAAGGGTCATGATTGATTCCCTCCAAAATAAATCACTTTAAAATATTAAAGTACAATTTCACTTTATAACATAGTGCACTTTATGAAAAAAAACACTTTAATATTGGAAGGTACACTTTATTAAAAATTCACTTTAATAAAAGAACCACTTTATCACAACTTCATAAAAACCCATTACAAAGTCAAGTGTCTAGTAGTGTAGGTACAAGGTTACTTCCGCATACAAGACACACATGTGAAGAACCTCCCAAGATAAAAAAATAACACTCTCTCTTAGTGAGGGATGTACTCATTTCCATCACCATCATCCAATCCCATCACATTTTTCTTAGTAGGATATCCCTCTGAACCTGGAGCCATCCTCAACAACTACACAAAACTTGAATCAGAAGACATCCTCCTGACAACTATTCTAAACCCTGAGCTCCTAGGAGAATCCACTCCACCTTCAACATCGCTTTGATCACACCAACTGAGCCTCCTGTTGGTGCTTAGAAGAGACTCCCTCTCTTCTATCAGAATGAAATACTGAATCCCTGGGCCCTCCACATTCTCAAGAGCCTCCTGTTCCTCATCTGACATTGAATCATATCCTGACGGTTGTCCTCACAACAAGTGCAACTTGTCCACTCGATCACCGATCAATTGTGGTTCTACCGGGTCTACTCTCTCCCTGTAGATAAATACATGTCCCCTCTTTAACAATGTACAATATCCATCATTATCCAAGGCTAAGACTAAGAGAAAGTTAACCCTCAACCCTGGAACAAAGAGAACTCCATCAAGCTCTAGGAATCCTCCATACTCGAGTAGGAATCTAACCCTTCCAACTCCATGTACAACTTGCTCCATACCACCTTCACTCTTCACCAGTTGGTCAAGACCTGTCCCTATGATAATAAGGAATGCTCGCCAGATTCCCATCATGTGACAAGAGGCTCCACTATCAACAATTCATCTAACATCACCCCCAAATCCTCCACTATCGACACTAAATACTAGAGTAACCAAAGAAAATTCATTATCAAACTTGGAAGACAAGTCCTCCATGGATGTTGTAGTGGCTGTCTCAGGCCCCTCCTATTCCTTCCTCTTCTTCTTCTTCTTAGGAAACTGAGAAGAAAGGTGCCCCAATTGGTTACAACAGTAACATCTGACTTTACTCAAGTCCCTCCCATAATTTCCTTTCTTCTTTCCCTTTGCAGCAAGAGAAACATTCTCTTCAAATATGTATTCCTTCTAACCACCACTATAATACCCCATACAGATCTCCTCCTGAGTGAAGTCATCCCACAACCTGCTCCATTCTGGAAATTTTTCTCGACCCACCACACACTTCACAAAGACATCACATTACTTTGTGAAGCCTTTCAAGGCTATCATCCCCAACTCGGCTTCTAAGATGATCTCTCCCACTGCAGATAACTCGTATTTAAATTCAAATAGCCAAGTAAGATAGGATGCAACATCCTCACCCTTATCCATCTTCAAGTCATGCAAATTATCTTTCAAGGCCATCTTATGGTTGGCATTCTTAGCCTCAAATAAATTCTTCAAAGTTTCCCACATCTCATAAGTTGTCTTTTTCTCAGATAGATGTCAAATGAGTGGGTCCTTCACACCATCCAGAATGATCCTATGAGCTTTGTCCTCCTTTACTTCATGTAAATCCAAAGCAACAACATCTGTTGTGGGATCCACAACAACAAAACTGAATTAGTTCCAAATCTTGTTCTCCTTGAGCACATATGACATCTGGACCTTCCATTGCAAATAGCTGGAAATTCCATCCAACCGATCCTCAAATATAATGCATTCAACCATATTCCATGTCACTATTCAAAGGAAAACAAACAACAGATTTCCCCCTTCAAACTTGCCCAAAAATATCACTTCTCACTGTCACTTAGAGCCCAAGCTCTGATACCATGTAGAAATTAAATGACAAAATAAAATTATAAAAAATTATGTCATACACTTAGAAACCTAGAAATAATTGTCTTAAATGAACTATGAAATGTATAACCACACTCAGAAAATACCATAAGTAGAAATACACATTGCCAAGCACTTTAGCAGCAAAATAAACACAATGAACAACAATCATTCAACTAAGAAATACTCAGAAATTTAGGCAATACCAGGGAAAACCCCAATGTAGAGAAACCCAATGAGAGAGAGATATTTTATTAGCTTCAGGAAAGATATATCAGTAGCAGCAATACATTTACAACCAAGAGAAATAAATTACAACACCGAACAATACCAACTTTCTTCCTTGGAAAATGTGCCCAGAAAATTCGTACTGTTATAAAGACCTACCCTCTTTCATCACCTCGAAATTTTTTCCAAATAGAAGTTGTACGAACATAAAAAAAAAAACATCCTCTTCACCAACAGAAAACACTAGAAAATATGCCTCAATTTGCATGCAGTAATGCTACCTCAAAATCCATGCCCTCCCATCCTATTGTACAGAATGTAAAGATCCATACAGTACGAACTCTCTAACAGCAACATGTTAGAGAACTCTCACACATAAAACTCTCTTTGTATTTGTGCCCAATCTCTCTTGGGAAATGCACCCTCCTTGCTGCCCTATTTCCTCTCTCAAGCTCGCTCGAAAATCTCTCTCAAACTCTTCTCAATGTGTCTTACACAGTACCCAATGTATGTTGGATCATGTTGTCATTGATGTCAAAATACTGATATCAAAGGAACAATCTCTTGTCATAGTAAATTGATGTATTACATATTGTCATTGTTGTAAATGAATTAATGTCAAGTGAATTCATTGATAAATTATGCATAGATGATGTCATGCATAGATGAAGATGGATCAATGTGTTTTCATTGATATATGATGCATAGATTATGTCATGCATAGATGAAGATGGATCGATGTGTTGTCATTGATATATGATGCATAGATGGATGGATGCATTAATGTATTGATCATTGGATCATGTGGTCATGCATAGAATCAATGACAAAGGGACAATGTCATAGTGATGTATTGTCATGGGTTATTCCAATTGGATTGATGTAAAGATGACTCATTATTGTCTTGTCATGGTTGATAGGAAGTACAAATGGATGAACTCCAAAGTGGTCCCCTTATGCTGAAATCCCTCATGGGAAGATGATTTGCAGTTGAGTTATCCTAAAAGTATGGTTAGAGAACCCATGCTTAATTGTGGAATAATGAGATGAAGATCAGTGAATTTCTCAGTGAAACTATCCTAGATGGATAGTGCTTATCATGCCATTTTTGGTGCTATGTGAAATGTCACATAACTCCTCACGGGTTGAGAGTTATGGCCTTAAGAAGTTGGAGGACCCTCATGTGTTGGCTAGAAGCCCCAAAAGGTCAAATAAGTCAAAGTGTTCACAAAGAAGAAATTATTTAATAAAGTGAACTGATGAAGTCAAAGATGATTATTTAAATAATAAAGTTAATACAAAACTTTCTAAGTATGGAAAGTGATTATAAATGGATTAACCCTAAAAATAATAAAATAGGGTTGAATGGAAAAGTGGCCATGTGAACAAAGTGGCTAAGTGGACAAAGTTGGATAAAGGTGGCTATGTGGACAAATGATTATGTGGATATGTGGACAAAGTGGCCTAGTGGATTCTTCTAAGGAAGCTACTTGGAGAGTATAAATAAGAGGCAAGGGTCTCTTGTAAAAATATCTCTCTTGGGCATATATTGAAGATCTATTCTGAGTAAGAGAGTGATTGCAAGTGAACCAGAGGGTGTACATATGCGAGATACAATGAGACAGGGCATGTACACATGTGGGATGAAGAATATCAAAGAACTTACAGTTGGAGAAAGTCATGGATACTTGAGTGTGAGTTGGTGCCAGGTTCTTGAAGTCTAAAGCAAGTTCCAGATCTACATTCTATGGGCTCAAATCTTCCATAGACATACTAGTATGGTTACAAGATTGTGTTGATGGATACTTGTGCTTATTATATGGTGAATGCTTAAGGAATTCTTGGTATGGATGTTTTGATATGGTTTATCTTGGTTTATTGATAGAGTGAGAAACACTCTTATGTTTCAGTACTGATATGGTTGCCATAGTATATTGGTTACTTATACATGATTAAGTAACATTCATATTGTATGGTTGAGGAGCATGATTAAGTTGTTGGAGAGAATAGATGTGTTGTTATTGGTTATGGCATAGATTGGACAGTAAAGGGAAGAAGTGGATGTGACATAGGATGCAAAAGATCTGAGTTTCCAAGGAGAGAAAACCCCAGTTCTTAAGAAGGTACACACATGTTGCTGTGAGCCAGACCGCGTACATACGTGCGCTACACTATTGGTAGGGAGCGTACATACACGTGCTGCACTACTGAAAGGTCACGTACCTGTTGACAGATTGGTATCTGTTGAGGATTGAATCCTCTTCTCAGTTGGTTTTGAGTTGTGTAAGTTGAGTCTTGCATTGAAAAGCTAGTTCTCTTGTGGAGTTGATAATCTATTCGGTTGTTGCTGATAAACCCAAGGATTGTAGTCCATAATAAAAAGAAACGTGTACATACATCTTGTGTTCTTTGTGGTGATGGCTTATTGATGATATATGTTTTTGTTATCTGTTTTTGATATATGTTCACATACAACTGGTTATAAATGTCAGTAATAAGTGATGAGTAAATGGTGATTGCTAACTAAGGCGTTTTTGTGAAGGGAAGTTGAAAAAGAGCCCTACATTGATCCACCCCCCCCTCTTAGTGTGCTCGGTGTGTCCAACAATTGGTATTAGAGAAGGCCTTCACTATAAGCCTTAACAAGCTTGGAGGAGATCCTTGGACACACAAATGGATGATGAAGTTCCAATCCTTGATAAGAACAATTATTCAACATGGAGAATAGAAATGAAAATGTATTTGAAGGAAAAAGGAGCAGGTGTTTGGAAAGAAACTATTGGTGGATCAGTTCCTTTGAAGAAAAAATCAAAGTTTGCAGCTCAAAAGGAAGAAAAGAAGAATGATGCATTGACTCTCAATACCATTCTCAATGGACTCTCAAGTTCTATCAAAGAGAGCATGGGACAATTCACTTCCACCAAGGATCTATGGCTAAAGCTAGAGAAGACATACCAAGGAAAAAAGGAAGACACTAAAGACCACTCCATCAAGAACAATGACGGTAAAGAATATCCACAATCCTCTGATTGCAATAATTCTAAATGTGATGATGTTGAATGTTTCTCTACATGTGAAGAAGAAGATCTAGAAATAGTTTGTGAAGAATCATATGATAATTATCCCATGAAAGAAGTAGAATAAGAACTTTCAAATCTTAAAAAGAAAGTTGATTGGGGTCTATATGAATACAACTATGACCATAGTTATATAGACTATATCTATCTTTCTGAGAACACTAAAAGGTTTCTTGAAAAGAATCAAAATCATATTTTGAAACTAAAGAAAATGCTCAAAGAACAAGAAGAAAGTAAAAGGTCTCAATTAGAAGAAAAAGAAGAAGATATAAAAAGACTAAAGAATGAAATAGAAGAAAATAAGAAGGTATATAATGAGATTAGAAAAATTCTTGAACTTAATATCCATCTCAAGACCCAAATTGAAGAATCCAAAAGGGTAGAGGAACTACTAAAGAATCAAGTAAATGAAAAGGAAGAGTCATGTCATAAGTTGGAAGCTGGAGTTTTTGATATTTAAAAAGAAAGTAGAGAAGTCAAAAAAGTTCTTGAATAGCTCAAAACTCTTGAATGAAATCTTGGATAGTCAAAGATCACCAAATGATAAATCAGGTTTTGGATACAACAAAGAAGCTACACATGTTGAAGAAAGCACCTCAAAGAAGCTTGAGGTAAGTCCCTCATTCTCAAAAGATGGAAATAATGTTACAAGTCAACCGTCTACACAAGGGAAGGAATCTTTCAAAAGAAAAAAGAAAGGAAGACATCAAGACTCCATCTTTACACCTCAAAGAAAATTCAGAAGAGAGACACCTTCAAGATGGACACCAAAGCAAAGTTATGAAAATGTTTTTCATGGTAACTGTTACTCATGTAATGAATATGGTCACAAAGCTTTGGAATGCAGATATTATGTAAGGAGAGATAATGAAATATTTCATAACACCCTAAGGTGTTGGATGTGTAATCGAGTAGGACACATTGTTGCTCACTGTCACACCATGAGATGCTACAAATGTAGTGGATTTGGCCACAAATCCTAGGATTGTTGGAAAACAAGAAGACAATTCATGAGGAGTGTTTCATATAGTATGACTATAAGAACACATGAGGCTAGAAGAGAAGACAATGTTGGGAAGATGGAAGCTTAGAGCTCAAGTTCTGAGAAGCTGGGACACCTTCAGAAGTGGAAGATGAAGACTGAACAATCAAAATAAAATGGAAGCCCTAAGGCAATCTCAAGATTGAGTTCTTCTAAATAATACGTGGGTTACATTAGTAATAGTCGTGTACATACGCTAGATGACCTATAAATAAGTAGCATACATACATGAGATATTTGTATAGTAGCTCGCATACAGGTGATAAAATTCTTGGAAAGTAGGATGTGCAAATAAGTTGTAGCTTGGTGTGATGGTATAACTCTGTGTTGTAGGGTCTGACATGATCTGTTGCAGGGTATGACATGGTTTGTTGCAGTTTTTCATTATTACATGTTGACATACATAATTGATGTATGTATGGTGATGACATATGGTTGAGTGTTGAAATTCTATCCTTGATGCATTATACTAACTCTAGAGTATAGATAGAGACCTTTTTTTGTTGAGGAACAATGTTGGTTGTGACAGTGAAGTTATGGCACTTTGGTTTTGAGATATATCATGATTAGTCTAGCTAGAGATGTCATTGATATATTGAGGCACTCTTCTAGTACATGTATTTTTTGATGCTTAGTATTTGTTGTAGTGAATGGTGGTTGAGGTTGATCTATTGAGGTACATGGATAATACATATTTGAGTTCCATTGATATATCTTATGATGTATTGTTAGAGGCATATCTGTTGGATATCTTGGTGTATGCATGTGGTTGAGCTACATATTGGCACATGTAGTTGATGCATTGATGAGGTGGTTATATTTTACATCATTGATGAGTCATATATTGATCTATGGTTGATGTGATTGATACACTTTTGGTGCATTGTTAGAAGCACCTGCTAGCAGTATGATTGTCACATGGATTATGATTGATATGGAATACATGTATGGGAACACATCTTGATTGTAGTTCATCTTGTTGAGGTTTGGTGCATGGTTGATGCATGTTAGGGTCCTAACCCGCACATAGGTAGAGCAATATATTCGGATGTAATAAAGGTCAATATTAATAAGGCCTTTCAATAAAATAGAATAAGGAGGATGTAAGAATACCTAATAGAATATTCTTATTCTAGAAGGATCTTCCTCTAGATGCTTCTCTTGATAGACATAATTAGTATAAATAAGGGTTGAGGGTGTGAAAACCCTTTCTTGGAGATTATTCTAATAGAGCGATGCTCGACTAAAGGTTTCCCCCTCGAAGAGGCCCATGAACATTGTTTTATGAATCAAAGTGCTATTTATGTTATTGTTCTTATATCATTTTTGTGTTATTGTGGAGATTATGCTGGTTATATTACTGTTATTCTGCCATTTCTCATCATTTACCTCTCCATTGGCAACTCAAATTTAATATCAAGCTTTAACAAATGAATTTGTGGAGGAATTTTACCATGTCCCCTTGGAGAATTTGGAAGAGGTTGTGAACTAGTAGAAGAAGAGGAAGATGGAGGTGAGGGAGGTGGAGTAGCACCATTGCCTCCATTTCCTTTTGGAGTTTTATCACCACTGTCTCCCTTGTTCTTTGAAGGGTTGGAGCTTTCACCTTGCAACCTTGCATTCCTTTCTTCCATCAAGACTTTCATCATTTCTCTCATATCCATGAAATCCTTTCTGATATCTTCATCTTCTGTAGGAAACTTTTCATGACTCTCTTCATGAGCCATACTTGGTGAATGCCTCCTTGAAGCTTGAGGTGAAAATATAATATTTCTTCTTGAAGGATGAGAACTTGTATCTACAAGTTGACCTTCTCCTCTTGTGAGTTTAAACCTTGTGAGCATCAGAAAACAAACACTTGCAAATAATCAAGCCTTCAAAAACCTATGCTCTGATACCAACTTGATCTGAAAAAGATAAAGGCTTGTTGTCTTGAAAATATTTGCAAAGTTTTATATATGTGTGCTTATGCAAAAGGATCAATTTGCAAATACAAATTTTAGATAAAATTACACATTCAAGATGAAAATAATAACCAGCAAATACAGTGAACAATAAACACATAACACATCAAATGATAAAGGAGTTCACCCCTCTCTTGGGCTACATCTCCTGGTCCAGCTTCTAATGGATATTTTATATCATTTTCTCAAAGTGCTAAAATATGTGCTTTACAATGCTCAAAATGACAAATAGATGGCTCCAATGGCTTCAGAACGTCCAAAAACCCCTAGATGGGATTTTTTGGCACTTGATTTGGCCAAAAATTGAAGAAGATAGGCTTCCTAGAAGTTCCCCTTCAAACTTGCTATCTCTGGATCGCCAAATTGCACCTATGTGTGTCCAACCTAGCCTCTGCAAATTTTTTCAAGCTTAAACCTAGCACCATGCACATAATCAAAAAACACATGCAACTGTAGAATGGTTAGGGAACCTATCCCCCTAACCGCAAAGGCATTGGATGCATGGGTCATGTGACCGTGCCCCCCTGCACACAAAAGGGCTAAGTCCCAAGTTGAATGGGCAAGAAACAAGTGTCAGCGCATGGTTTTAACCATTGTCAATATCAAAACTCCCGTGCAATATTAACCATTGGTCATATGTATTGACACCAAAACCGCGGGCTGGGGCTAAGCCCCAGTTCGGCCCCGCGCCAAAATATACAATAGTTCAAACTTAAATACATTTAAACCCATATACATAACAAGGAACAACGCGTGGGTTATTGGTAACCCACACCACGTGAAGCCACTCCACCATGGCAGGAGGTCCGGGGTTCGATCCCCATGGATTCCATATAATTTTAAACAACCAAATTAATTACGGTGCCACATGGCAGCCCATGTCTGGGCCACATGGCACCATCCCACTTGTCAAAACTGTGCCACGTGTCGAGAAATGATTGGAATTCACAACTGCCAATTGTCTGCCAACTCAGCACCTGCCACGTCAGTGTACGACCTTTCCATGTCAGCATACGACCCTGCCACATTAGCAACTGTACGGACTGTACAATCAACATATTTTTTTTGCCTATTTGAGAATTTGAACATAATGCAATATCTCATTCTTCCGATGTTCGTTTGAACCCGTTCGAGTTGCGTTGGGTTCATGATGACGAGACCTATGCACTTGTTTGATTTGAAGTGATTTTGAGCCCTTTGAATTTTGAGCAAAATTTGATCCCCTGGATCAGTATGTCAAAGATAGCACATGCGTCGCACCATGTATATATTTCATCCTTCCATATTTGTGCCTAAATCTCAAACTTACTTTAAACCAACAAGTTAATGACTTTAATTGTCACTCAAAAATATCTTCCCTTTGGGAATCTTCCCATTTCCCGTGAACCCTTCCATGTGTGGAGCCATATGGAAAGAATCCCTAGAATCTACCATTCACACTGTTAGAATATAGAAGATTATGCTCGTTTTACCATTGACAATACCCTTGTCACCCAACCATAGGCCGAAGCTTCCCTCTGAGCACCTTAACCTTGACTGTGAATTACTCCGGAAGAAAACTCTAGGCTAGATAGCCAAACAAGGTGTAGCGCATCTTCCTCCAAGGATAGCGCACCAACAATAGCTGATCAGATAGTCCAAACTCTAACCAAGAGATAGTCCAAGCCAATATTGAAAACTAGTTGTTGTTGCAGCTGCACTTGTAACCCTCCTCCACATGTGCGCACCAAACTGGGAACTGTAGTGCACACCAACTGGGAACTGCAATTCTAAGATGCTGTCAAATGAGAACTGGCACCCTTTATTTATACTGGTTCTGCCAGATTTACTGGGGCCAATTTATCCTTCTGGATATGTGTCTTTTCAGTATATTATTATTATTTTTGGCTGACTTCTTCTCTTGGAGGCTAATAACCTAATATAAATTATCTTCTTGAGCCGACAAGACTTCTAGGGTTATTAGCCAACACATTAGGGTTTATCTCTTGCTTTCTAGAGTCTTCTATTCTCGTCAGGTTCACACGTGGAGGTAAATACCTCCCACAACTACCATAATATTAACACTCCCTCCTAGCTAGGGAGGTCTTATAGGTAATGGATTTGAGCACAAAAACATACCATTTACTTGGTAGCATCAATATAGTCGTCTAGACTATTTCATGACTAGATCATGAGCATTACCATCACCATCATCTGCATCATCTCTCGAAACCATACTTCATCTGAGTAATTATAAATGATGTTGGATAAGTCACTCTCACCATAGAGTGATACAAGAGCCACTCTTATAATCTAGAGGAGTAAATGCTCTGAACCAATTTCCGTCTGGAAAATCTCTATTCATCATTTGTCGGGATGGTGATTATTTTCAATAAACTGTTGATAGTCTTCAAGGCAGTTAGAACAAAAATAGAACACAACTGTGTCTATCCATAGTAGTACATAACTACAATCCAGTGGTACACTACCACACCAAGTGACACACAAGTACTTGATCAACAACGTATGGTTGCGAACAATGGAACATATCCACCACAATAGTCCTCATCTACTATCATACAATCTTCATAACAAACATCTGATAACAACCTGCATAGAAACAATGTTATGATATAAACTGATTTGTCTGGGCCAATATTTCACTAACATCTGTGAGTTTTGAAAGAATATCTGCCTCAAAATAGTGGAACATATCCACCACAGTAGTATATCTCTTATGTCTGGAGATAGGTAGTCTCCATAACAATCATCTGATGCCATCCTGCACAAAAAATATTGTTAAAAATAAATTGAATCATCTGGGCCAATCTTTCACTCATGTTTGTGAGATTTGAAAGAATATATTCCCTCATCAGCAATGGGATATCTGCCCTATTATTCTCAAACAAGGAAGAAGGATTGTTTTTGATTTCTGAGCATGGACCATTCCTCACCCTGGGCTATTCTTCCTACACTAATCAAAGTGCACCCTAGACAGAATGTGTAAACGCTAAGGAATGTCTGAGTCTGGACCATTCCTCACCCTGGGCCATTCCTCCTACACTAATCAAAGTGCACCCTGGAGAGAATGTATAAACCCTAAGGAATTTCTATTCTGGACCATTCCCCACCTTGGGCCATTCCTCCTACACTAATCAAAGTGTGCCCTGGAGAGAATGTATAACCCTAAAGAATGTCTATCCCCGATTGTTGAGCCTGGACCATTCCCCACCATGGGCCATTCCTCCTACACTAATCAAAGTGCACCCTGGAGAGAATGTGTAAACCCTAAGGAATGACTATCCAAACCATTTCCTCTATTAACCACAAGAGGAAAAGATTGTCCTGCATCAACCTCCAAAATGGACCATTCCTCATGTTAACCACAATGAGAAATCACTATCGGGCGAGGCGGGCCAATCTTCTTGAGTAACACTCAAGAAGAGAGACTTCCCTAATCCACTCCCCATGTTAATCACAATGGGAATTCATTGTCTATGATACATCGGCAATCATACTACTTCCCATGTTAACCACAATGGAAATTCACTGTCCGTTAGAAATCTCAATCCACTTTCCGAACAGGAAAGCATTTGTCCAAGATGAACTATTTTTCAATTTTAAAGATGAACGTCTTCAATAATGTTTTCAGTGCTCCCTCCTAACTTGGAGAGTCATTTCTTACTTTTTCAATAAGAAGGAAGTTGTTTCCATGAGCTCTAGCTTGAGTGTGCAAACTCTTTAATCTTGGATATAATTTTTACCAAAATATCTGCTTATCTGCTCATCTGTGGAGATATGTATTGGAGAATCATTTTCTCCTTTCTGGACTTCATCATGGATAGTGTAATTCTTGATTTCAAATTTACTTTAGTTTGGAACACTATGAAGGCTTCATGTAGATCTGAATAGTAGAGTATATCATAGTTGGAAAGCTGGAACATATCCATGTGGCACTTCTTCTATCATCGTGAGATCTGATCTATTGAGTAGTCATCTTTATAGGAAATCTTCACCACGCTTCTGCTGTGCACTGGAGGTTCTCTACCAAGTTATCTTCTTCTATCTGTGTATAGGAATCTCTTTCTCAAGGTCCTGAGATTGCTCTTCATATGCTCTTTATTCAATTTCTTTGGAGAACATTCTTTGCATTCGTCTGATTCTGACTCATGGATGTTGCGGATGATATAATGATTTATGTAGAGATAAGTTTGGTTTACTGGAACAAGTAGTTATCATAATATTCTCCCTCCATCTGAGAGAACCTCTAGTTTATGGATCTTGTAATGATTCCATTCATAAGTCTTCTATACACTGTTATTCATCATGACTTCCAGTTCTTCTACTTGATTTCTTTTATTGAGTTCATAGCAGGTTGGTAATTTTTTATTCTTAATATTATGACTGGTTGTTCTAGCCTTTCTTTCTTTCTTGGAATCTTCATGTTTTTCTTTAGCCCTTGGGTTCATGGAGTTTCTTATAGATTCCATGTTGTAGATATTCCACTTCTTCCTTTCATCATAGGATCACGGATCTGGATGGACAACCAGGAATACTTTAAGGCTTCTCTTCGAAGAAGTCTTCTTCTGTGGTTGAACTGAACAGGTATTGTCTTTCATGGCTGCTACCATGGATATATATATATATATATATATATATATATATATATATAGATATAGATATATTTCATAATCTTCAATGGATCATAGGATTAGCTCCCTCCTAACCCTTGCTTCATGTAGGGGTGCATATAATCAGCTCCCTCCGTCTAACAGAGTCCACACTTCCATCTGCATCCTTATTGTCTTCTGCAATGTATAATTGGCTTTCTTGTCTAACAGAGTCCATGCTTCCATCTGCATCCTTATTGTCTTCTGTAATGTATAATTGGCTCTCTTGTCTAACAGAGTCCATGCTTCCATCTGCATCCTTATTGTCTTTTGCAATGTATAATTGTCTCTCTTTTGCATTGATCCTTGATTCTTCTTGAGCACAACAAGTCCAAAGTTCTTCAAATGTCGGGTACTCCTTTCTTGTGTTCATGCTTGCGGCAAATGCATCCCACATCTTGGGAAGACCATTGAGTACCATGTTCACCAATTCCTTCTTTGAAGTGATGTCTTCAATAGTTTGTAGTTGATCTCTTAACTGGGATATCCTTACAAAGTATGATGTTATGTTGTCATCATCATTCATCTTCATGTCACGGAGGTCATTCTTCAAACTCATAACTTGTCCAATGTTTCTGACTGAGAAGAAATTTGTTAGGGCTTCGTACATCTTCTTTGATGAGTCAAAATGGGAGATGTAGGGTATCAAGTGGTATTTTATAGAATCCACTATGATACTCATGGCATTGATGTAAACATCTTTGAACTTCTCCATAGCTACAATGTTCTGCAGTTCCTTCTCTTTTCCTTCTTCAAACTATGGCTTCATGATCTTTCCTTTCACGATATCCAACACTTTATTCTTGGAAATGATGAGGTCAATCATTGTCTTCCATTCTCTAAAGTTAGAGGCTCCATGTAACTTGTTCTCAGAGTTCATAGAGTTAGTCATGGCTGCTTGACTTGGTCAAACCCTAGATTTGACCAAAAAATCAAACTTCATGTCTTGGCGTACTGAGAGTATTAGGAGATGCACTAGGCTAGAGCACACTGATCTATCTGGATATTAGGTCAATCCATTCACTTAAGGTGCCTCAACAAGAGGATTAGGGTTTCTGCAACTACTCCTGCTAGTAACCCTAGCGACAGTGTTTTTGGAAGTTGCTTCTGCTAGTAACCCTAGCGACAGTTCCTCAACAAGCGTAATATCCTAGCGGCTATGTTTCCTTCCAACATTTAGACTAAATGAAGAAGTTATGGTCCCATAACCTGTTAGAATATAGAATATTGTGCTTGTTTTACCATTGATGATACCCTTGTCACCCAACCATAGGCCAAAGCCTCCCTCCGAGCACCTTAACCTTGACTGAGAATTACTCCGGAAGAAAACCCTAGGCTAGATATCCAAACAAGGTGTAGCACATCTTCCTCCAAGGATAGCGCACCAACAATAGCTGATCAGATAGTCCAAATCCTTTCCAAGAGATAGTCCAAGCCAATACTGAAAACTAGCTGTTGTTGCAGCTGCACCTGCAACCCTCCTCCACATGTGCACACCAAAATGGGAACTACAGTGCACACCAACTGGGAACTGCAGTGCGCACCAACTGGGAATTGTAATTCTGAGATGCTGTCAAATTAGAACTAGCGCCCTGTATTTATAGTGGTTTTGCCAGATTTGTTGGGGCCGATTTCTCCTTATGTATATGTGTCTGTTCAGTATATTATTATTATTTCTAGCCGACTTCTTCTCTTGGAGGCTAATAACCTAATATAAATTATCTTCTTGAGCCAAAAATACTTCTAGGGTTATTAGCCAACACATTAGGGTTTATCTCTTTCTTTCTGGAGTCTTCTATTCTCGTCAGGTTCACACGTGGAGGTAAATACCTCCCACAGCTACCATAATATTAACACACACTTCCTCTTGGATATTGAATGACAAGCATGTGGCCACAATATACCTAATTCCCTCCATACTAAAAAATGGACCAGGAGAGTCAGGTTCCTTCTTATATGAATATATGTATATTCACTTTCCATCCTGCCCATTTTCTTGTACTTATAACATATAAATTTCTCTTTCTTTCTTCCTCTACTTGAAGATCCACTTCTTGATTTTCTTCTACTCGCAATGTGTCTTTTCATTATTCTTAGTAGGTCATCTTATCACCAATGCTTATGAATTCATAGTTTGTTTAAAAGCAAAATTTTAGATTTCTTTTAGTAACCATTGACAAACAATTTCATATATCACGAGATTCTCCATGTTAGTGCTCCCACTTAATCCAACAATAAGGTTATCACGAGAATTTGGTAGATTGCAAAGCAAGTGTCAACATTCCCAAATATACTTCACATCATCTCTAATGGACTTCAAATAATTTACATGAGTATCGAAGTGTTTAGGTGATCGATCACCCTATCCCCTTCCTTCATATCGAGCACATATGGATTCTTCCTAAGGCACATCAAATTCATGAGAGACCTGGATTGATATGTCTTCTCAATCCCTCACAAAATTTCAATTGTTGTATTGTGCCCCAACACTTTCATCACCATTAAATCAAACAAGTTAAGGATGGCCAAGAAAAATCCTTATCATTCATCTTGTCCCAATCCTCCTGATTCATAGTATCCGTCTTCTTGTCGGTTATGACGATGTCCTTCATCTCTCTCAACAAGGAAATAATCCATTTTCAATTTGCAAAGGTTGAAGTTGTGGCCAATAAATTTCTTGATTGCTAACTTGATATAATCCATTTTCTATTACAAGAATCATCATAGCATCCCATTGAATTTGAATTAACTGTACAACACACAAAATTGTAGCTCCTCAATCATGTGTAATACTACAAACCTACTACCACAAGTGCATCCATGATGAAACACAACAACTTCAAAACACTATCTCTTCTCTAACATAAGGATCCGGTATCTTGATTTTCCCCGATTGATATAAAATCCATCTCCTTGATGCCAATAATGATTTGATGCCAATTATTAACTAGTATGAAGAGATTAACAATGTGCAAAAATATTTCTCAACAAAAAATATTAACAAGCAAATCGATCCTCGATTCCTCCAAATAATGGGGGATCAAGTATCATATTAATTTTGGCTTAAACCAATTTAGCTAATCTTACATGTGTCAAGTCCATTTCATAAGAGAGGAACATAATGAACGAAAATATTTAAGCGTGGTTCATTATGATGACTTCCAAATCGTTCATCAAGAACAAAGAATTTGAATACATACAACATGCCAATGAGACGATGCGGTGATGTCCAATGATAAATACATTATATAATGTAATAAATTCCAAAGGGGATGGGTATGAGTAAGATAACATCCTCTCAACACCTGCAATGATTTTTTACAAGAATCTAGTAAGTGATCCAAATGGATACCGGTGGCCACAGATCTCTTCCATTGAATCAAAACGGTTAAATTATGTCTTGGTAGTTCTACTAAAGTTTTGCAGGTCTTAAAATTTGGAAACATTTGTTGAGCATTTTTGGCAGTTGAAAAGGTCTCAAATCTTTGCTTGAGAGGCTTTCCAAACACAAAATATGGACTAAGCTTTGTAATGCTCCAACAAACTCCCCCAAATTTTTTTTTATGTGAACGTTGTGGCTTTAGGCGTATCAAGCAGGCTCCTTGAGGTCCACTTTACTTTTGCCATCTCATCTCCTAGAGTTGAGGTTTTAGATCGTTAGGGTTTTCCATCTTACAGATTCTATACACTTGTGAATGAGTATAATCCACACATCTCTCTTCAAAGATAAACTCACTACTAAATTTGAACGTTTTTGCGACAAAGTATCGCTGAAGTTTTGTCAGAATATGGTCATTGTTGCGACCAAGATGATTTTTTTTTTTTTTTTTTNTTTCTGTCGGAATTAGTTCGTCGGTCTAGCGACCACACATGCATCTTCGCTGGTCTAGCAACTGGGAAAATATGCCTATTCAAAATAGGGAAAAGTTACTATTCATCGGTCCATTGACCAAGATTAGTCGGTCTAGTGACCAACTTTACTCGCAAGCCTTACTAGCATCTCTAAGGAAAACATAACCTTGGTCACTCTAGTGACCATAATTAGTCAGTCTAGTGACGAATTTTAGTTGGTCTAAAGACTAATATTAGTCGCAAGAGGGACCAAGAAAACCATGGCAAACTTAGTCAATAAACCACGATAGAATGACGAAGATTAGTCGCTAAAACGACCAACCCTGAAGCTAAAAAGGTCAAACTTTGTGACCAAATGGCTATACAAGCGACGGACCTATCCGTTGCTAGAGTGACTAATGTTGGGGTTTTTTTTAAAACAAAATATGTCATTCAAACAGGAATAAGCCCAGATTAGCAAGCTATAGAAGCATACTTTCATTATGTACATGGGAGCTAGCACTAGAGTCAACCCCCTAATGGTACTCAATATCAGTGATCCAATTTACCTTGTCATTTCTATATGTAAGCACCATTGTGATGAGTCTCAATCCATGCTAGGGGATTTAATATCGAGCCTCAAATTGTGGAAGGTTAATCTAGAGCATTGGGTGGAGGAGCTTTCACAAAAGTAGACCTCCCTTACGGAGTAGTGTGGCACAATTAAATCGAAGGAATTCTTGTTAGATGTGGAAAATCAATGCCTAAGAGAAAAATCCAGGGAACAAGAAGCTGCAATTTAGAATCTACAACAACATGTAAAGAAGATGGAGCATGAGCAATCACTCAGGTTGGCATTCTTTAGGCACAAGTACATTTACAAGTCTTCAATGGGTTCGCTCCCAATAACAAATATGTCACTCAATGAGGAAAAAAAAATGGAGCATACACATTTTCAATAGGCTTAGAGGTCAAATACTACCCATCCACCAACTACTGGAAGCGTTGAAACTAGAGTGCAAAGCCATGGAAATTTTCATGTTTTTCTATAAATAATTTGTAGGGTAATTTTTTTTTTTAGTAGGCCTTGATAGTCCTTCTATTGAAGGTTAGTATCATTAACTTCAATACTAACTCTAAGGAGACTGGAATGTTCACATTCTACCAAAATTTAAAAAGAGTCAAGAAGGAAACCATAATATAAGAAAAATAAAAATTACAATACATCTCAAAAGGACATTGCGAAGATAAAGGAATACTTTCAGACTTGTTTAGTAGAACTCCTGATGGGCTCTTCTCTGAAGAAGAAAAAGAACAAATAAAAAATCTTGCAAGAAAGAAAGATGAAACTTTTTTAATGGGTGGAGAAAAAATGGAGGTTAAAGAGAAGAGTAGTATGACTATCTAAAGGTGATGAACACACATTCTTTCAAAATCATTCTGAAGGGAAACAATGCAAAAATATAATTTGGAAAATTCCCAAGACAAATGGAAGAAATAACCTCAAAGTTATATGAACTTGCAGATATGAGAGTAGTTATTTCAGTAACCTATTTTAAGCTCCAGAAAGGGACAATATAGATGAAATTATAAAACTTGGTGAATTCTTTCTAAGGTGATTTATTAGTAGTGGTGGTGGAATCCAGGACATATGGATAACTATGAAGAGCAATGAGTGAAACCTTTATAGCAATAATACCTAAAAATAATAATCCATCGACTCTCAATCTCACTATGTCCATCTACATGCTTATTTCCAATTGAAATAATAACAACACGACTTAAAATTATTTTATCTAGAGCTATATTAGTGGAGAAATTTGAATTTCTAGAGGAAAGAAAAACTCATGATGTCAGGGTAGCAAAAGAAGTCTTGTATTGTATTGACATAAAAAATACAATTGTAATTAAGATTGGTCAGCCAAAATTCTTATGGCAGAGTAAGCTAGTTGTATTTAAGGGTTATATTGAATTACACAAGATTTAACTGTCCATTCAAGAACTAGATTGAAGGGTGCCTACCCTTCTCATCCTTTGTTGTTTTAATTAACAAATTGCTTGTCCTTAATCCATATCCTTTATGTCGACAATATCCACCTCTTTAGTGTTGGTTCACTTAGGGAGGTAGAATCTTTGAAGAATTTTTTTAATCTTTATTGTAGAGCCACTGGAATGGAACTAAATTTGATCAAGTCCTATATCTCATTCAGTTGCAAGAGTGAAATATCAAGTAGAAGAATAAAATAGTCTCTTCCAAAAATGAGGTAAATTTAAACAAGGGTTGCACACACCTAGGATTTGTACTAAATGAAAACTCCTATTGTTTCAGGGATTGTATGTGGATGCATGAAAAAGAGGATAAAAAAAATCAGGCTAGTGTACTCAATGACTATCAAGGGGAGGGAGATTAACCTTAATAAAATAATAGGTTGAAGCCACTCTTGTCTATTGACATTCTTGTGTATATCCCTAAAGGGATTTTGGAGAAAAACAAAAAAGGTTGTTTAGTTTTCTTTAGAAAGGCTCAAACGACAAAGGAATTCCATTCCATTAGTCACTAGCTGCAATGAATTACATATTTTGTGACGATGATAAAAAAAAAGTAAAATTTTTAGGCACTTACAACCCGTACCTTCAATTTCCCATAACCACCTTGGCCCAGTTTATGTTGGTCGTGTTTGTCTTGTCTTTCCTTTGTTGCCTTGGAAGTGTCTTGGAGTCTACGCAATATTTTGAAATATGTTAGATATTGATTGTTTTCCTCATAAAGTAAAAAAAAGACCATCATAGTAAATTGAAAACATCTCTTACCTTCCAGGGCCAGGTGGTTTCTTCCCTTCTTCTTTCATCGCTAATTCTCTTGCATCGAGAATAATTTATTTCCACTCCCTCTCGGGGACAACCAAAGGGCGTTCGCACTTGGTGTCCTGTACTAATTTATTCCTATACGCCTCTCTAACATCCTTCAAATTCTTGCCAGTCCTTTTTAGGACTTCTGGCTTATTGAACGAGTCACCAAACTCGCCAACTAGTCTGGAGATAAGAAGGATTTTCAGTTTGGAATTTTGTCGATTCCATCGTAGTCGAATGGTTAGCCCAAAAAGTCTAATGCATAGTCATGCAAATTATTGTAGAACACATTGTTTCCTGTAAAACATCGCCATCCTTAGTAATTTAAATATCACTGATATGTGATTGTTTAAACAATTATATAACAAGAATCACGATAAAGACATATATTAAATACCTTGTAGCTGTACTATTTTTAGAGGAACCATGTCCTGGTCGACCAAAAATGATACCATTGTTTTTCCTGTGATTTGGATATGTGTAGCACCAGGGTAACAATCAACGGAAGAGTGATCAGTTCCATGATCATGTACACCACTTGCACGATCTAGCGTGTGTTGTGGGGGCGTGGCATCACCCCTAGAAGGTATAGAATCGATCTCAGGTGGCACACTTGGGGTGGAAAATAGCCTTGTGGCTACGTGGTCATGTGGGTTCGCTATTGAAGTCCTGCTGCTGCTACCAAGACCTCCCCTTCCCCTCTGATCAATCTCACAAAATTCTACAATGAGAAATATGTGGTAATTGCATATATCAAATTACAAAATTTAACACCAAAAAATGATATTGTTAGATGACATGACTTACACCATAATTTTCTATCTTAATGAATAATTCAGTTATCCTTAGTAAATCCTCATCTGTTTCCAACCCAACAGCGACCAAATCCCAGAATTCCCTATTGGCTTTTCTTAGGGACAATTATATTGTCTGCAAGGGGTCTCTAGAATCAAATATCTCTTCATCGCTTATATATTCATCATTTTCGATTGATGCAGTGCTAGGAATGAGGCCTTTTCCCTGATCAATGTATTTTCCATGCTCAGGGCCTTTGCCCCAATCACCACTCTAGCAGAATTTCAAGAAGAATGTTAGTACGTGTAAGAAATATTGAAAAAGAAATATATGAAATAATGGAATATTGGCAAATATTATCAAATGAAACATTCACACATACAAATTAGCAAATATTTGGAAATGAAACATCAAGAAAAAATTAGCAAATGGAACATTCGGAAATAAAATAAAATTTCGTCACAAATGAAACATTCACAAATTAAGTAATCCCTTTTTAAGTTTGGGTATAATGGGTTTTGTACCATAGAAAAAGAAGACGTTCCTGGGTCGACTCGATTCAGATTGTAATCGACCAACAACTCTTCGCCTGCCGTTATTGTTTTCACCAAACATGCAAATATCCTATTACCTTCACGCTCCTCAAAAATGCAATTGGGTTCCTTTCTTGTCATCCCAGGCCTTGTACTGTTTATAAGACCTGCAATATTCCCCGATGCCTTTGGCCTTCCATCAATATACATAGTCACTCCTTTATTTTTATTATTGTCTTTCAACTGTATATAATTTGCGGCGAGTGTGTATCTCTACATACTAGGCATATATTGGACTAGCCTCAACCATACTCCATAAGTGTAACATGGTCCAACATACTCAAACAATTCAACCAATCTACCATATTTTAACTTTATGCCATCCATGGAAAATAAACCAAGGCCATGGATAGATGACGGAGCAATGCAATACATCCTCTCATTAACACAGAAGTCGGTGTCCAACTCTGACAGTTCCTTGGGTACCCATTGTTTCAGTAGGTGTTTGTACCTCAAAGGAACCTCAATGTCACCTATGCTCTCATCATCATAAGAGCATGATCCTCCTTCAGAAATAAATAATTTCATGCACCTACCAAACTTTCTTCTGACCTTTTCACCTCTAGTTGATTTCACCTTGTTACACGTGTTGGATATGTTTTCCCTTGTCCCTCTCGAAATTTCATCACTCGAGTTGGATGATAGGTCTGATAGATACATATTTGGTTGTACCTACACTCCATCGAGCGAGAAGGAAATGTTAGGCCAACGATCTTCATATTATAGTATAGCTAAATATAAACATTGAAAAGATAACTTGACATGTAATACTTTTTCATCTAGGGTTGAAGCCCAACCTTTGAGAAAACACAAAGTATTTCTTCACTCAGTATTTTCGGTAGGTGTTGGGCCAAGAGAAAAAAATATATTAAATGCTGCAGAAAAGAATCATGTTGGGTGGGAATTGAGCCAACAGAATTAAATGATTGCTTCCAATATTTGTTGGGGTGGAAGGAAGATCTCAAAATAACCCAATGCTATACATCAAATGAATCTGGGTGGGAGGGTAGTCTCTAATGAAATAGATCAATGTTGATGTTGAAGATGATTGTTTTGGGTGGGCGTTGAGATAAAGAGAACCAAAACTACTACCGAGATTAGCTAAGGTAGAGGAGTAGACCTCAAGTAACCCGAGCTATATGAATTGAGTTTGTTCATAAGTGTAAAGTTTCATTATCCAATATTATGTGTGCTAGAAAAGTGTAGGTAAATATTTGGATGATTCGTTGCTGTGGAAACTACTCATGGAGAGAATGACACCATGTCTCAAATTGCATATCTGCAATTTTATGTTGTTTGATGTCTAACGACTACATCAGAAGAGAAATCTATAAAACATATATACATATATATGAGTTATGCAGTTGTTGAGTTAGATTTCTAGAATAGGCTGTTGGATGAGGAATAACAAAACCAAACCAATGACTAGAGATAGGTGTCCAAAGTAGAGAGATTTGTGTGCATAGGACATGCATCAGTTACAATGTGCCCAACATAGTACTAGTTGCAATTGTATTCTTTCCCATGAACGAGAAGTGCACAAATGATATAAAAAAGTGGTAATTATATCTTGTCAAATGCCAAAGTGGTAATTTCATATAACATAGGGATTATAAACTTATAATCTAGGAAGGATTTCTTATGTACAAAATCTGGTTGTTGTTGTCTTACCATAGAGATATGTGAGTTGAGAGAGAAATGTCATGGATAAGAGCCATGAGAATGGAGCTCATGAAAACTGGTGTGTAAAAGTGAAACAATCAACTAGAGTGAGGGTGTAGGAAAAGTGTGTTGATCCACCTACATGAGTTGGCTTGAATAAATCCATGTGAAAATTCTACATAATGAACCTCCTTTATTGTTGGTTTATCAATAAATGTGCAACCAAATCATTGTATCAACATGACACTATATCAGTTCGTGGAGCGTAACTGTTCTAGGGAATAGGTGTCAACAACATGGTTCCTCTCTCATTTTCCCTTTGTATTAACCCCTCCAACCCCCTACCCCTTCAGGTACTCCTTGTACCACCATATATTCTACTATCTCTTAGTCGCTCTAAGGGATTTATCCGTTAGCATTTTTGGAAGGGAATCCAGCTTAAGAAAGAATTAGAGCGACTAATATATGGGGGTTTAGGTCCAACAATGTAGATGACATCCCTACCTTGTGGCATAGCCATGTGTGCTTCATGAGTTTCTATGTATTCACTAAGAGGGTTACCCATAGAGCATGGTGCAACATCATATAAATCTCGGTAACGAGATCTTGATAAACCATTATAACACTCTCCAATGAAACTTTTCAACCAGCAGATAATGTATGTAGGTCTTGATAAACTATTATAACACTCTCCAATGAAACTTTTTAACCTCCAGATGATGTATGTAAGTCTTCATGTGACAGAATTGAGCATCAAACCCTTGACAGAGACAAGACATTTCTAAAAATAAATACAATGAATAAATGTTGGAGACCTAAAAATTGTAGAGTTAAGTTTTCCTTCATTTGATTCCCCAAAAGTGGTGAGTATGGATTCTTCATATACTATTGCACTCCATATGTAGGCCAAAAACACTTGTATCCTTCAATCACTACAAGTGTTCATTCTAGTGTAGGATTTGATTGGTGGGATTCAAATTTGCTAGGTAATATGAAGTATCCTGCCATTCCTAACTCGTGGAACGAAAAATTTACCCAATCCTAACTTGTGGGATGGAAAATTTACCCTTAACTGTTGTTGTCATTTCTCCAAGAAGGTGAGAGGGAAAGTGGAAATTCATGAAGACAAGAAGTAATTCATTTTTTTAAGGGAGAGATGCTCTGCATGACATTTCTAGCCACTGTCGACCGTCATTTGTCTTCAAATCACTATTCTTGGGAGGTAAATGAGCAATCACTATGATTGGGAGGTAAATGAGCATGGGAATATACCAATAGGACCCATACTCAGCAATTCGCTTTGGAAGGGGCAGGAAAAAATTGGAATAACATACTCAACGATTTGCTTTGGAAGAAAAGGAAGTCAAACAAAAATATAGAAAACAAATACAAAGTCAACACGACACTAAATCACTATCCTGCGAGGTGTGAGATCAATAGCTAAATATGGAGGCAAATTCCATTTGGGGGTTTAGGGTTTAGAGACTATTTTTGCAACACCATTTTCGGGACATTGTGGGTTTCCTTCGTACCTTCAAAAATCATGGGGTCAACAAAATACAGGTCTGTGTATCCAGAAACATTGCTTATAAAGGAGGGTTGCATACCATGGTTTTTTCCATGCGCCTCTCCCTCCTTCTCCATGCTCCTCTCCCTCCTTCATGTGCCTCTCCCTCCTTCTCCATGCTCCTCTCCCTCCTTCGTGTGCCTCTCCCTCCTTCTCCCGTGCTCCTCTCCCTCATTCTCCCTTTCTACCCTCCACTCTGCATGCATGTGTGCCTCCTTCTCCCCTGCTACCCTCCACTCTTTGTGTGTGCATGCAACTATTCGCACCAGTTCAAAAATATGAGCGCGATAGTCATGTAGTGATAGTGTAGTTT
>ML782383.1:1156511-1176193 GCA_009831015.1 Picea engelmannii | reverse complement strand
GCCTGACTAGTGTGAGGGAAATCATGCCACACACAACCTCGCAAGAGGTAAAAGGCGTGAGGGAGAAGCGATAAGGGGGTAGACGCGAGGGAAGGAAGAGAACTCTGGAAAAATACAGAGTGAGTGATAGTAGAGAATAAGGAGAGTAACCTTCATTCTTGATCACTGGAAAACATAGATGCAATCTTGCAACATCATGGTCTTAGCTCGGGGGTGGCTAGTGGTAAATCCATTGGGAGTCGCTGAGCCTATGGTTGGGTGGAAACGAGCACCCCTCTCAGCAGTTGCAATCACATCTGGTGTTATTTCTAATAAGTGTTTTACATCTTGCATTATGAAATTTATATGCTGACATGTATGCTCACAGTCTGTGCAGTTTTATGAATGGTTTGAGTATAAGACTTCCTGTGTAGTGTTTTGATTTAGAAATGGTGGTTGCACGCTTATAATGGAAAGACTATGTATGGCTTATGTTTTATAAATCGCTATTTATACGCATATTGAATTAATTCAGACTTCAAGTATGTTCTCGGGAAATCTATACCCTTATCCATCTCAGGTAATACCCTGGATAGATCTCCCCATAGAGACACCCTTCTTAGAAAGTTCACCAAGAACCTGGAAAAAGGATTTGAAGGCGCAAGTCTTAGTAACCCTGTACGAGGAAGAATGATCCTCTCAAAATCCTGAAATAACAGCGAAGGAATACCGTGTTCGCTTCGCAAGAGTCGTCAAGGAGGCATTGGAGGGTCGAAATTCTCCGTGGAGAATTCGCGAAGTCCTGAGAGCTGTCAGATCTTGCAGAGGAGCAGGGGAGTTATGGTAAGCCTATTTTTCAAGTTTTAAGTTCGGTAGAAATCATACCATAGGATCTGGGTCAACAAGGACCATTGGATCACTCGCAAAATCTCATTTCGTGGATTCAAGAGTTGAAGGGTTATAACCCTTGCCTCAAGATTCACGACACTGCAAAAGGTGAAGTCCCGAAGGGGTGAAAGGATTTGTGTGAGCCAGTTATTGGTGAAGTGCATCGGAACTTGGTATTTCGGGGTTTCATGGGTTGAAGAACCAAAATCTTAGCAACAGGATTCGTAAATTCGCGAAGTATGAAACTCCAAAAAGGGGGGAAGTTCCGTTGTAGGACCTGCATTGATGACATGTCAAAATTTCATCACTTCGACATATCGGTGGATAGGAGATCGAGACTTTTGTCCCGAAAGTCTCAAAGGGGCAAAATAATCTGAGTCATCCGTCTGCAGGAGGATGCGTGTCATAGAATCATCCATTTCAGAGATTCGGGCACCGAGACTCACAGAGGTGAGCATCTTGACTTCGCAAGTAGCAAAGTCCTGAGGAAATCTGAGCCATTTGTCTGAGGGTGGACGCATGTCATGAGATTTCCCATATCGGGTATTCGGACATCGAGTGTCATAGAGGGAAGTCTTTCGACTTCGTGAATTATGAAGTTGTGAGAGGATCAGGACTGTCCATCTGGGGAGGACAGATGGCAGAGATCAAGGAATCTCGCGAACTCAGAGGTTCGTAAGGTAAGAGCACAAAGGTTGGGTGCTCCAAGTCGTGAGTGGCGAAGTCACAACGAGCGAAGACAGTCGTTGGATTGTTGGATCAGGAACCTCATCGCCTATCATGTGTTTGGGGGTTCAGAGGTTGAAAGGAGTCATTTTCGACTTCACGAGTAGCGAAGTGCCGAGAGCTGGGCACGAGAGAACACGTGGAAAAACTTTAAGGTGGGGCCCACGTGATTGACAGGTGGACACACATTGCTTGGAGAAGGGAGTCAACACTCTGTTGACTTCTCACGTCTTGGGGATTCGTGGGATAAGAGCATGAGAGCTCAACCCTTTGACTTGCGAAGTCACGAGTAGCGAGAAAGCGAGAGGGAAAATAAATATCGCTTCTCGGGGATTCATGAAGGGAAGGTGCCAAGATTCGATGCTACAACTCACGAAGTGGCGAGTTGCAAGAAGTGCAAAAGGAAGGTCAACCTTCGCTGACTTTCAAGTCTCGAAGGATTGCACAAGGAAGGAACAAGAGTTCAACCTTTGAACTCATGAAGCGACGAGTACTGAGAGGAGCTAGCGTTTAGCCTAGCCGGTGGTCACATGTGGAGGGTGCTGACAGAATGGATCTATACCCATTTCGTGATCTCAGGTATCACGAGATTGGAAAGGAGGAGTTGAGAGCTTCGACTCACAAACTTGCGAGATGGGGAGTTGCGACAAGCACCTTTGGGAGTAGGCCTTGGTCATAGCGTTGTGGTCACTTGGGAGTCATGGAGATCGCATCTAGTGCTGTTCGCACAGGGGAACTTCTGAAGGACCTGTGGATCGATTGAATTGAGATTTCAGCTGGAAATCAAAAGAGGCCACTTCAGCTCATAAAAGGAACTGAACAATCCTTAAAAACTGGGAGGTCACGCAAAGACTCTATCGAGGCAGAGGTGGCGTTTGTAGCTTGTGCTAAGCTCCGTAGGATATCGGAGATTCTGACCCTCAAGAATTCAGCGAAAAATATTCATTCCCGTAGTGGGTCTATGACAAATCGGTATCAAAGCATGGTTACAACACTTGGCTTTCTTGGGCTCATGAACGAGTTGCGCAGAAGCTCCGTTCGAAATGCTCTTAAAAAGAGTAACCCCCTTTCTTAACCTTCCTAATCAAAAGATGAAGTTAAGAATGAAAAACCCCTATTGTGTGTGTGTACATGTGAAAATATGAATTATGTACTGGCCATAAATATATATAAATATTGACTAACAACCAACATTTTTCATTTTGCACACAAGCAGAAGATCAACCATGGGAAATTATCAACGCATAGTATGGTGACTCACCAAGAAGTGGGAGAATGCTCCCACAATAGAGACGAAGAGTCTGATGAAAGGAGGGCAACAGGGACCCCTCCAGGTCTAGCCGAGACTATGAGGAGCCTCATGGTTGAATTACAAAGATGTAAGGCCGACAATGAAAGGATGATGAAAGAACAAGAAAAACAAACATAAATTAACGCAGTTTTACTACAGAGTTTATCCGATCTACAAAGATAAATGCAGTATGAACCTGAAACTCAGAAACATGGTCATATCAATGGTCACACTGAGAGGATCACCTCAGAAAAGGTCCACCCCAGAGGTAAAGGACAAGCGTCGGATGATTCCTCTAAGAAGGAAGATGGCGATTCGGAGGGCTCTTCTAGCAGTAGAACCAGTTCCTATTTTCGAAAGAAATAGAAGAAGCAAAAGCCTTCCAAAGGTTGAAAATTTGAAGAATTCAGAAAAGCCAAACCACCCTCCTTCGACGGTGAAATAAAGAATGGAGAGGAAGCAGAGGCCTGGCTGCTTGGACTAAAGAAGTATTTTAGAGTCCATGACTTTTCAGAAAATATGAAGGCCCGAGTGGACACCTTCAACTTGAACAGAAAGGCTTCCATTTGGTGGGAAGACCTTAAGAATATGAAAGGGGTTCGCAAAGAGGACCTATCTTGGGAATGGTTTGAGAAATACTTCTGGAAGAAGAACCTGTCAGAAAAATATTTCGATGAAAATACTAAAGAGTTTTATGAGCTCAAAATGGGACAACTTACTATAGAAGAATATGTCAACAAATTCCTCGATTTGTTGAGGTATGTACCCTATATCAAGGAGGAAAAGGAAAAGGTGCAACGCTTCATCAGTGGAGTACCTAAGGACTATCAGAATAGAATTGAATTTGATGAGCCAAAGACTCTAGAAGACACTATTCGAAAGGCAACCTATTGTCATGAACAATTTGGGCATTGAGAAGAACCTCGCGAAGGATGGAAACAAAAGAATAGTTCAAGATTTCAGAAAAGGGGAATTAAATCCCCAAGATTTAAGAACTACAAGAATAACCCAAGAATGAACTTTCCAGCCCGGAGTATGCACCAACAGAATTTTCCCTCCTTGAGCAGAAATAAAACTTCTAGACCCATATCAGTGAAGACTGATAACCCAAAGAGAGAACCTTTGAAATGCTGGGGTTGCGGGGAAGAACATCTATTGAGAGACTGTCCACACTGAAAACAAAATAGTCGGAGGATTTATAACATCCAAGAAGCTACTACCATCAATGATGTGTCCAGGAGTGAGCCACAAATTTATGCAGCCTTGGATAATAACCAAGCTGACCACCAAGCTTCAGTAGTGGAAATAGAAGGTATGATTTCCAACCATCTAGTGTCTGTTTTGATTGACCCTGGTTCAAATTTGAGTTATATATCCCCTAAAGTTGTTGATAAGTGTAAACTACAGCCACAAAAACATACCAAGACATGGTTGGTACAGTTAGCCACTGGCACCAGAAGAAGGGTAGCAGAGGTTATACTAGCCTGCCAAATGATGTTGGGTAAATCCCCCACCCAAGCAACCCTTAACATATTACCCTTGGGATCGTATGATCTACTGATTGGTATGGATTGGATAGCCTCCCATAAAGCTAGATTGGATTGTTACCATAAAACCTTAGAATGTGTAAGTAAATAAGGGAAAAAGATAACCCTTCAAGGGATCCGAAAACCTGTCTCAGTGAGACAAATATCATCTCTGCAAATGAGAAAATATTGCCGAAAGGGATGTCCCCTATATGCAATAAAAGTGTTGAAAACAATCGAAGGTGATAAACCAAGCCCTGAGGATCACCCTATCCTGAGAGAATACAAAGATGTATTTCCGGAAGATGTACCAGGTTTACCTCCAAGAAGAGACATAGACTTCTCAATAGAACTTGCACCAGGAGCAGTGCCAGTGTCTAGGACACCTTACCGGATGAGCACACCCGAGTTCGTTGAACTCAAGATGCAATTAAAAGAAATGATGGATAAAGGCTATATTCGACCCAACGTGTCTCTGTGGGGAGCACCAGTCTTGTTCGTGAAAAAGAAGGACGGTACCCTTAGACTGTGTATAGATTATAGGAAACTCAATAAGGTAACCATAAAGAACAAGTACCCCTTGCCCAGAATCGATGACCTGTTCGATCAATTGGGGGGTGCGTCTATTTTTTCAAATATTGATTTGAGGTCGGGATACCATCAAGTCCGAATCAAGGGTGAAGACATCCATAAAACTGCTTTTCGAATGAAGTATGGTCACTATGAGTTTTTGGTGGTGCCATTTGGATTGACCAATGCCCCTGCCACTTTTATGTGCTTGATGAACAATGTACTCAACAAGTTCCTAGACAAATTTGTGCTTGTCTTTATTGACGATATATTAATTTACTCCAAGAACAAAAAATAGCATGAAGAGCATCTTAGACTTGTACTGCAAGTGCTAAGAGAAGATCAGCTCTATGCCAAATTCAACAAATGTGAATTCTTCCAGAAGCAAATACATTACTTAGGCCATGTTCTCTCCAAAGAAGGAGTAGTGGTAAACCCTGACAAAATCAGGTCTATCATGGAATGGCCTACCCCAAAGGATGTTTCAAACATCAGATCCTTTATGGGATTAGCAGGATACTATAGGATATTTATAAAAGGATTCTCCAAGATTGGTTGTCTAATCATTGCCCTCCAGAAGACGGGGACAAAATTCATGTGGACACAGAAATGTGAAGAAAGATTTCAAACCCTGAAACACCTACTAACCCATGCGCCCATGCTGAAGATCACCGATCCAGAAGCTGACTTTCTCATGTGCATAGATGCTTGTAAGGAAGGGCTCAAAGGATTCCTTATGCAGAAAGGAAGTGTGATCTGCTATGAATCCCGAAAATTGAATGAGCATGAAGTCCACTATGTGACCCATGATCTAGAACTGGATGCCATAGTGCATGCCTTGAAAATGTGGAGGCATTACCTCCTGGGAAGAAAATTTGTACTTATGACAGATCACTGTGGATTGTGATACCTGTTTGATCAACCAAAGCTCAATGCTAGACAAGCTAGGTGGATGACCCTCCTTAGCAAGTTTGATTTTGAAATAAAACACCTTAAAGGAAAGGAAAATAGGGTGGCCGATGCCCTTAGAAGAAGTATGAAAATAATTCACCTAGCAGCGGTGAGCACTTGTGAGACAGATGGCAAAGAAAGAGTCAGAAATGCACAAAAGAAAGATCCATTTGTCTAGACCGTGACCATGTACCTACAGCGAGAACCCACTGGAGTAAAATATGAAGGCTACCAGATGACCGAAGGAGGTCTGGTCACTTACAAAAGTAGATTTTATATCCCAGATTGTGATGAGTTGAAGAGGTTCATACTGGATGAACTGCATAAAAGACCCTACTCTGGTCATCCAAGATACCAGAAGATGATCACGACCACTAGAAGACAATTTTATTGGCCTGGAATAAAGAAAGACATAGCTGAGTACTTAGTCAAATGCATAGAGTGCCAACAAGTTAAAGCATGACATCAACACCCAACAGGATTATTGCAACCTTTACCAATCCTAGAATGGAAATGGGAAACCATCTCCATGGATTTCATCACTGGATTACCAACCTCAACCAAACAGAATGACGCCATTATGGTGGTGGTTGATAAATTGAGCAAGTCTACTCACTTCATCCCTGTCAAGTCGACTTGCAAGGCAATTGATATCACCCAGGTATTCATGACAGAAATATTCAGACTGCATGGTATGCCGAAAGAGGTCGTGTCTGATAGAGACATGAAATTTACTTCCAACTTTTGGAAATCACTGATGGCTGGTTTAGAGACCAAGTTGTTGTTTAGCACCGCCTATCACCCTCAAACCGATGGACAGACAGAAAGAGTGAATCAAATACTAGAAGATATGTTAAGGATGCATGTAATGCATAGATGCAAGAAGTGGGAAGACTACCTTCCACTGGTAGAATTCACCTACAACAACAGCTACCAAGCATCCTTAAAGATGAGTCCCTTCAAAGTCCTCTATGGTAGACTGTGTAACACTCTAGTCAGCTAGAGTAATCTCGTAAACAGGATTTATTTTGGACCCGACATGTTGAAATAAATGGAACAACAGGTGACTCAGATAAAACAAAACTTGACGGTTGCTCAGAACCAACAGAAAAGTTATGCCGACCAAAAGAGAACTCCAAGAGAGTTCAAGATGGGAGACCATGTATATATCAGAGATAGGCCCAGGAAGAGTTCCTTGAAAATGGGAGCTGTTGCCAAGTTGGCACCTCGGTATTGTGGACCCTTTGAGGTTCTAGATAGAGTGGTACCTGTAGCCTATAGGCTATCACTTCCTCCCATAGTAAAAGCACATAATGTTTTCCATGTTTCATTATTGAAGAAATATGTACATGATGCTAATCATATAATTGACTAGTCTGTGATCCAGGTGGAACCAAAGGAATAATTTCTACCAGAACCTCAGTGCATACTGGACAGAAAGGAAACCCGGCTCTGGAACTGAACCATTGCATAGGTCAAGGTGCAGTGGAGACATTTTGGCCTGGATGAGGCTACATGGGAAATGGAGGATGCCATGAGATAGGCATATCTGATTTTGTTTACTTCTATACATGCATGTCATGTTGTTAGATAAGAACATCGAGGACGATGTTCCTTTAAGGGGGAGGGAATTGTAACACACTGTTTCCCACAGTTTGTAAAAATAACTATACTAGCCAAGAACTGTGGCAAACTCAAAAATGTGAATGTGTGATGTGAATGGACCTTGTGAAAAAGTTTGATGAATGTGAATAATATTATGAATATATATATATATATATATATATATATATATATATATATATATATATATATATATATATATATATATATTAGGACTGTTGAGAGGGGATATGCTAAAAAAGAGACCACGATGGCTAAAGAAAGGTGGTGGAAGGCACCTGGAGAGGTGGCGTTAACTTCCACCGAAACCAATACTGTATTTGGACTTCACTGGCCCAGAGAACCAAGAGCGTCTCGCTGGCCCTGAATTAAATGACTCACCAGGATTGGTAGGTAAATGGATCCTCATGAGTAATGAGGGATGGGGGGGGTGAACCGCCCATCCATAGAGCTGTCAGGCCTAACCAATGCGAGGGAAATTGCACCACACGCAACCTCGCAAGAGGAAAAAGGCATGAGGGAGAAGAGAGAAGGGGGAAGACGTAAGGGAAGGAAGAGAACTCTCGAAAAATACAGAGTGAGTGATAGCAGAGAAGAAGGAGAGTAACCTTCATTCTTTCTCATTGGAAAACAGAGACGCGGTATCCTAGCATCGTGGTCTCAGCTCAGGGGTGGCTAGTGGTAAATCTGTTGGGAGTCACTGAGCCTACGATTGGGTCGAAACGAGCACCCCTCTCAGCAGTTGCAATCACATCTGGTGTTATTTATAATAAGTGTTTTACATCTTGCATCTTGAAATTTATATGCTGACATGTATGCTCACAGTCTGTGCAGTTTTATGAATGGTTTGAGTATAAGACTCCCTGTGTAGTGTTTTGATTTAGAAATGGTGGTTTCACGCTTATAATGGAAAGACTACGTATGGCTTATGTTTTATAAATCGCTATTTATACGCATATTAAATTAATTCAGACTTCAAGTTTGTTCTCGGGAAATCTATACCCTTATCTGTCTTAGGTAATACCCTGA
Organism: Picea engelmannii; assembly: GCA_009831015.1. Classification (NCBI taxonomy): domain Eukaryota; kingdom Viridiplantae; phylum Streptophyta; class Pinopsida; order Pinales; family Pinaceae; genus Picea; species Picea engelmannii. The sequence continues at coordinate 1,167,610 of ML782383.1, read as the reverse complement.
ATAGATCTCCCCATAGAGACACCCTTCTTAGAAAGCTCACCAAGAACCTAGAAAAAGGATTTGAAGGCACAAGTCATAGTAACCCTGTACGAGGAAGAATGATCCTCTCAAAATCCCAAAATAACAACGAAGGAATATCATGTTCACTTCACAAGAGTCGTCAAGGAGGCATTGGACGATCAGAATTCTCCGTGGAGAATTCGTGAAGTCTCGAGAGCCGTCAGATCTTGTAGAGGAGCAGGGGAGTTACGGTAAGCCTATTTTTCAAGTTTTAAGTTTGAGAGAAATTGGACCATAGGATATGGGTCCACAAGGACCATTGGATCACTCGCGAAATCTCATTTCATGGATTCATGAGTTGAAGGGTTAAAACCCTTGCCTCAAGATTCGCGAGGCCGCGGAAGGCAAAGTCCTAAAGGGGCGAAAGGATTTGTGTGAGCCAGTTATTGGTGAAGTGCATCAGAACTCAGTATTTCGAGGTTTTGTGGGTTGAAGAATCGAAAGCTTAGCAATAGGATTCACGAAGTCGTGAAGTCTGAAACTCCAAAAAGGTGGGAATTTCCATTGTGGGACCCGCATTGACGACGTGTCGGAATTTTGACACTTCGGCATATTGGCAGATAGGAGGTAGAGACTTTTGTCTCGAAAGTCCCGAAGGGGTGAAAGAATCTGAGCCATCCCTCTGTGGGAGGATGTGTGTCACAGAATCATCCATTTTGGAGATTCAGGCACCAAGACTCATAGAGGCGAGCATCTTGACTTCGTGAGTAGTGAAGTCTCGAAGAAAACTGAGATGTTTGTCTAAGAGCAGACGCGTGTTGCGAGATCACCCATATTGAGGATTCAGACATCGGGATTCATAGAGGGAAGTCTTTCGACTTCGCGAGTGGCGAAGTCACGAGAGGATCAGGACCGTTCATCTAGGGAGGACAGGTGGCATAGATCAAGGAATCTCACGAAATCAGTGATTCGCAAGGTAAGAGCCCAAAGGTTGGGTGCTCCAAGTCACGAGTGGAAAAGTCACGAGGAGCGGAGAAAGCCGTTGGATCCAGAGAATGGGAGAACCGTTGGATCAGGAACCTCATCGCCTATCACGCGTTCGAGGGTTCGAAGGTTGAAAGGAGTCATTTTTGACTTCACGAGTAGCGAAGTGCCAAGAGACGAGCATGAGAGAACACGTGGTAAAACTTTAAGGTGGAGCCCACGTGATTTCTAGGTGGGCATGCGTCGCCTGGAGAAGGGAGTCAACTCTCTGTTGACTTCTCACGTCTTGGGGATTCGTGGGATAAGAGAATGAGAGCTCAACCCTTTGACTTGCGAAGTCGCGAGTAGAGAGAACGCGAGAGGGAAAATAAATATCGCTTCTCGGGGGTTCGTGAAGGGAAGGTGCCAAGATTCAACATTACAACTCGCGAAGTGGCGAGTTGCGAGAAGTGCGAAAGGAAGTTCAACCTTCATTGACTTTCAAGTCTCAAAGGATCACACAAGGAAGGAACGAGAGTTCAACCTTTGAACTCACAAAGTGGTGAGTAGCGAGAGGAGCTAGCATTTAGCCTAGCCAGTGGTCATGTGCAGAGGGCACTGACAAAAGGGAGCTATACCCATTTCATGATTTCGGGTATTGCGAGATTGGAAAGGAGGAGTCGAGAGCTTCGACTCATGAACTCGCGAGATGGCGAGTTGTGACAAGTGCCTTTGGGAGTAGGCCTTGGTCATAGCGCTGTGGTCGCTTGGGAGTCGTGGAGCTTGTGCCTAGTGTTGTTCACACAGGGGAACTTCCGAAGGACCTGTGGATCGATTGAATTGAGATTTCAACTGGAAATCGAAAGAGGCCACCTCGGCTCATAAAAGGAACTGAATGATCCTTAAAAACTGGGAGCTCACGCAGAGACTCTGTCGAGGCAGCGGTGGCATCTGTAGCCTGTGCTAAGCTCCATAGGATATCAGAGATTTTGACCCTTGAGAATTTGGTGAAAAATCTTCATTCCCATAGTGGGTCTGTGACAATAATATTTTTTCATTCACCCAATTCATCCCTCTGCAATTTTTCCATCAAGATTTTATACTCTTATGCACTTAGATCAGAAATAATATTATCAAGATTTCACATTTTGTGGCCCTGCATAACACACACACTAGCCAATACATATTAGTTAAACTTACATATAGTTCAACCATATTAATTTTGTATAGAATTTACAGAGAACCTGCCTTTTTTGTTTTTTGGACATGTCATCATTGTTTCAACCATAAATTTTCTTATTTGAACTCTTCTCACTCATATTTTTATCAATATACAAACTATACCATTCAATACACAAATTATTATTTATATATTTTATAAATAAATCACATAATGTTCAGCAAAAAAAATCTGTTGCAACTGGTGTGCTTTTTAAATACAAAGCACTAGTGCATTTATTACATGGAACGCACTTGTGCGTTCCATACAACACAACATACCGAATAGTTTATTTATTTTTTTAAATTGTGAATTACAACAGTGTGATATATATAGAATACATCACATCGTCTACAATAGAAAACAAACATAGCAAAAAATTTAAACATTCATAAAAAAAAATAGAAAAATTACACACCAATGAAAAGAAAAATTAAAAAAAATAAAATAATTATGTGACAACATTTTCTGTGCTTTTTAGATGAGAAAACATCAATGATATGTTTTTATATAAATTAAAAAAAAAATCTGGCTTTATCGATGCTCCTTAGAAATAAACACATCGATGCGTTTCTGTTGAAAGGGAACATCGAAAAATCAGAAAACATTAAAAAAATGTTTAAAAAAATAAAAATAAAAAGTGAAAGGGTTGAATGCGTTTTGGATCCGATGCAATAAGTGGTCCATTTACATCACATGCCCAAAATTTATATATAGAGAAACAAACCCATTAGATCTAAAATGTCTAAAACAAAAATCCCTAATTATGAAGTGATAGAGGAAGTTAAACCCTAGGGTGAAATTTTGCATTCACATAAGGAAAAAAATCAAGGGTTTAATTAAAGTATGGATTTTTCTTCTTTTTTATTTTTTGAATTTTAATTAAAATCTAAATAGGAATACAATTTCTAAAAACATTTGTTATCAAAATCAACAGTAAAATTTAAAATTTTTACTATGTATGGTTTTGAGTGAATCAACATACCCTTCAAATCCTGATTTTATGAATATTTCTGCTATTCCAAAGTATTCTTTTGCTCCATAGTGCTCCTCGGTATGTCTCTCTTCCAAATTTGTCTCCTGTAAATTTTGGCAAAATAATGAAAATATTGAATACCTTCTTAATATTAAAAAAACTTTATGAAAAAGGTTTAGAGTGAATCACCATACCCTTCAAATTCTCATATTCTGAATAATATTGTGGTTCCAAAGTATTCTTCTCCTCCATAGTGTTCCTCCATATGTCTCTCTCACAAGTCTCTCCCTTGCAAAATTTTGCAAAATAATGAAATAGTGAATAGATTTTAAGTATTTAAATGACTTTATGAAATTCAATTCCCGCTCTTTTTTTAATTGTTTAAAAAAAACACGTTTTTATTTTTTATTTTTTGGCATGACACCGTGTTTATGTAAGATGCACCAGTGCATCCACATTACATTATGCACTGGTGCATACATATTAATTAATGCACCAATAACTGATAATTGTTTTTTATTAACAAAATATTGAAACGTGGTGTGGTTAATTTTTCAACGCACCAATGCTTATTATTAATATGCACACAAGTGCGTTTTTGGTTTACAAGCGCACATGGACGCTTTTAAATTTATTTGAACTTTCATTTACACATACATAATATATTCATCTCAAATTATCTTTTAGGATGAATTCACATGACTTACAATACTTCAATATACATTTTACATTTTATACTTCAATATGTCATCCAATAGATGGATCATATTTATTTTCTTAAGATTAGTGAGTTGTTGGTGAAGCCAAATTTACAGTATCAAATTATAGCCTAGGAAGTAAAGAAAATCTAGGAGAAGTTGCCAGTAGTACAAAAGAAGATGTTTTCCTTTGAATTGAATGAGAAAATTGAACCTTCAAGATTTTTGGTAGCCTTGATGGACATGTTTACCCAGTTTAATGAACATAAGAAAGCCAGTGCATCCGGGAGAAAATGAAAGAACATATGAAGCACCAACACATCAATCTATAACTCAACAACATATGCATTCTATTTTTTCATTGGGATATTATTCTATATTTAGAAAAGATATTATGAAAAGTCCAACTACTTTTAGTTGATACAAATTTTGTATAAATAGACAGATTTTAGATCTATTCAAGGCTGCTTCTAGCCTAATGTAAATGAGAGAATTTTTTTGAATATTAATACAAGTGTAGACAAAGATTCCAATTTTTGTTCCATTTGAGTTATGTTCTTTCTCTGTGTCTCCATCTCTTCTTAGTTTCCTTCTGTAGTTCTTGAAGAGTGAATGATTACAATTTAGTATTACATCCACTGTGTGTTGGACAACTGAGAGGGGGGGGGGGGGTGAATCAGTTGTTACTGAGATTAAACAATTATGCTTATTTTAAACTCCTTACACAACATTTAATGACAGTCACAATAATGCAGGGAAGTAAGCAATAGAACATTCAACATCAACCACACATATGAGATACACAGAGACAGATATTTCCCGAGGAAACCCATACAAGGTAAAAACCTCTTCTTCTTTATATGATAAGTAATCTTTACATTATTTACATTATCATACATATGAGCACCAACTTATAATGAGGCTACAATCTCTGTTTTGCAAGCTGCTACTTGCTAAGAGCAACAACTCTCTAGCTTTTCTAGCACCAGCTAGAAGGAAGCAACAACTCCCTGGTTTCTCTAGCACCAACTAGAAGGAAGCACCAACTCCCTGGTTTCTCTAGCACCAACTCCCTATGTTCAAGAACCCACTTGAACATCTGAGGACAAAACTCCTCCCTAGCACCTCCCTACCACCCTGAAATATAAGTTTTTACTAATGAAACTTATCACAGTGATACAATATTTATCATTGGCTTACCAGACTTATCACTATTCTACTATGTTTCTCTGCTCTTTTGTATCATTGTCTCTCTGTCTGCATCTTCTTGGGATTTATGATCTTCTATTTTTCTCTACAAGAGTGCCTCAACCTTCCTTTAGTGTCTTACTATCTTGCTCCACACGTTCCTTGTGCTTTCTGTGCTTCTGCCTTTTATGCTCTATGCGCCATGTCCATTCAATGCTCCATTCCTCTTCTCTGTATTTTAGTTGTTGCACACTCCTCCTTATACACTCCTGAATCCCTCTCAACAAAAACAACCCCCATCTCTTCTCTGTTCTGCATACTTATAGTCTCTGTGCACCTTGTGCATGTTGTCCCGCCATGCTTCTGCATGCTCTCTCATGTCAAGTACTCTACCTATTCATCATGAAAACTCTTCAGCTTCTCTAGCCGTTAGATCCATCTGTTAATTGTCTCTACAAACAATCTTCATTCCACTGGCATATTCCTAGAGAATCTTCAGCTCCTTTGGCAATCACACAGAAGTCTCTTCGAGTCCTCTGACAGAAACCATCAGTGGTTTCTAGCAATTACACTGTGAACCTCCAAAGATCGCTTCAGCAACTGAATCACCACTGATCGATTAACTATAAAGAGAAACAATATCCCTTTGATCATACTTAAATTCACCTGTACTGTTGGATGGAGTTCCTAGGGTCTTGCATTTAATTCATATGCCCACTGGTTGTGACCGAGCGCTAAACAAAGTTTTAATTTCGTGATCTCGCATCTTGACATTCCTGTGATAAATAATATTGACACTCCAATTTGCGATCGCCGAGACTTCGAGATGGAGCTTAGCACCGCTAGCTTCTTCCCTTCATGTGACCACCAGTGGTGACCACAGGCTGCGCCAAAAGGTGCTTCGTATTTTGTGAATTTATAAACTTCATTGAGCCTGATCAATGGTCGAGATCTCCGATGATCCGATGATCCAGATCTCATCGTGATCTCGCATATCGCGATTCCTATGATCAAGGGTCTTGATGCTCTAAGTTGCGATCCCCGAGACTCCGAGATGGAGCTTAACATCGCTAGCTCTTTCCTCTATCTTCCACATATGTAACAACTGGTTGTGACCATAGCCTTATTCAAAAACGCATTTCACACTTTCGCATCTCGGGTATTCTGTGATGAGTCCTCTCGACTCTCCATGTCACGAACTCTGAAATAGGGCTTGGATTCTCTAGCTCTCAACAATGCAACCACGAGATATGACCACTCACCAATCAAACGAGCACTTTGCTCCTTTGACTTTCCAATCAGAAAAATGATGATCTTTCACCATGTGTCCTCTGGATCCAATGATCCACGACTGTTCTCGATGGATAGCTAGGATTCCTTCATAGTTTTGGAGAGTTGGATGAGTCTTGGTCTTATCCGCCTTGCAACTTCACCATATCTAACAATTGTTGGTCCTTCATAATTACTCTAGATCTGACGGCCTAGATCTTATTGTGATTTCGCCACTTCATGAGCCTTCTTCATGCTTGATCAACGGTCCACAATCCTTGGTGATCTGACAGTCCAGATCTTTTCATGATCTCTCATATCACGAGTTTGAACCTCTTTCCTTTGGATTTCCTGATCTGTGAAACTCTGAAACAAAACCTTTGTCATTTACCATATGTCCTTCTTGAATCAATTGTCAAGATTGTTATCATGATTTTGAACCTCTTTCCTTTGGATTTCCTAATCTTTGAAACTCCGAAACAAAATCTTTGTTGTTCAACACGTGTACTTCTTGAATCACCTGTCAATATCGTTATCTCAATTTTGTATATCGTGAGTTTGAACCTCTTTCCTTTGGATTTCCCGATCTACGAAACTCCGAAAATGTTTGTCGTGCTTTGACTGTTTCCTCCTTCTGAGCTTACACTGTTGATCTTGCCATCTGATCGTTGTTGTTCTTCATCCTTGCCTGCCTGTCTGCTGATCTTCCTTGCCTGCCTATTTTTCATCGTTGTTGTGGTTCTTTCCATCAATGACAAGCATGCTCTTATTGTAAACATCCCAACAATCTCCCCCTTTGGCATTGATGGCAAACCTGAATGGATGTGCTAATCTGTTTGAACCTCCAACTGTAGAATCCTATTTGGACCACTCCTTTTCTTCCCCTTTGACATCAATGTCAAAGAAAACACACTCCCCCTGAGCTGTTAAAATATATTTAGGAGGTATCATATGTTCAACCAATACAAACTCCCCCTATCAGGATGGACTTGCTTAGATGTGAGATGGGATGACACCCAACTTCTGTCGGAGATATTCAAATGGTGTCTTAGCTAGGGGTTTAGTAAAGATGTCTACAATTTGTTCTGTGGTTGGAATGTAATGGACCTTAACAACCTGATTGGTGACCTGCTCTCTCAAAAAATGGTATTTTATGGGAATATGCTTGGTCTTGGAGTGGAGTACAGGATTCTTAGACACACTGATGGCACTAGTGTTATCACAATGAATTGGGATCGGTGCTGCATATTTTACCTCCAAGTCTGCAAGTGTCTGAATCATCCATAATACCTGAGTGCAACAGGTAGTAGCAGCAATGTACTCTGCCTCTATAGTTGATAAAGAAATGGAACTTTTCTTTTTACTAAGCCATGCTACTAACGAGTCACCTAGGAAGAATGCTCCTCCACTGGTGCTTTTTCTCTCATCAACACAGTTTTCCAAATCTCCATCTGAATAAGCAGATAACTGAAAATTCTAATTTTTGGGATACCACAGACCATAGGTCATTGTTTCTTTCAAATATCTAAATATCTTTTTGACAGCTAGAAAATGACTCTGTTTAGGTGCAAACTGATATCTTCCTACCATTCCAACAACATGCATTATGTCTGGGTGAGATGTTGTGATGTACAACAAGTTGCCTATCATTGACCTCTATGAACTTTGATCAACATCAGGTGAGTCATCATCCTTGCTTAATTTGCATCCAGTAACCATAGGTGTGCCCACAGGTTTAGAATCTTCCATTTGAAACCTTTTCAACATTTCTCTTAGATATTTTTCTTGAGAAATGAACATCCCTTCAGACCTCTGAGTAAATTGCAAACCAAGAAAAAATGACAGTTCACCTATCATAGACATTTCAAACTCAGACTCCATGGTAGAAGCAAACCATTTTACCAATGAATCCTTATTACATTCGAAGATGATGTCATCTACATAGACCAACACAATGAGCAAATCATCACCCTCTGTTTTGATATATAGATTGTTGTCAATTGTTCCTCTCTTGAACCCTTTGTCTTTGAGATACATATCCAGTCTGTGATACTAGGCACGAGGAGCTTGTTTTAACCCATACAAATCTTTCTTCAACTTGCATACTAAGTTAGGGTTATCAAACAGTTCAAAACCCTCTAGTTGTTCCATATAGACTTCTTTATTTAAATCTCCATTTAGAAAAGATGACTTGACATCCATTCGATAAACTTTAAACCTTTTATGAAAAGCATAGGCAAGAAATATTCTAATAACTTCTAAACTTGCTATGGGTGCAAATGTTTCATCAAAATCCAGTCCTTCTATTTGAGAATAGCCTTTACAGACCAATCTTGCTTTGTTCCTGACAACTTGTCCTTGCTCATTCAACCTATTCTCAAAGATCCATTTGGAACCAATGATATTTTTACCTTCCGGTCTATGAACCATCTCCCATGTATTGTTTTTCTCAATCTGATCAAGTTCATCATTCATTGCTTTAACCCTAAGTCCATCTTTTCTAGCTTCATTAAATTTCTTGGGTTCCAGCACGGATATGAAAGCTATACGTGATTGCTTAGTATATTTGATTATCTTTCTCCTGGTTTGTACACCTTTGTCTTTTTCACCAATTATCTGACTTGCAGGATGATTCTTTTGAGTAATTCTGGAGGAGGAATTTGAAGGAGCCTACTGATTTAAGTCTATCTGAGTATCTAAGTCGTCATCTGATTTAGAGTCTTCATTTTCTAATTTTTGGACCTATTCATCTTCAGCTTTAGTTCTGTCCTCTGTAGAAGACTCATTATTGTACACCTCTCTTGCTGGGATTCCTTCATCAACTTTTACGTCAATACAGTCAACCATTTTATGCAACCTCTTATTATAGAATTTGTATCCTTTACTGTTTGTAGCATATCCTAAGAAGATACCCTCATCAGCCCTGTCATCATATTTACCAAGGTTCTCATCATTATTCTTTATGTAATTTTTGCTCCCAAAGACTTTGAAGTGTTTGATTGACATAGGTCTCCCATACCACAGTTCATAAGGTGTCTTGTCACTTTGTGGTCTGAGGTGAGCTTTGTTAAGAACATGGATTGTTGTGTGTATTGCTTCTACCAAGTAGGTTTGACCAATGTTCTTCTCATTCATCATTGACCTGGTCATTTGTTGCACTGTTCTATTTTTCCTCTCCAATACTCCATTTTATTGTGGAGTTCTTGGGATTGTGTATTCTCTCTTGATCCCATGCTTATCACAGAATTCCTTGAAATCACTTGACATAAATTCTCCTCCTCTGTCTCATCTTACTGCCTTTAACCTCTTCCTTGTTTGATTCTCAGTTAAAGCCTTAAATATTTTAAACTTCTCAAATGCTTCATCTTTTTCCTTGAGAAAGGCAACCCAAGTAAGTTTGGAGTAATCATCAATAATCAACATGAAGTAGTTTTCTCTCCCTGTGCCTTCCTATCTTGATGGTCCACATAAATCCATATGAACTAGTTGGAGTGGTTTCTTTGTTGAAGTAAAGCTCTTGGCCTTAAATGGTGTCCTGGTTATTTTTCCTACTTGGTAGGGTTTACACATAGAATCTTGGGGTTTTGATATTCTCGGAAGATCTTTTACTGCCTCAAGATTTTTGAGCTTGATTAAGTGGTCAAAGTTTAGATGTCCAAGTCTCCTATGCCATAACCAGATTTCATCATGTTTTCTTAGATGACACTCTTCTCTATTTTCCTTTAGCACATATACATTATTTTCTATCCTTATGCCTTTGGCCACCACTTGTCCTAAGTTTACAGACTTTATTTTGCAGTCCTTGGACATGAAAACCACTTCACATCCTCTGTCACACATTTGACTTACACTAAGAAGATTATGTTTCAGCCCATCTACAAGTAGAACATCTTGGGATTTTCCTTTTCCATTACTTAAACTCACCATCCCTTTACCCTTTATTTTACCTGGAGCATCATTTCCAAAGGTTACATTTCCTTATTTTCTTTAACTTAGAGATAGAAACTTACCTTTGTCTCCCATCATATGCTTGGAGCATCCACTGTCAATATACCAAGGGTTCTTTTTTCTTTGAGCTGACAACACTAATCCATAGTTGTCACTTTCTTTCTTCTTCCACACCTTGGCATTTTCAGCAGGAGAATTCAAATCTAGTTCATAGTTCCTTAATTAACATTCAATAGATTTATGTCCATAGTTATGACAGATGTAGCATTCAATCTCATTGTTCAATACATCAAAATTATTGTTGCAGTGTTGTCTACTTATTGACTGTTGATTATTTCTTGACCTCCTTAGTTGCATGTCTGTAAACTTAATTTGGAAATTTGCAATCTGTGAAGGTTTGTTACTTGGCTGTATCATTCTTTGTTGTGGTAAGTATTTATTCCTTTGAAATCTTAATTGCTCATGTCTAAGTCTTAAGGAACAATTTACACCTTTGTGACCAAAGTTAGAACAATAGAAACAATAACCATAGAAAAATTCTTTGTACCTAGAAAATGGTTGTATTCTTTGAGAAAATCGATTTCTTCCATGCTAATGACGTCTTTCAGCAGGGAGCACATTATTTCTTTGTTCTACAGATTCAGTCTTGGTACCTTTTTCTTTAGTTGTCCTGGGTGGATGATTGTCTTCCTTTATTTCTGCAGGTTTGTTGTTGTCATTGGTTGTAGATTTGACAAACTTGATGGGTTCTTCATTTCTTGGCTTATCACTACTTGATCCCTCTTCATAACCCAAACCAGTTTTCAGCTTTGGATTCCTTTGCTGATTCAGAATGGTG
>ML782383.1:1126065-1136931 GCA_009831015.1 Picea engelmannii | reverse complement strand
TAATTTTAATTTTCCATTTTTTCTTTTCTTTTTGTAAATTATCTGAGTCATGTGATCACTTGTTGTAAATATTTTCAATAAAATTATGATTGCTTGACTTCAATTCAAAATAATAATAATAATAATAATAATAATAATAATAATAATAATAAATTAGGAAAAATAAAAATAAAAAACATATTCATCACGTATCATCTCTATTCTACATGATTATCTAATATTTTGTATTTCATTCCTTTTGCAGAATAGATCTTGTTAAATAGGAGATGAGGCCCAAAAATAAATCCACACTCGTCTTTTCATCGTTTTAATTTCTCTAAAAACAGGTGATAAATAAAAAAACCCGCCTTGCTGAAAATTCAAAAGAAAAATAAGGTATGAGTTCCTACTCTTCTTATAATCTGAATAAAATTATTTGTTTTTTATTGAAATAAATGCGAAGGAATTTTTTCCCATGATGATGTTATCACCTGATATAAAAATTGGAGATGTAGAAAAATATAACTCAAAGTGTCATGTTGATAAATTCTAAAGCCATCTCTGATATAAAAAGTAATAATAATAATAATAAATAAACTCGAAAGAAATATGAACTTAATACACAAACTTGTGTGGGATTAGGACATTTTTTATTCGGATCCTCTGAATTCTTGATTTGGTTATTTTTTCCTCTCCCCAAGTTCTTTCCACTTCATATTTTCCTTCTCCTTTCTCATCCTTTTAGTCTTCATAGAAATAAAAAGACTTACCTTACTCTTAAAACTCAAAATCATATTTTCAAAACAAGATTAGGCAAAAATCTTTACGTTCCTTTGATTTTAATTGAAAAAGTACGTCTAGGCTAATCCTAATAATTTTAGCTCTGATATCATATTTTAAACCTACAAGATCATGCAAGGTTTATCCCTGAAATGATTAAAGTTTCCCAAAAATTTCTCCTATAGGCGAAGGTGTACTAAAAATTAGAAGGTTAGATTCAGAGTATTCTTAAAATTGTTGACAGACCTTCTTTTTCATTTTAAAGATTTTAAACATATATCATCCCTTGTATGTTACATACAAATTGATTGCCCCAACTTCAAAATGTTAAAATACAAGACAAATGGTGAAAGGAATTTCATGATTCGATTCCCCCATCTTGTCCAAAAGAGATGATGAAAGGAAATTCATATATTGATTTCCCTCATCTCAGTGAAATGCAAATTCGTTAATATAGATGGTGAAATGAATTTCAATGGGAGAAGTAGTTAAATTTACCAGGGTATTGAACATGCTCGTTGGCAGTGAAGTAATATCTATGATATGTGTAAAGATGTCATACATATCTATATATCATATTCTGTTATCTAGTTCTCTTTCCAGTGATATTTACATTCTGAACCAACTAGGGATTCTCTAAATAAATACATTACATCTGCTTAACCTTGAAGCGAACAAAGTCGGTCAGAGCTTGATATTTTAGTTAAAATTATTTTGATTATCTTAAAAAATTCTGAAATCAATTTTAAGAAAAGAAATTGTTTAGTAGCCTAACTTGAGATCAATCATTAAGTATGTTTTAAAGATTTTGGATTTGGATGAGTTCATTTTTTCTATGTATGATTAATTCTTAAATAACACCAGAAAATATTTTTCAAAAAAACAATAATGACTCCATTTACCCAATAAAGGCACTTGGTCTATTGTTCTTTCATGCCTCACAGGGAGCCACAATCCCCAGATGGAGACTATGTTAGAACACTTAGAATTTTGAACTTTTCTTCTTTTGTTTTTGCCTCTTAGAAATAAAATTTCACTAAAAGGAAAAAACTTAGGAAATTTCCTTTTAATTTAAAATAAATTAATTGGTCATTATATATAAATAAAGCTCTTTCAATAACGCCCGTCGATGAGATGCACTAATTTGATCAAATGGTTCTTGAGATCTATGAAATGTAAAAGTCACCCAAATTTTAAAAAGAAATCTTTAACGGTAACTTCATAACTTTGCACTTTGGGAGTTTCAATAAATTTGAACAACAAAAACCTCGAATCCACGAAGTCCCTATGACACTTCCTCGTGACAATTCCTAAAAGGACTAATAGATGAGTCATAGAACATGTGTCTTCTAATATTTTCTAGGGCTGACAGACGACACTTATTTTTAACATTTGTGTCATATTATTCGCTCAATTTCAAGTGACACATGTCACTCCTCCTTATCTGACACATCACTAAGAATGACATCATCTTTGCCACATCACTCCAGGAGATTACCCTTCGAGATTTTAAACAAATATTGAGTTCACAAACTGCCGAAGTGTCCAAGTGCCGAAATATTGGATATTACAAAAAATTAAAAGTGTTTTAAAGAGATAAATAAAACATTTAATAAGTTATATTAATCATGATTAAGTGTTAATTAATCACTCTGCAATTTCGGGCTTCGGGAGATTTCTCCTGTGTTAGATCCAAAGGTCTTGAATGCAGAACCATTGAAGTACAAATCACACTTTTAAACAAATTAACTCTCGAAGCTCCGAAGTTATATTCTTCACTTACAATATCTTAGCTCCAAAAGTTATATTCTTCCCTTCTACAATACATTCTAACTTATACTTTTACATTCCCTTGCAATAAGGCCTAATAATGGGTAAACCCATGGGCTGACATCCCATAACCCATTAAAAAAACCCTAAAGAACCCCTTGCTGGGTCCACATAGCCCACAAAATAATTGAGATATGCAATATCATCTCCACCTCGGCGCTCTGTCTTTGACTAGTCCATCAAAGTCCAAAAGTGGTCCAAACTTGACCAAGGTTTCCTCAAAACTTGGTCGAGGTCCAATAGAGGGAGATAAGGAGTGGGGATATATATATAGAGAGGTGGTAGAGAGGTGGTAGATGCAGTATCGAGAGAGAGGAGAGATAGTTAAAGGGAGGGGGGAGAGAGAGGGAGGAGGGAGGTAGACATAGAGTGTGTGAGAGCGTGAGAGGGGGATAGAGAAATATAGAGAGGTGGGGTAGAAAGGAAGTGTTTGAGAGTGTGAGAGGGAGGGAGAGGGAAAAAATGAGGGGGGGAAGAGAGAGATTGAGAAGTAGGGGGGAGAGAGGGGAAGGGGAGTAAACATAGGTAAAGAGAGAAAGGGGGGAGATTTGGGGAGAGAGAGGAAGGGGGGCACAAATTGAAGGGGAGAGAGGGTTATATGTAGGAGAGAGAGAGAGAGAGAGAGAGAGAGAGAGAGAGAGGAGGGGGGGTAGATAGACATTGTCTGAGAGTGTGAAAGGGGGAGAGAGGAAGAGAAATATGGTTTGTGAGAGTGAGGGAGAGGGAGATAGAGAGGGGGGGTAGAGACAGATTGAGTGAGAGGTGTTATCTCTCAGTAATTTCTTTGGGCTGCATCAAATAAAGGCCAAGGTAACCTACAAACCAACTTTAATATAAGGATAATAATACCAAATACCGAACTTCCAAAGTACTTAAGGATAATAAAATGTTTAAAACATGATTAATTAAAACATAAAAGAGATTAATTAGAGATTAACTTCTCTGGGAATTCGACCATTGAGAAATTTCTGCCCTGTCACATTTGAAACCTATGAACCCCGAACTGTCAAAGTATCAATGACATTTATGATTGGCTAAAGTTAACTATTTGAATAAATATTGTGAATCACCAAATAATAAATTCTAATAGATGTTTAATAATTTATTTGTCAGTAAATCAATATGAATATTGATATACTTTATGAATAAAACATTTAGAATTTCAAGTCATTTTACCATTTACAATTAGAAGTTTTCATTTAGAAAAGAGCTTACAGATTTCTCTTATTACAAGAAGAATAATTTCATTTCCCATAGGATTATGGCGCCACGCAAAGCTGCAAAGAAGCAATATGCATCACCTGATGATTCCAATCCAAACACATATGTTCTATCAGACACCACTCCACAAATTACGAATACCATTAAGTCTTGGAAGTAGGTTTATGATATCTTAGAGCATGATATTATTAAATTTCCAAATGATTCTGTCGAGGAAGACGATGAGTACTTCTCAGCCAAGCTCAGATTAGTAGCACAGTAAGAATTGCACAAGATTGTTGCATGACCCAATATTTTACCCTACAATGATATGATAAGTTGGGCTCTAGAGCATGTCAACATTCAAACTAGAAGCGTTATCAGCCACCAAAAGACCTCCTTAGCTATTTTCGATCGGAGAACTTACAATTAATGTATAAAATTTATTCTACACCCAAATATACTTACAATGCAACATTTCTCCTAGATTTTGAGAGAAAATAATGCACTCAATATGGCAGAAGTGGTCATGATATAATCAAGTCTTAGTGGGGACATCCGGACAAATTCAAAACTGACACTCATATATGTATTCCACGACTTCCTTGGATGCTCATATATTATATATAGCCATGATGCTTTGTCATTTATTTGGGAAAAACAAGCCTGCACATTTCTCAGTTGAGTGGGTGGCTATAATGAATCAATAGTCGAGGGCTATACTTTCAACTAGGATAAAATGTAGTCTAATAACTTGGCTAAGGAAATTTCTTAGTACCAATCATTGAAATAAAAAGGCCAACCTTCTCCTTTTTACATGCCTGCATATATCATGGATGCAATTTATTTCATGACCCCATTCCCCTTGATGAACTGGAGTTGGACCCCGACTAGTTCTGAACCTATACATTTCTTCCACTCCAAACTATGGGAAGAAAATGATAAATATTTCTTTTACGAAATATGTCACAATGTAGTGGTACCTATTCATATAGTTATCTGTGCCCATGTGCCGCCCAAAATTTCAGAGAAGATTATGGGAAACTTAGGCACATATTCAAACTGGTACATTGAGGAGAACTTCTCGTACATTAGAGTGTTTGGTTGTTCCATTCCTCCTCATGCCCTTTGAAAATTTTTACCTGACATGCTGGTGTGCAAAAAAGTGGCATACCAAACAATAGCAGGAGGGATCACCAAGGAATTGAAAGTGACTCAAAAAAAGGTATGGCCAACTTTTCCTATTCATGTTGGCATGTTTACATTGTTAGATTTTGGCCATACCAAAGTCGAGGTTGCAACCCTGGAAGATGTCAAATTAGTTGACATCAAATTGAAAAGACATGATCCACATAAAGTGGTAGAGAATCATTTGTCTCAATACAACATGGAAAGATACATCCACAAAGACTCTCCTTATGATGATATTTTTAGGGGAGCTAGATCCTATGAAGAAGTTAAAAATAGATTCCAAACTCTGCCTCCTGAACAATAGGCTAGTTTCCTCATCTTCCAAAATCATAGACGAAACAACTTGCCTAAGATCTTACAAGGAGAGTTAAGTCCCATGCCATCTTCATAGGAAGCTAAATCCATAGAATCTAAACCAAGTTTCTCCACTAAAGACAAAGCTGAAGAAGTTTTGAAGAGTTCATATGGGTTATTTAAAGAGAAAAAAAAATCACTACTAGGTCTAAATGATCAACTAATATTAGCCCAGTTTGAAACTTTCATGAACCAGGGACAAGTTTTTCCTCATTCAACACTAGTTACTTCTATTGGCACCCCAAGCACAACATGTCCATAAAGCTCCACAACAATTATCTCTCCTATTCCCTCATTAACCCCTTTAGTAACCAGTTTTGGAACTCCTATTTCAGAGCTCATTCATGTAGATGATCTTACTCCTATCTTGCCTGAAGAAATTCCTCCCTTAAGTTTATTTTTCAACAAGAAACATAAAGCTATCTTAAAGAGAGAATCTCAACAAAGAGATGGAGTAGTTACTAAAAGACACAAAGTAGTGTATTATGGGAAAGACCAAGATGATCATGAGTTTGCTAAGGAAGTTGCAGATTCACAAGGGCCTTTTGCCACTGCCAACGAATGGTCAGTGGATAATCTGACCAAACAACTACAACACAAATCTCTCTTGGTGGAACAATTGCAAAAAGAAGTACAGAGCATATAACAAATTATCAGGAGAAGAATGAATCAAGACATAGAGAAAAACAGGTTAAATTATCAGTAGCAGATGAAACAGATATAGGAGAAACTCAAGCTAATTTACCAGAGTTTACAAACCAACAAAGCCATGATTTCTCAGCGAGATAGTTTGATAGAATAGTTGCAAGCCAAAGTGTTCCTAATAGAGAACACAAAAATAGACATCATTTCTTTCTAAGAATAAGCATCTGAAATCAATGAGAATTTGGAAGCTATCCAGCAGGATCTATATCAAAAGGTTGATACTATTCAGAAATTCTATCAAGCAATAAATAACTCTCTGAAAAGTATTTATGCGAAAGAAAAATATGCATGTGTGCCTAGATCCAAGTTTCAATAATTCATCATATGGAGGGAGAAAGACAATATCCATGGTGTCACCCCTTTCTCACAATATGAACAAGTGAAGGGTGAAATGGCCTTGAAATTTTGGGAGAGAAATCTAGAGGAAATCAAGAAACTTTCCAAAGAGGCAAAGGAGGCTTGTCTGGATACAATATCTTCTATAGAAAAAAATTTGATTGAATTTGAAGAAAATGATATCTCAAAGGCACTAAGCCATATTGAAATATAAATGAATAAGGAAAACTCCAAAAAGAATAAGGAAAATATTTAACCTGTCATCCAATAGATGGATCATATTGATTTTCTTAAGATTAATGAGTTGTTGGTGAAGCCAAATTTACAGTATCAAATTACAACCTAGGAAGTAAAGAAAATCTAGGAGAAGTTGCCACTAGTACAAAAGAAAATGTTTTCCTTTGAATTGAACAAGAAAATTAAACCTTCGAGATTTGTGGTAGCCTTGATGGACATGTTTACCCAATTCAATGAACATAGGAAAGCAAGTGCATCTGAGAGAAAATGAAAGAACATATGAAGCACCAACACATCAATCTATAGCTCAACAATATATGTGTTCTATTTTTTTATTGGGATTGTATTCTATATTTAGAGAAGATATTGTGGAAAGTCCAACTACTTTTATTTGATACAAATTTTGTATAAATAAACAGATTTTAGATCCATTGAAGGCTGCTTCTAGCCTAATGTAAACGAGAGAATGTTTTTGAATATTAATACAAGTGTAGACAGAGATTCCAAGTTTCATTCCATTTGAGTTATGTGCTTTCTCTATGTCTCCATCTCTTATTAGTTTTCTTCTGTAGTTCTTGAAGAGTGAATGATTACAATTTGGTATTATATCTACTGTGATAATAATATATCAAAATCACATTCAGTTACAGTTTTTCTTATGTTATTACTGTGAGTAAAAACAAGACATGTGATCTGTGTGAATTGTTGCATTCTTAATCTCTTTTCAAGGGTACATATTCTATTTTTCTTCTACTGCAAATAAGGTGTGACTTATCTAAAATTGATACCTTTATTTATTTTAACAGTTTTTATCAATCAGTTCTACATCATTTGAAATTAAAATTATGACTCAGATAACAAGATACAAGCTCTGTATTGTCTTATCATAAATTTCACTTAAATATTATTTCTCAGAAAAACTGAAGATAGAAGAAAGCATTTATAAAAAAATTCATTTAAAACTTTGATGCCTGACGTTATTCTTTGAGCCTTAGAATAAATCTCAAGAACAACATCTTTTTTGCGTTGTTGTCGGAGAACGAAGAAACTAAATAAATTTTTCCCTGAGAGAACGACAAAGTTGAATATTGGTGTTTGATGGTGAACACAGATTGAATACCTAATAATGTTCAGTTTATATTTCACCTAGCGAATCCATTATAGGAAAATATGGCATTTGGTCAAAAAATACTAGGAAAAAACTAGATGAAAAGTAGACTACACCATTTTTGAATCCCAAAAAGTTGTTGAAACTGAAGGGATATCTCAAAAAAAATTATGCATCGGCAAGTAAGATCTACCAACCTCGTGTTACACACATTAATGTTAAGATTCTCAATGAAGAACTAAGTCTTAAAGAAAATATAAACAAGTTCATTCTACAGAATCATCAACAAGTAAATATGAAGTTAAATTAGAAACTCCAAAAGGAATTATTCCTGAAATAAAATTTGAGATTATCCATACCACCCCTATTTCATTGATAGATACTTTTACCAATGAAAAAAAATAATCCTTTTCAATCCCTACTATCATCTATGCACAACTGATTCTTTCTCTTCCCGAAGTAAAAGTTTATGTTTCCAAAAAACCTAAAGATTACTTTTGATACTCAGATTCATTCCCTATTGCTCCTCCTATCTATACATATGGTAAATTTGAGAGACCGAGTTCAAGTTCTCTTTCCCCCCCTCATTTAGATCTTCTATCTCCTTATGATCAATTCTATGAACTTCATTCACACCGTCTCAAAGTAATCAAAAGTTCAATAGATCAGTCTTTTGAAGTTTTTGATAATATCTTGTTTAGTCCTTGAATATATTCTCCTAGACTTTCAATGGCCGATTCTAGAGGTGTCAGAGGTGGAGGGGATGGTGGACAAGAAAATATACCAGTTCAACCTTCAAGGATATTTTCCAAGGTTTCTACTAGATATTCTCCCTTAGCTCTTCCTGCTATCCTACATGATTTACCTGACAATTACATGAAGAGCCCCCCTAAATTCAAGGGTTAAGGGGACTTGAAAGCAACAGAGCATATAGTCATTTTTAAACAATTCGATGACATCCTTGGTATTGAGAACGAAGATGTTTACATGATATTGTTAGTACAAACTTTTGAAGGACAAGTAAGAACTTGGTTTAGAGGACTTCCAATGGACTCTATACCATCATATAATGATCTAGAAACTTCCTTTTTAAGGAAATGGGGTGAGAAAAAATATCATCTATATTAATTAAACAAATTCGGAGCCTTGAGAAAGAAAACATCTGAATCAAACCTAGAATTTATTCAAATATTTAATAAAATTTATCACAAGATCCCAACTAAAGTTAAACCATCTCAGCCAACTACAAAATTCACATTTTCAAGGGATTTTGATTCTGATTTTTCTCTAGTCTTGAGAGAAAGAAGATCCACTACTTTAGCAGGGGTGAAATATGATGCTATAGAGATTGAATCCAATACAATGCCATCCAGAAAATTGAAAACTAAAGTTGATATGGGAGCAAGTGAACCCATGAGTTTTAAAGAACATGCAGGGCTCTCTAGATCTGGAAAAATTTCTTCAGAGGAAAAAATGGATGAGATGGAAAACATTATTAAAGACTTGTCAAATAAAAATTTCAGAATGGAAATGGGAAAATAAAAATCTAATCCATATGGTAGAAATGAATTCAGAAGAAATCCTAACATGAATCCTCAGATACAACAAAGGCAAACAAAAAATGAGGAACAAAAGATTGAAGCTCCTTTTAAAACTGAGAATCCCATACATGGAGATGAGGTGCAAGATTATGACGAATTAGATGAATATCTAAACAACCTCAGTGATGATGATCTTGAGCCTCACCTAACCTAACACAAGTATGAGAAATCATTGGATCTGGAATCTTTATTTAATGATAATGAAAATATCAACAATTTGGGAGACTCTACATACAAAGGTCTCATTGATTCAATAATGGACGAGCTCCAACATATATATGATTTAAGGCCAAGAGAAAAAAATTCTATAAATACTCCACCAAAAAATATTTTATCTTGAAAAAAAGAGAATGAGGAAGCAGTTACAAAAACATCAACTAAAACAAAAGTTGCTCGAGAAAATCAAATTGAAATGAAATAAATACAGACTAAGAATCTAGAAAATAAATAAGCCGAAGTTCAGACCAGGGAAGTTGAAAAATCAATTGGGACTTTCAATCTAGAAAATGAACTAAATAAAATTAAAATTCCATTGCCTCTTGTTGAACTTGATAGAAATCTGATCTATAAAAAGAAAATCACAAAAGAAATAGTTTTTTTTTATGATGAATGTCAAGATGATGTTATCAATTTCCAGGATGAGAAACCTACAATCATGCTTGAACCACACATTGAAGATACTAAAGATTATGTCGCTCCTTTCTATATTACATTGAATGTGCACAATCATTTACTAAACAATTTCATGTTAGACTCATGATCTTCGCATAATTTGATGCCTAAGATTATCATGGAGAAATTGGACCTTCAAATTACTAGACCTTATCAAGATCTATACTCTTTTGATTCTAGAAAAGTTAAATGTCTAGGTATGATTAAAGATTTAGTTGTAAATATTACTTAGGTTCCTGTGAAAAGTATTCTTATGGATGTTGTTGTTGTTGACGTTCCTGCTAAGTATGGCATGCTTTTATCTAGATCTTGTGGTGCCAAGTTAGGAGGATCAGTCTAGTTAGACATGAAGTATGCTACAATTCCAATTTTTGGTGGATAGTTTACCCTATTGTACATAGAAACTAGACTGGCTTACACTGCAAGTGACCCCCAAAACCCTAATAACTATGCAGTATATGTTGATGATCAAGATCTAGGAAATTTTATATTATCCATAGATGATGATTTCGAAGAATGTATAATTGGATGTAGCTTTAAAGTTATTTCTTTAGAAGGAGTTATACAATGGACACCTTCTGTTTCAAATTCTATAAAGAAACATAACAAGAAACACAGAGGGTCTTTCCTGTATAACTTTCCATTGAATTCATAAGGTAATTCCGTCCTTAATTACGTACATAAGGCCTTTCCGCATTCCTAGTAATAAGCTTGATAACTTATCTTTTAGGGAAGATACTGCTACTTCGCCCCAACATAATAATCAAAACTTAACCATATCCTAATAACAATGCCATTATATTCCATCTCACAATAGCTCTTCCATTCAAATAACATTAGAAATTTCATTTCCTACTAGCTAGCATTAACAAT
>ML782383.1:1115047-1125427 GCA_009831015.1 Picea engelmannii | reverse complement strand
ACCTAATGGGATTAGGTCAAAAAAGAGGATAAAAGAAAGGAGATGGGGGAAAAGTAGGGGGATCTGCTATGAGGTATTGTTATGCTATCAAAATTGCAACTGGATGGATTGCTTGTGGGGGTTGGGGACTTTCTCAGCTGTGATAGAGTGGTAGCTCAGCCTTGGAGGCAAGCTGGGAAGCTAGGTTACTGTCTGGATTGTGTGTGGCCCCTTTGCTTCTCGGGGGGCTAAGGGGGAAGGAGAGTACCCCTAGCGTTTGGCTGGGAGGTACCGGTGAGTTCTTTATGGTCGGCGAGTGGGAGCATCAAGGAGCACGTGGATGCCAACCGGAGCGGGTGAGCAGGCCAAGGTATGTTTTTTTATTTTTGGTGGAATGATAGTCTCTGGTTGCGTCTGAAAATTTAGATGGCTGTGTTATATTTTGGATGAATGCTTTCATTTTTGTGATAAATATTAGATAGAATGGTTGCAATGAACCACAGGAATCGACCCATATGCTGTTAAAAAAAAATGAGCAGGGCAGTTTATGGTTCTTCGTTTGGCACAGTTTTAGGGTTCCTCTTTTCATATGCTGGGCGTTTTTCTTTTTACAGTGGCCGTTTTCACAGTGGGTTCACCTTATACCTTCTAGGCGTTTTTATATATCTAGTGGCAGTCTTTTTACTGCGGGTTTCTCTTTTCCTGTGATGGGCATTTTATATATATAGTGGCAGTATTTTTACGGTGGGTGTTCCCTGGAATTATTGGGCGTGTTTATGCCCTCCGTGGGCGATTTCCTCTTACTATGGGCATTCCGTTTCTTTTCTTTCTTTTGGGGGCATTTCGCTTCACAAATTACAGTCATTCATTCCATTGACTGTGTGAGCTTGTGGTTATCACACTTGTGGTTATATTCTAACCCTCCGTGCACCCTTAACCTTGTCACTGTTCTAGCCTATCCTTCCCTCGTCCGACCGATGAGTTACAGCGAGTCGCTGCCACTGAAAGCATTCCATCAGTCCAATGCATTGTTGATGCGAGGGTGAATGGATACTTATTTTCAATGAAAATAAAAGAACCTTTTACATGTAACATTTGGGATCACATCCTTATTTTAAACTTAGATTCGACATTGCAATTTAGAAACTCTTAATACATAGATGGTTCACCCCCTGCGTAGATGTTACATTTGGGATTTGCAAATTTAAGTGATATTGTTAAGAGTAGATCAAATACCTAATGTGGGCATTGTCTCTTTACTTTCTTCGCTTATGTATTTGTCCAATTAATGTTATCTTATTTTCTGTAAAAAAAATAAAAAAATAAAAATTAAATAAACATAAATTTGTGTGTGTACCCTAATCTGCTTCACCGCAATCAATTGGAAGCCATTTAAATTAATCTGAAAACTGGTACCTAATCCCATACCACCTTTAATCTCATGCATTCCCCCAAATCCATCTCTACGACTGGGTCGAGTTTTCTTGCGCTGGTAGTTATTGCTGCCAGTGGCCGAATTTTTACCTGACTTGGCAGACTTGTTCGGCCGCTGTCCCCTAGGGTAGATAATAACTCGCAGGGAATTAATTACGGTTCTGGGGTAAGGCTGCTGCAAGCGTAAAGTGAATTTTGGAAGGCGTGGGCATTGACTAACCGTTATCTGGTTTTAGTGGGTAATTCCAATGCTATTGTATTGTATGGAGATGATGTTTGGTTTATTGTAGTTTAAAAATGCTGGTAAATTTTAAACATTGTCATTTTAAGTTGTTATAATTATACACTGTCCCTTCTGAAAATTGCTATTGTTAACATGGTTCATTTAGATATTGTTGTTGATACATATTGTCAATTTTAATTGCACTGGCATCAGACTATTTTTAAATATGAGGTTATATATGAATATGATGATAAATGGTATATATTGACAATGAGTTGGGCCTTTTTAAATTTTGTCATGGAATATATATATCGTTGTTTTAGATATTGTCTTTTTAAATTTGATACCTTTAAATGTGACCTTTATAAATATGGTCATTCTTATATATGGACAGTTTTAACCATGTCATTACACTGTTATTTTTATTCTGATGTTAATTATAATTATGAGGTTATGCTTATATATCGACCATAGGGTAAGAGCATTGTCATTTAGTGGAATTGTTGCTACCATTTTGCTGTTGCGAATAATGTAATTTATTGACCTTCAGTTGCTTCATTATAATATTAATGGTATTACTATTTTTGTCTTGAGGGACTGTGGCTGTAACGTAGAGCATGGTAAGGGTTTAGATAACTGGGTTGTCTTTTTGTTTTTATTACAGGTGAATTCAATGATCCTTGCTGAATCGGGTAAGGGTTATGTTAATGCTTGAATTAATAAAGGTTAGTGTCACCAACAGTATATAATTATGAGATGATTTATACATCGTCATTTTAAATGTGGTTATTTGATTATTGGCATTTTAAATTATTGTTAAAGTGGTTATTTTGAATAGTGGCATTTTTAATTATTGTTAATTGGGTTATTTTGAATATTGGCATTTTTAATTATTGTTAAATTGGTTATTTGAATAGTGGCATTTTTAATTATTGTTAATTGGGTTATTTTAAATATTGGCATTTTTAATTATTGTTAAATTGGTTATTTTTGAATATTGGCATTTTAGTTGTTGTTATTTCTGGTCCCTTCTAAATTATGTTGCTTTTAAATATGATCAATTCAAATATTGTCATGGTTACATATTGTCATTTTAATTATGATGTCATGATGTTATTTATAGATAGGATGATGTTTTTGTATATTGACATAGGGTAATGGTGTGTCATTGGGTGGACTGAAACAACTAGGTAATGATGGGGTATTGATAACAACATTTAGGATAAGGCTTGCTCCAATTTCCATTGTTGTTCATGGTAAAGTTTAAAATAATGTATTGATTAAATTAAATGATCATGTTATGAGAAAGTTAGTATCTACATTACTTGTTTAATGTAAATGTTAAGTAAATGGATTTAGATAATTGAAGGTTGCTAGATGATACCATTGTAGTTTATTATGATAATAGTCAGCTAAATGGAAAAGATCTCATGTTAGGAATATAATGATGCCAGCATGTATGGTGTTGTAGAATGGTAGTGTGGTAGATTATCCCATGACCTCTCAATGATCATAACCCTTCCTATTTTTTTTTTTCTTCTAATACATTTCTTTTCTTTCTATCATATATTATGTGTATGGGAGTTCAGGTCAATTTGACCATTATAATACTTACCCTTTCGATAAGATTTGAAGGTAAATTTTGACATGACTTATTAATGGCTGAATAGGTTAGAATGAATTGTAGGTGAATCAGTAGTATGGTATGTGATTTATTAATGCTATACAAACAGTTATTCTGCATTAGTAATGAGAACTCGCAATTAATTTGGTTTTTCATTATTTAAGAGTAGAATTTTCCACTCTTCGACTAATGGAAATTCAAGGGAATGTTGGGTTGGTACTTAATGCTAATGGAGGCGGAGATAATGCCTTGTCATCATGAGGGTCGGTCGTTGTGAGTCCTTGTGTTCTGCACCTTCCTTCGAGGTTGCGGTTGTGCATTTATTTATGGTACACTTGGCTGAGTCATTGAGTATGGGGTTAGTCGTGTCAGGCGGGATGTAGACACCTCTAGGTAGCTTAGTATATGTGTCTGTGTGTATCTTCTGTGTAAAGCTTCCAGTGCCGTATCAAGAGTCTCGAGCCCTTTAAAGGCAAGGTTTCCACTCTTGCGACACACCTGATGGATATTACTAGTTTCTGCCTGAGCAGTCGACCAGGAGCCTATCTGACCTTCTCTCTCTCCGGAGCAGAGAACTAAAATTAAACGCCCTACTTTCCTGTGCAGTAATAGTAAGATCTGCTACCATGGATTCTTCCCTCTGTGTTCGTACTGTGCATAACCCAATACGTCATTAAATGTTCGCATTGTGCGCCTTATGTCTTGGGTCATTCATTGCATGCAACTACTTGTTGTGTGTCTTGTCTTCTCGCTATGATCTTCGTGGTTGCATCTTGTTAGTCGTCGAGTGGTGACATAGAGTCCAGTGAGTCTGTTTCCCCCTCCTACACGCACGCACACACTTTTAAAACAAAAAAAAATTTGCACCCGTTATCAGCGTTGTTGTCGTAACAAAGAGGTTCCTTACATATGGTATCAGAGCCGGTTCGACCCGCGACTTGGGGTTCTCTATGGATTTCGTTGACATGAGTTGGTTTTGTTATACTGTTGCTAATCGAGTTGATTGTGTGTGTGCAGGTAATCATGGTTAGAGGACGCCACGGAGGCAGATGACGGGGTGCTAGGGGAGGAGGCGTGACGCCTCCAGCAGCATCCACGCCAGAGGGGTCTAACCTCCAGGGAGACGAGCAGGTTCTCGGACAGGAGCAGATAGCAGTAGGTGATGTTATTGGGATGATGAGATCCTTTCAGCACATGTTCGAGGCTCTGATCAGTCGTTTGGACAGAGACGAGGCCAGGGCGCCGGCACCCCCTGAGGTTCTACCACGCGCACCGGTCGTTACAGGTAGCATTCACTGTGAACTCGAGAAGGTAAAATTTCCCGAGTTCTTTGGTGCCCCGGACGACGTAGCCGCCGAGGCATGGTTGGAGAATATGGTGATGTGCTTCGCACTTCGCGATTATACCTCCAACATGAAGGTCCGCATGGCAGTCTTTCAACTAAAGGGGAGCACTCTTCTATGGTGGAAGATGCTCCTGCCGCAGTTGATCATGGCCGTGGAAAACGTGTCATGGGAACTGTTCGAGGAATGGTTCCGAGAGAGGTACCTTTCAGAGGAATTCATTGAGCGTCAGCTCAATGAGTTCAACGCATTACGACAGGGAGGTCATACGGTGCCCGATTACGAGGCACGTTTTATGGAGCTGCTCCGGTATGCTCCGCACCTTAACACTGAGAAGCTCAAAGTCAACAGGTTCGTGTTTGGCCTTAATGGCAGTCTGCGTGCAAAGGTTAGGATCTTGATGCCTCAGACCTTGCACGACGCTGTCCAAAAGGCCCTCATAGCAGAGGAGGAGCTTATCAGCGGGGGTCAGGCTAGGACTTCAGTGAGACCCGTAGGGCAAAGTTCATCTGGTGCGTCGTGGCATCAGACACCAGCGAGACATACGCCGGGACATCATGGCTTCCAGAGGGGATCCACTTTTGCTACACCCCGACGACCGCTGCCTCAGTAGCGGACACCTTATCGAGGACCACAACACCAATAGCAGCGTCGCCTGCAGCAACAACAATTTAGGCCTGTTTAGCAGAACAAATCAGGGTTTCAGGCCAGTGGGCAGTCATCTTCTACTTCGGGTACCAAGACTACTGGGTTGAAGAAGGGGTGTTGGACGTGTGGGGAGCCACACTACCAGCGTGACTATCCTGTGGAGAGGACCAGGACGTCCATATCATCCGGACCCGCTACCATGGGAGATATGGGCAAGGCCCATTAGATTCATGCAGTGGTGAATAACCGCCAGGTAGAGCACCAGTCGACTATGCTCGAGACGACAGGTACTGTCGCTGACCAGACCCTTAGTATTTTGATAGACCCAAGAGCTACTAAGAGTTTCATTTTTGGTTCAGCGCTAAAAAGGATTAAGGTAAAGGCAGTCAAATAGGATGAGTTTAGCTTCATGACGATGGCTTCAAGAGCCAAATAGAAGGTTGGAGGAAAGGTTACGGGCTGTGCCCTTAACCTGGGAGAGTTTTTCATGAGGTTCAACTTGTACGTCACGATCTTAGGATCTTATGACGTCGTGATCGATATGGATTGGTTGGAAACGCATGAGGCGATACTCAACTGTAAGATGAAATGGTTGAGCTTGGTTGATGATGAAGGACAGAGACATGTGATTGTAGGAAGGAACCAGGGAGTTTCCCTGCGGTTCGTCTCTTCCTTACAGTTATGGAAGAGTATGCGCAAGGGGTACAAACTTTATACGATCCTCACGCTAAATGAAAAGGGAGTAGCGGAAGGTCTAGAACACCTTCTAGTGGTGAAAGAGTTTGCAGACGTATTTCCAGAGGAGTTTCCTGGGATGCCACCAGAGAGGGAACTGGAGTTTACCATAGACCTGAAACCGGGAACCGAACCGATAGCAACAATGCCTTATCAGATGTCGACCCCGGAGTTGCAAGAGTTGAAAATGCAACTGAAGGAGTTGTTGGACCTGGGACTGATACATCCTAGTGTGTCACTATGGGGTGCACCAGTTATTTTCATACGAAAGAAGGACAGATCATGGAGGCTTTGCATTGACTACCGTCAGCTGAACAAGGCTACGATCAAGAATCAGTATCCCTTATCAAGAATTGATGATCTGTTCGATCAAATGAAGGGTGAGACAGTGTTCTCCAAGTTCGATCTGTGATCCAGGTATCACCAGTTACGGATCAAGGAGGATGACATCCCTAATACCACCTTTAAGATGAGATTTGTACATTACGAGTTTACTTTTTTTCCATTTGGACTGACCAACGCCCCAGGGGTACTCATGAGTTTGATGAATGGGGTGTTCCGAGAGTACTTGGACAAGTTCGTCCAAGTATTCATTGACGATATCTTGATCTACTCTCGGACGACAGAGGAGCATGATGAGCACTTGCACTTGGTACTACAATGTTTACGAGAACAAAAATTGTATGGGAAGTTGTCCAAATGCTCTTTTTACCAATCAAGGATTCACTACTTAGGGCATGTTATCTCCAGTGAAGGTATCGTCGTGGATCCAGCCAAGGTTGAGGATATTATGGAATGGCCTACACCGACGAATGTCACAGAAGTGCGTAGTTTTATGGGATTAGCAGGATACTATCGACGGTTTGTCGAGGGTTTTTTGAAGATAGCAAATCCGATCACGGAATTGCAGAAGAAAAACAAGAAGTTTGTTTGGACCGAGAAATGTGTAGAAGCATTTCAGAGGCTTAAAGAGTTGTTGACAACCGCGCCAATACTAAAGGTCCTTGACATGGACGCAGACTTCTTGGTATGCACTGACGCATCCAAGGAAGGTTTAGGTGGAGTCTTGATGCAGGACGGACGAGTGATTGCTTACATTTCGAGGAAGTTGAGAAGGCATGAGGAGAACTACGTGACGCACGATT
Organism: Picea engelmannii; assembly: GCA_009831015.1. Classification (NCBI taxonomy): domain Eukaryota; kingdom Viridiplantae; phylum Streptophyta; class Pinopsida; order Pinales; family Pinaceae; genus Picea; species Picea engelmannii. The sequence continues at coordinate 1,118,296 of ML782383.1, read as the reverse complement.
TGGAATTACTAGCCATCGTATATGCCTTGAAGGTTTGGAGACACTACCTTGTTGGAAGAAAATTTGAATTAAAGACCGATCATTGTGGACTACAACACATTTTTACGCAAAGGGACCTGAACGTGCGACAACGTCGTTGGTCGGAATTGCTTAGCGAGTACGACTTCAAGATTACTTACATAAAGGGAACTGTGAACAGAGTAGCTGATGCTTTGAGTCAGAGACCACGCATATTTTCGGTGTTACCTCTTCAAATGAATCTACGTGAGAAGATTCTCACCTTACAGCGTGAGGATGACTGGTACAAAGAAGTCAGGGATTTTATCAGACAAAACACGATGATGGTACCATGATATGAGAGATATTCATTGGATAACAATGGGTTATTGAGGTTTAGAGGTCGGATTTATGTACTTCCTAACGACGAGTTGAGGATGTTGATCCTGAGCGAGGCTCATAGAGCAGTTTACATGGCTCACCTAGGAGTCATGAAGATGAGGGCAGACCTTAAGCCCTTATTCTTCTGGAAGGGAATGAAGGCCGACATAGTCAACTTTGTGGCTAGATGTCTCGAGTGTCAGTAGGTAAAGGCTGAACATAGACACCCGGCAGGATTACTTCAACCACACGCCATTCTAGAATCGAAATGGGAATTTATATCGATGGATTTTATTGTTGGATTGCCACTGATGGAAAGGAGACACGACTCGATTTTTGTAGTAGTAGACACTCTGATGAAGAGTGCTCACTTTATTCCTGTGCGTACAACGTATCAGGCACCTGACATAGTGAGAGTTTTCATTAGTGATATTGTGAGGCTGCATGGCGTGCCTAAGAAGATAATATCCGATCGAGGATCAGTGTTTACTGGATGATTTTGGACGAGTTTCCAAGAGGCCTTGGGAACCCAACTAAATTTTAGTATTGCGTATCACCTAGAGACCGGTGGACAGACAGAATGAATGAACCAAACCTTGGAAGACATGTTGTGCATGTACGTGATGGACCAACAAAAGCATTGGGAGGAGTTCTTGCCTCTAGTAGAGTTCGCTTACAACAATAGCTACCAAAGCACCATTAAGATGGCACCTTTTGAGTTTCTTTATGGGCGACCGTGTCAGACGCCCTTGAGTTGGTATCGGCTTGAGGATAGGGTCCTGGTGGGACCAAAAGTGATCCAAGAAATAGAAGAATAGATGCAAACCATAAGACAAAGGATTAAAGAAGCGCAGGATCGACAGAAGAGTTATGCTGATGTGCACCGAATCGACCGTAGTTACGAGGTCGGCGATCGAGTTTTCTTGCGGGTTAAACCGCATAAGAGTTTGATAAATTTTGGAAAGGGAGATAAACTCTCTCCTAGGTTCGTGGGACCTTTCGAGATTGTGGAGAGAAAGGGGCCTGTGGCCTATCGACTAGCCTTGCCTGATTCTTTGAGGCGTGTGCACGATGTTTTTCATGTATCTGTTTTGAGACATTATATTAGTGATCCTACACATGTGATTGACCTGAGTTCCTTACAGGCATTGGACGAGGGAGCGCTCATGGCTGAGCCGGTCTGCATCTTAGATCATCACGTTCGACAGTTACGACGTCGAATGGTAGATCAGGTCAAGGTCCAGTGGGACAGTTATAGTCCGGACTCGGCGACCTGGGAGGATGCATATGATATGCGTCAGTAGTTTCCATTTTTGTTTGATAGATAGACTTATCATACTGTGATACTTTATTTCTGCATTTATACTGAGAAACTTCGAGACAAAGTTTAGACCAAAAGGGGGTGTATGTAACATCCCGCTCTAGCACACTGAGAAAACTTATTATTGAGGACACTTGCTCACAAGTGATCTAGACTTTTATGATGTGAGACCATTTATATTTTATTATGATGCGATTGATAGATGACATGATGTGTTACTATTTGATGTAGACAGGTGTTATTGACTCAGTTTTATTGAGTGTATAGGGTTTTTGACCTTGAGGATGCAGAGGTATCGGTAGAACCCCCTTGGACTCCGAACTAAGTTAGGGAGTGTGCTTTTGGGTTGATATGTTTACTATGATGTTTCATTTGATTTGATGATTTGATGTTGACATTTCTGACATGATTGCTGATGATGCAGGCTGATGATAGCTTTCCGACCAGACTCACATATGGAGGTAAGGAGCCACACACGATTTGCAGAGAGGTTGAAGGAGAGGGGTGGACAACAGCCCTGCCACCGCCTACTAGCACTCCCGTCGTGGCTCAAACTGTAGGTTAACGATTACCTAGTTCGAGAGGATCCACGATGTCATGAGGGCAGACTACAATAGTCGCTCACGACGATTCTAAGGGGCACGCAATAAGGCGGGGGCCTTATTCCCTAGAACCCTTAGTCTCCCACAAGTTCACCTGGCGGAGTGTTGACTCCAAGGGTTATAGATGTCTACCAATCAATCCAGTTGGTGAGTGGCACCCTTGGAGCACGTGGTGCATCCTAAAGGGCACGTTGCACAAAAGAAACTCAGTTGGTGAGTGGCACCCTTGGAGCACGTGGTCCATCCTGAAGGGCACATCGCACAAAAGAAATTCAAGAGACGAGTGGCACCCTCGGAGCACGTGGTGCGTCCTAAAGGGCACGTCGCAATAATGTGGTTGAAGGAGTCAGCCTAAATAGCCCTAAGTCATCAACACTTGAATAAATCCTTAAACATTTCCCCTAACTAGGCGTCGCCAGTTCAGAATTTGAGCCCTTTGTCAAAAAAAAAAAACATAATTCAAGACTATACATTAAATATTCATTCCCCCTATGATTTGCAACCTCCACCTAATCCAAGGAGTTTCCTTCCTTAATTAAATACATACAACAATTCCTCCGTTAATTGAATTCATAAGGTAATTCCGTCCTTAATTGCATACATAAGGCCTTTCCTCATTCCCAGTAATAAGCTTGATAACTTATCTTTTAGGGAAGATAATGCTACTTCGCCCTAATATAATAATCAAAACTTAACCATATCCTAATAACAATGCCATTATATTCCAGCTCACAATAGCTCTGCCATTCAAATAACATTAGAAATTTCATTTCCTACTAGCTAGCATTAACAATACAGGTGCTAAAAAAAAAAAAAAACTACTCAAGCTAATGTGAGCCTTCATAAAGTGTGTAGGGGAAAATAAAGAGATTTAAGAAATTAATTCATTTAGGTGGTTGTAAATTTGAAAAGAAGAAACTAATTAGTTAACTAAAGGGAGTTTAAAAG